>JAANYP010003528.1:0-126021 GCA_020465985.1 Centrapalus pauciflorus | reverse complement strand
TGGGGACATGATGTTTACAATCTGAAAAGTGCACAATTGTACACTACACAGCTATGAGTATTTTCTAATGCTGCTAGTTCATTTTCTCGGACTGCTAGTTATTTTCACTTGATCTGTCAAGTGTGCAGGGTATTTGGGTCATCTTAAAAATGTGTGGGGAACCACACATCCTTTTCAAAACCTTTAAAATGGTCCACTCCTCGAACCGGTTTCGCATTTCAGTGTAACTACCAGTTACATATTCTTCTTCACGGAATTCTGCGTTCTCTCGTAACGAACTCAACATCTTCTTTCACAAACCATAAAACCCATCGTGGTTTAATCCATGGAGTCGAAAGACACACTCATTCATACCCACTTACCCCACTCTGAAAAACCTAGCTGCAACTCCAACCGTTCCATGCAATGATGGATTTCCTCAGGCACTCCCATATCCATCATGCACTATCCATAAACCCTACTACATACATCTCCCATATAGAACAGTTTTGGAACCATGCATCTGTTCAAACCATCAATGGAGTGCTTACCCTCCTTTCCAAGATTGATGGAACTGATATCCATATCACTGAGGAATCCATCCGACATCACTTGCATCTTCAAGATGCCACAGGTATAACTGACCTAACCCTTGATGCTTTACATACAGGTCTTTTTAATATCGGTTATAGGGGTCCTGCTGATTCTTTTACTTTCTTAAAAGCCCATTTTTCTCCTAAATGGAAATTTCTTGTACAAATCATTCAGCAGTGCATAAGCCCCAAAAGAACTGGTTGGTCTGAATTTTCATCTAACATTGCCACTGCCTTAGTGTGCTTTTCCACAGGCCAACGGTTCAATTTTTCCAACATGATTTTTCAGGGGATGTTAAGGCATCATTCCCTAAAGAGTGGGAAATTTTTAATGTATCCTAGATTTTTAGCAGAAATCATTGCACACACCTGCACATCTTCTCATACACATAAAAGGATACATGTTTCCCACAGGCACTCACTATCCTCTATTAAGAGACTTTTGAAACATAGTGCCAACTTTTTGAGTGTTGATGTTCCATTGCCTTCTGCAATGATGAACATTATTCCACAACATAGAGGAGAGGGTCCTGAGCAGGCTCAGCCTATCATCACTGCTACACCCCCAGGACCCCAACCCCCTCCTCCCGATACACAAACTCCCTCTGATCCTTTTGTACAGCCCACACGCCCACTCAGATACTTATACAAAAGAAAAAGGGGACCAGGAGCTCCTTCCTCCTCCTCCCATCAGCAAGAGCCATATATCCCTATGCAGGAGGATACTCCTGCACAGAATATCCAAAGGGAACCAGTTGAGGACACTCCCATTCTCTCTCAGGAGGTGAACATCTCTTCAGAGATGGTTCATATGGGTTCTGTGGCTGGCACTACTGATGTCTCTGCACAAGAGGCACAGTACAGTGCCAACATAGCTAAGACCACGCCCATGGCAACAGCAAGTGTGCAAACACAAGCTGGAAGTCCCCAGAACCAAGAAAAGAGGGGCCCAGAAGTTTCTACCTCTGGTCTTAATGTCAGTGATAGATCACAAGCACCTCAGGTGTTCTCTGATCTTGAGGCTAGTCTGCAACAAATGCTCTTAACGGATCCCAGACTCAAACCTCTTGTAGCTATGTTGGACCATCAAATGTCCATCATTGCTGCACAGGGGGCTCAAATTTTTGCTCTCAAGCAGGCAGATGCTGCTCAAAATAAGCGAATGGATTATCTTCACAGAGGCTTCACACTCTGTGGAAATAAAATTATGAAGTTAGAGCAGATGATTCAAACCCAAGGGGCAAAGGTTGTGGTTTCTTCTGACCAAACCAATGCTTCCAAAAAGGGGGAGAATCAGGAGGTTCCCACATCAGTCCAAGCAGCTCCAACAACAACAGTCCAAGCAGCACCAACAGTTCCAGTTTCTAGGCTAGCAGTCCCAACAGCTTCTCAAGCTGTTAGCCTGAAACTCAAGATGTTCCTTCAAAAGCCACTGGAGTTGTGATCAGAGAAGGAATTCAAGCTCCATCAAGCACAGTCCAAGCTACAACATCTGCTACAAAAGACAAGGGCAAGGGCATTCTCATTGAGTCTCCAAAGCATAAATTTTCCTCAAAAGAAGCCCAAATTGCCTTTGATGCTGGAGTTGCCAGAAAAATAGCAGAAGAACAAGACAAAGAATTAGAGCAGCAAGCCCAAACCCCAATGGATGATGATGAGACTTTAGGTGATTACTTAAAGGGGTTTGTGGTCAAGCAAGGAGCAAGGAAAAGAAAGATGCCAATAGGGCACTCCAAGGCTGAGCATAGAAGATTTCTTATCAATTTTGCCTTTGCAGCAGGTATTCCAAAGAAAATGGCTCAGTCCATGTCTACTTAAAGGCTGCAGGAGATTCATGATAAGGAGATGGACAAAAGACAGAGAACAACAGTCTCTCCAGAAGCTCAACCATCCCAAGAAGTCCAAACAACAACCCAATCAGTCCAAACTGAAGCTGGTGCCAGTGCACCTACTCCCACTGATCAAGCAGCTGTCCCTATTCCTTCATCGGTTAAGAGAGTGCTCTTTGAGCAACAACTACAAAAGGCTATGGAGATAGAGAAGCTGATTGATCAGCATGATTTTACGAAGCCTCAGATTAACTACTGGTTTGCTAAGTCACTGGATGACCGTGACTTGAAAATAAAGTTTGTAATCAGAAGAGAGTCCGGACCTGAAGAAGAGTATGACACTTTTTGGCAGGTAGTACAGAAGCTGACCAGAGATGAATTGATAAAGATGTACAATATAGGGTCAGTTACACAAGTAAGGTCTGCTCTTCCACAAGTCAAGCAACTCATCAAAGATCTAAGTACAGTGGTTGATTCTGAGTTTGCAAGACAAGAGATAGAAGATGCTGAAAAGAAAGGGAAAAAGGTCAAGCAGATTGATCTGTTTGTCAAATCAAAGACATTCAGAATCAAATTCACAGATGGGTCTGGTATTTTCTTCAATCTTGAGTATTTCAATTTTTCAAAAGATATGCTGCTGCAAATAAAATCAGCTAGAATATCTTGTGATAAAGAAGAGATGAAGAGAGAATTTTTGAAGGCTATAGATCATACGCTTGCACAGTTGTGAGTTTTTGAAAGCCTTGGTTTGTAAATAACAGTTTACTTATTTATTTCCATGTTTTTATAGAATTTAAAGTCTTGTAAAGAATTTAAGTTAGGGGGAGATTGTTGGGAAATAGTTTAAGTACATTCAAGCTGTTAGTTTAGACTTCTCAGACTGTTAGTAGATTTTACATGTAAATACAAAGTTCATGCTGCTAGTTGAAGAAACTCGAGCTGCCAGTGTAAAAGTTCAAGCTGCCAGAGCAAAACAACTCAAGCTGCTCAGTTCATGCTGTCAAGAGATTCAAGCTGCTCAACAGTTTCAGAAACAGAAAGTGCTGATTTTCAGGAAACGATATGTACATGAAGATTCCAGCATATCTACTATCAGAGAAGTCATAGTTCGTCAAGGAAACATATCAAGAAGCAATATAAATACATAGAATAGGTCATTCTATTGTAGAGTAGTTTTTGCATATTTTGAGTCTGTAATTGCTTTGTTGATTAAGTTTTCTTAAGCCTCTAAGGTTGTAAAACCCTAAGAACAGTCTGTGTTCTTCGTCTAATCAAACAGATTAGAGGTGATTGTAATTGATGAATTCAGCAATACAAACAGTCTTGATTAATTCCTGTGTGTTTATTTATTATTGATTCTGAAAGTTTTTGTTAAAATACTTAAGTGTTATTCCGCAAACTTCTTGATTAAACTTTGATTCAAAGCAAGATTATTGATTTATACTCTGATAAATTCAAATCAGTTAGTCTTGGTAATTCATATTTTAGATCCTGACATTTGTCTTAAGGTAGAGCATACTTCTTTTATTTAGACAAGACAGCGGTGACAGGTCTGTACTTACGTACAACAAAGCGGCATATCTTGCTATTGAGTCAAAAAAGCGGTGACAGGTCTGTACTTACATACAACAAAGCGACATATCTTGACTCTCTTTACGTCTCATGCTTGCTCTTTATTTAAAATGTATTTTGATGAAGCCATACATCCCCCAGACTAATTTACATGCCTCAATCATAAATATTTTATGTGTGCCTCTAACACAGAAATTAAGACCTATTGGTCATACGTCTATGTTAGTTATACATATGACAATTCCTTGATTGTTTTATTAGCTTTTAGGAAAACCTATATGTTTTATGCCTACCAACACATCAGATAATGAACACGTACATCACTGAGATTTTATAGTGCATTATGTGTGAAAGTTTAACACATAGAGATTGTTAGACTTCGCTAAATCTCGTCATGTTGAACCTGTGACTCTAAGATTTCTCTCTTTGTTTTCATTTTTCTCTTTTTGTTGAATTTTTTATGCTTTTCTCTATTTTTTAAGTAAATTAACTAAAAAGACACACTCAAACTTAAAAAGAAAATTAAAAGAAAGATTATCTACTGAGGTCAGATTACTCTGGATTTCACATTCCATTTAGTTGGACTAACAACTCAAAGCGTGATCTATCAAATGCTTTTGTGAACAGATCCGCATAGTTGTCCTCCGTTGGAACTTTTACCAATTTTATCAGGTTTTTCTCAGCACAGTCACGAATAAAATGATGACGAACGTCTGTATGCTTAGTCTTACTGTGCTTTACCAGATTATTGGTTATGGCGATCGTGGATTGATTGTCAATCCTAATGGGAGTATGAGTATAAGTCAAACCGTAATCACGCAATTGTTGTTGAATCCACAGAACCTGTGAACAGCAACTCCCCGCAGCTACATATTCGGCCTCGAATGTTGATATGGCTGCCGGAGTCTGTTTCTTGCATTGCTAGGATACTCTTCTCCCTCCAAGGAACTGACAACCTCCCGTTGTTTACATTCTATTCAACCTGCACCCTCCATAATCCGAGTTTGTGTAAGTATCCAATTCCATATCTTAATCCGCATGATACCAAAGTCCCAGCTTCGGTTTTGACTTTAGCTATCTCAGAATCCACTTCACAACTTTCATGTGCATCTGTTTGGGGTTAGCTTGAAAGATGGAAAAAATACAAACAGTAAACATGATGTCAGGTCTAGAAGCAGTTAAATACATAAGTGACCTGATCCTGGCCCGATATAATGTCGTATCCACATCAGCATCACTATCGGTACCCGGTCCGAGATTATGATTGACTTGTATTGGAGTACTGAAATGTGCTGTGAGTTTTGATCCCAAAACGCTCTAATATTTCATCTGATGAATGAACATCCCCTCCTTTCGTTGTCCACCTTGTAAACCCAGAAAGAAGTTCAGTTCTCCCATCGCACTCATCTCGAACTTGGACTTCATAACATTCTCAAAATATTTGCACATCTGTTTATTTGACGACCCAAAGATGATGTCATTCACATAAACTTGTAACAGTGAGAAATCATCAACTTTCCTCTTAATGAAAAGTGTACTATCTATACGCCCTCTATCGAACCCGTTTTCCAATAGATGTGTAGATAGTGTCTTGTACCACGCCCTAGGTGCCTAATGTAATCCATACATAGCCTTATCCAATTTATACTCTCTGTCCGAATACATAGGATCAGTAAACCCTGGGGGTTGCTAGACATACACCAATTCCTTCACTTTCCCGTACAAGAAGGCACTCTTGACGTCTACCTGATAAACTTGAAGCCTTTAAAGGATGAAAACGCGAGAAACAATCGAATAGCTTCAAGCCTTGCTACTGGTGCAAACACTTCATTATAATCAATTCCTTTTTCATGATTTAAGCCATTGACTACGAGTCTTGCCTTATTTCCAGTAACGTTGCCTCGATCATCCCTTTTACACTTAAAGACCCATTTGGTCCCTATTGCAACTTCTCCTCGAGGCAAAGGCACTAACTCCCAGACTTGTAGTTTCTTGAACTGTGAGAGTTCCTCCTGCATTGCTTCAACCCAACGATTATCCTTTAGAGCCATTTGTACATTCTTCGGCTCAACTTGTGAGATGAAACAAGAATAAAGACAAGTGTGAAATGCCTTGGTGTCATTGATAATCAATAACAACGCTGTGTTAATATTCACATTACTCCGAGTTCTCACACCAGCATATAACACCTTGCTTTTTATTTGTATTTTTATTTTAAGTATTTTGAGCAATTTGCGTAAAATGATGTAATTTTGATTTTTAGTATAAATAGGAGCCGGGTGTTCCATTTTCTCACTTTTTGCAAAATTTTTCTAGCAACTTGAGAGACTCTCTCTATAGAACCGAACTTCTCTTTAACTTTTCTCTCAAACCGACCGGCCAAATCTCGAATTCTATACGTCTTCGGAAAGATCTCGAAGAGTACTACGCGAATCTACTATTGCATGTGCGATTTCATACGGCTTTGAGGTAAGATTTGTCATTTTCGATTTCTGCATTTTCGGTTTGAAGTTACAAAATTCGAGTTTATCATTCTTAGGCGATTTAAAGCTAGTTTCGTATGAGATTTAACTAGAATATGATAGATTATGTATAATATAATCGAACCTAGGCTTATTACTTAGCTTATTTGTGATTATTAGACTTGAAAATGCATGTTTAAAGCTTAACTTATGAACAAACTCGAAAATGCATAGAACAAATTCGAAATGCCAAGAACAAGCTCGAATGGAGTTAAATTCGAACTGTAGATTCGAGTTTGAGCATCAAATCCGAACCCTTCCCCTATAATTCGAATTTAATTAATAAAATTAATGAGCAACGCATAAATTAACAAAATAAATAGCAAAATGTTTAGCTAGAAGTTATGGTTTATAGATGTTGGAATATTGAGCTAGCATTATTAATTTAGCATATGTTCTGTAATATTAAACTTCAGATATTATACATAAGCCGTTTAGCCCAGTTGCGAGTCAAAGCCAGTGCCAGAATATATTAAGCCTAGATAAACAAGTGCAAGCATTATAAAGTAATATAAAGCGTAGATAAGCCCGAGCAAGCATTTCAGAGTATTTCAAAGCATTTTCAGTATTGTGAGTAACAGTTATTCTTGTTTACATGTTTTATACGAAATTGAGGCATAAATTGCTTCTATATGATTTCTTTGGAATTCAATAGACTGTTGTGAGTGAAGGAGAACACTGTGGTACAGGCGATACCCAGCTTAGCCGGATCTTACACCTGATCTATTAATGTGCATAATATACTGTTATCTGTTTATTGTTCTGCATATCATACAGCAAGCTTTGTTTGAGCGTTTCTTTGCGCATTTTTATAAGCATTATACTTAGCAAGCAAGCAATTCTGATGCTCACCATTATCCCTAAGCATTATGCGGGTCGCTAGCCCCGCATCACAGATTGATCATCTGTCAGCGGTAAACCCTAGTGGTGGCATCTCCTTTGTGCGTGAAATGTCTCAATTGTGCAAGCATTCTTTCTGGGTAATAAGCAAGCAAGCAAGAATAACAACCCTTTATAGGCACTTTCGCCTCATATTTTACATGCATTCATGAATATCTGTTTACTCAGTAAGTAATTAGTTTACAGTTGCTACTCATAATTTTTACAGGAAAAGGTAAAGAGCAAGCTTGACCTTCTGCTTAGGTCTATTTTCTGATCAACCCAGAGGATTTAGCTCACTTTCAGCTTGTGGTATAGCTTTATGGTGCCTTGGGTTTTGGGTAGCTGCTTTTATTTATATTTTGATGTTTTTAGCAACTTAGTACTGTAAACTTGTAGCACGTGTAGTGCACGACTTATTGTAATATTTTATTTAGCTTTATGCAAGCGTTATTATTCCTGGGATAAGCAAGCGTGATTAAAGCATGGATGTGACAGGATGGTATCAGAGCATTAGTTTGAGGGATTCAAGTGTTAGCAATAACACTTGGACTCAAACTTTTAAGCAAAGATATTAGCTTCGAATATCTTGCCTTTAACTTGACCTGAGATAGGCTTTGACTATGCTTTAGGAATTGGGAAATGGGGTAGAATAGGAATTATACCTATTCTTATGCAAGTATTATTTATATAATTTCAGATGATGTCTGGATCTGATGAAGGAGCTGGAGGTGGACTCACTCCTGAACAGATCATGCAAATTATGCAAACTATGCTTAATGAGAACAACGAGCGTCAAGCTAAGTTCTTACAAGATCAGTTTCGTGCTCGTGATGAAGCCGAAACTAAGCGTAGAGAAGAACGTAGGAAAAAGCAAGAAGATGATACTGGACGCCACAACGACGATACCGATGAGGAGGAAGTCCCTGTAGTCCCTCCTAAGGGCTGCAACTTCCGTTACTTCAAAGCTTGTGGAGCTCAACCTTTCAAAGGAGCTGCAAACTCTATCGAAGCGCTCGAGTGGATCACTGGCATTAAGCGAATATTTCTCATCAGCGACTGTGCTGAAGAATCCAAGGTCAGCTTTGCTACTACATTGTTCGAGGGTGGCGCTGTTATGTGGTGGAGGTCTCAGGAGAACATGCACGGAGCCAACTGGATTAAGTCCCTATCTTGGGATGAATTTAAGGTCATTTTCTTTCGTCAGTATTGCCCAGCTGATGAAAAGAAGCGTTTGGAAGAAAAACTGATGTCTCTTACTCAGGGAACCAAATCGGTGACTGAGTATGAGATTGAATTTACCCGGCTAAGCTTGCTGTCTGACTATCAAGTCGCTACTGAAGAGCGAAAGATCGACCGTTTCTGATGGGTCTGCATCCCGAATATCAGAAGTTCTTGAAGCACCAGAGATATACCAACTATGCTGATTGTGTTGAAGCTGCTCGAATTCTCGAGCAGGATTTTATTCAAGCTGGAGGAGTTCCTGCTTCATCTGTTAACCCGACATGTCCATCACCGCCCAAGAAATCGCGCACTGGAAGCTATTCTCGATCTTCAACCAGATATTCTCAGCCACAGCAGTCTCAGTACCGACAGTTCAGCTCACCTCCGGCACAGCAATCTCGATCTTATGCGGTACATTCTGAGCCGAGGCAGTGTCGCCGCTGCTAGAAGTCACACATTGGGCGTTGTAACCTCAATGATGTGAGGTGCTACGTGTGCAATGAAATAAGACATAGCAGTGAAGAATGTCCTAACAAAGGTATGTTTGCAACAACTGTTTACGCCCTGGACATAATGAGCATGCATGTACGCATCCGTTCAGCATAATTTACCAGAGTGCAGAGCGTCATCCGCGATTGCAGCAGCAGCAACACCGACCTCAGCAACAATATCAACAACAACAGCAATAAAAAAATCAACCGGCCCGACATAGCACATCGCGAGGAGGTTCTAGTCGCCGTAACGAGCCAGCTCGGAGTCAGAATCGTGCATTCCAAATAACGGCCGAGCAAGCAAAGGAAATACCAGATGTGGTATCTGGTATGTTTCTCGTTAACTCCGTACCTGCTAGAGTTATTCTTGATTCAGGAGCCAACCGTTCCTTCATATCAAATTCATTTGCATCTAAACTTGGAATTGCACCGACTACTCTACCTGTTATCTTTGATATCGAAACGGCTAGTAATGTAAGTGTGTCTACCGATAAAATCTACCGTGATGCATCATTCTCCTTGACAACTGCACATTTCAACTGCACCTTATTCCGATGGACTTTCACGAATTCGACGTCATCGTGGGTATGGATTGGCTTGATCATCATGATGCTAACATTGTCTTCAAGAAGAAGTTGATAAAGCTCACTACTCCGGATGGCCGCAATATTTGCATCTACGGTGACAGAAAGACAGGTGAAATATGCTTAATTTCTGTAGTCAAAACTAGGAAGCATATAGCTAAGGGTTGCACGTCTTACTTAGCATATGCAATAGATGCTAAGTCTGAAAAGGAAGCATTAGCCGAGGTTCCGATAGCATCCGAGTTTTCCGATGTCTTTCCCGAGGACATCTCTAGACTCCCACCAGACCGTCAGGTGGAGTTCAGAATTGAATTAGTGCCCGGCGAGACACCAATTGCTCGAGCCCCGTATAGACTTGCACCTGCTGAGATGCATGAAATGATGAAGCAATTGCAAGAATTGCTGGATAAGGGACTGATACGACCAAGTTCATCTCCCTGGGGAGCTCCTGTTCTTTTCGTAAAGAAGAAAGAGGGGACTCTCCGGATGTGCATTGATTATAGGGAGTTGAACAAGGTAACAATAAAGAACAAATATCCGTTGCCAGAATAGACGATCTTTTCGACCAGCTTCAGGGAGCCAGTTACTTCTCGAAGATCGATCTTAGATCTGGGTATCATCAGCTCAAAGTTCGTGAAGAAGATGTCCCCAAAACAGCTTTCCGTACCAGATACGGGCATTACGAGTTTCTTGTTATGCCCTTTGGCCTTACAAACGCTCCTGCGGCGTTCATGGATCTGATGAACCGCGTTTGTTGACCAATGCTTGATAAGTCTGTTATCGTCTTTATAGACGATATTCTCATCTACTCGAAAACCGAAGCTGAGCATGCTGTCCATCTTAGAGAGCTGCTAGAGTTGCTGCGCAAAGAGCGACTTTACGCCAAGTTCTCTAAATACGAATTTTGGCTGCGACAGGTGCTTACAATCTCGATTTATTTATTTAAAGCTTATCTTTTCTTAAATTTCATGCTCAGCGTTAACTTGCAAATCTTGTATCTTATCAGATACAATTCCTTGGTCATGTGATATCTGGTGAAGGAATCTTTGTGGATCCTTCTAAGATAGAAGCCATTCAAAATTGGGAAGCTCCCAAGTCAGCTACTGAGATCCGAAGTTTCTTGGGATTGGCGGGTTACTACCGTCGATTCATTTAGGACTTCTCAAAACTAGCCATGCCTCTTACATCTCTTACTCGCAAGAGTGTTCCCTTTATTTGGGAAGAAGCTCAAGAGAACGCATTCCGAACTTTAAAACAGAAACTCACCGAAGCACCTATTCTGGCCTTACCCGAAGGCAATGAAGACTTTGTGGTCTTCAGCGATGCTTCATATCAAGGGCTTGGGTGTGTTTTGATGCAAAGAGGCAGAGTCATAGCATATGCTTCTCACCAACTTAAGGACCATGAAAAGAGTCACCCGACTCATGACCTTGAACTTGCTGCTGTGACTTTTACGTTGAAAACATGGCGACATTATCTCTACGACACCAAATGTCAGCTATATACGGATCACAAGAGCCTTAAGTACATTTTCAGTCAGAAGGAGCTCAACATGCACCAGCGACGCTCCATGGAACTCATTAAATACTATGGCTGTGATATTCTGTATCACCCTGGAAAAGCGAATGTGGTGGCCGACGCATTGAGGCGTAATTCTTACTCTTCTAAATGTCTCTATACCTTGACCCATACTTTGTTTTCATCAACTTTGATCGATGAAATTCTCGTTGCTCAAGTCGAAGCCCTAAAAGAAGAAAACCTCAACTCTGAGGATATGAAAGGGCAACTTCAATTCTTAATCGATAACTCTCGCGGCTTGAAACTTTTCAAAAATCGTGTCTGGGTTCCGAAATTTGGTGATGTTCGACAGAAAATTCTTTCGGAAGCTCACTGTTCTAACTTCTCGGTACATCCTGGCAGCACCAAGATGTACAACGATCTAAAAGCCGAGTATTGGTGGCCCGGTATGAAAAGAGACATAGGTCAATATGTCGATAATTGTGTTACATGCCGCTTGGTCAAAGCGGAGCATCAGCAGCCTTATGGCAGTCTACAGCCTCTACCGATTCCCGAGTGGAAGTTCGATCACATAACGATGGACTTTGTGACGAAGCTTCCTACTACGCGAAGACAGCACGATGCAATATGGGTGATTGTGGAACGTCTAACCAAAGTCGCTCATTTCATTCCAATTTGCGAGAACTACTCATTGGAGAATTTGGCTAAATTGTATATAGACGAGATCGTTACTCGACACGGAGTGCCACTGTCAATTGTTTCAGATCGCGACAGCCGGTTCACTTCGAGGTTCAGGAGTGCATTGCAAGATGGATTAGGCACCAAGATCAGAAAGAGCACATCATATCATCCGCAGCCTGATGGCCAAAGTGAGCGCACGATCCTTACACTCGAAGACATGCTGCGGGCATGTGTTCTTGAGTTTAGCGGTAATTGGGACGACCACTTGCCGTTAGCAGAGTTTTCTTATAACAATAGTTACCACTCATCCATCAAAGCCGCACCTTTTGAAGCCTTATACGGACGCAAGTGCCGAACGCCTACGTGTTGGCATGAAGCCGGTGAAGCACCAATCGCCGGTCCCGAGCTACTTCAACAGACTAATGAAAAGATCAGAATTATTCGCCAACGCTTAGAAACCGCTTAATCTCGACAGAAATCGTATCACGACCGACACCATAAGCCTTTAGAATTCCAGAAGGACGATTATGTCGTATTGAAAGTCTCGCCGATGAAAGGTTTGTTCAGATTCGGCAAGCGTGGCAAGTTAGCACCACGATTCGTTGGTCCTTTCAAGATCACCGAGCGTGTTGGAACTCAATCTTATCTTTTGGACTTGCCGAGCGAACTGTCCAACATTCACCCCGTATTTCCCGTCTCACAGCTAAGGAAGTGTAATGAAAACGAAAGCGAAAAGTGGGCTGATCATCTGAGCTACAAGATCAACGAGAAGCTGCAATGTGACGAGCCTGAGGTCATTCTAGAGACAAAGATGAAGAAGTTAAGAAATCGAGAAGTAGCAATGGTGTTGGTGCAATGGAGAACTTCTCACGGAACTTCTCAGACCTGGGAATCTGAGCAAGATATGAGAGTTCGATATCCGCATCTGTTTGAGCCTTAGGTACTTCGAGGACGAAGTGCAAGCGTGGTGCGCTCATACTACATCACCTTGCTTTTTATTTGTATTTTTATTTTAAGTATTTTGAGCAATTTGCGTAAAATGATGTAATTTTGATTTTTAGTATAAATAGGAGCCGGGTGTTCCATTTTCTCACTTTTTGCAAAATTCTTCTAGCAACTTGAGAGACTCTCTCTAGAACCGAACTTCTCTCTAACTTTTCTCTCAAACCGACCGGCCAAATCTCGAGTTCTATATGTCTTCGGAAAGATCTCGAAGAGTACTACGCGAATCTACTATTGCATGTGCGATTTCATATGGTTTTGAGGTAAGATTTGTCATTTTCGATTTCTGCATTTTTGGTTTGAAGTTACAAAATTCGAGTTTATCATTCTTAGGCGATTTAAAGCTAGTTTCGTAGGAGTTTTAACTAGAATATGATAGATTATGTATAATATAATCGAACCTAGGCTTATTACTTATCTTATTTGTGATTATTAGACTTGAAAATGCATGTTTAAAGCTGTAGCTTATGAACAAACTCGAAAATGCATAGAACAAATTCGAAATGCCAAGAACAAGCTCGAATGGAGTTAGATTCGAACTGTAGGTTCGAGTTTAATCCCCTTGTTCGAGTTTAGCATCATATTCGAGTTTGCCCCCCACCCCCCCCTATGTTTTAGTTTACTCTCGAATTTAACTCAAGATGTTCGTATTTGAGCATCAAATCCGAACCCTTCCCCTATAATTTGAATTTAATTAATAAAATTAATGAGCAACGCATAAATTAACAAAATAAATAGCAAAATGTTTAGCTAAAAGTTATGGTTTATAGATGCTGGAATATTGAGCTAGCATTATTAATTTAGCATATGTTCTGTAATATTAAACTTCAGATATTATACATAAGACGTTTAGCCCAGTTGCGAGTGAAAGCCAGTGCCAGAATATATTAAGACTAGATAAACAAGTGCAAGCATTATAAAGCAATATAAAGCGTAGAGCAAGCATTTCAGAGTATTTCAAAGCATTTTCAGTACTGTGAGTAACAGTTATTCTTGTTTACATGTTTTATATGAAATTGAGACATAAATTGCTTCTATATGATTTCTTTGGAATTCAATAGACTGTTGTGAGTGAAGGCGAACACTGTGGTACATGCGATACCCAGCATAGCCGGATCTTACACTTGATCTATTAATGTGCATAATATACTGTTATCTGTTTATTGTTCTGCATATCATACAGCAAGCTTTGTTTGAGCGTTTCTTTGTGCATTTTTATAAGCATTATACTTAGCAAGCAAGCAATTCTGATGCTCACCATTATCTCTAAGCATTATGCGGGTAGCTAGCCCCGCATCACAGATGATCATCTGTCAGCGGTAAACCCTAGTGGTGGCATCTCCTTTCTGCGTGAAACGTCTCAATTGTGCAAGCATTCTTTCTGGGTATTAAGCAAGCAAGCAAGCATAACAAGCCTTTATAGGCACTTTCGCCTCATATTTTACATGCATTAATGAATATCTGTTTACTCACTAAGCAATTAGCTTACAGTTGCTACTCACAATTTTTACAGGAAAAGGTAAAGAGCAAGCTGGACCTTCTTCTTAGGTCTATTTTCTGATCAACTCAGAGGACTTAGCTCACTTTCAGCTTGTGGTATAGCTTTATGGTGCCTTGGGTTTTGGGTAGCTGCTTTTATTTATATTGGGATGTTTTTAGCAACTTAGTACTGTAACATTGTAGCACGTGTAGTGCATGACTTATTGTAATACTTTATTTAGCTTTATGCAAGCGTTATTATTCCTGGGATAAGCAAGCGTGATTAAAGCAAGGATGTGACACAACATTTGTGTAATATGTAATCTCGTATATATTTCAGCACCTTTAATGTTTCTTTTATCAAACACAAGAAGAATCAATTCTCAATAATTGTGTAATGATGAAGAAGACAAAGAGAATGTCGGGAGAGAAGACAAAATGGCGGCTGTACTTTCTTTGTATTTTCAACCGTGTATTTCATAAAGAAACTCTAGGAGCCTATTTCTAGGTTCCTTTAATTAAGTATTACATAATGTCACTTTTGGTCGCTTGACTATTACAAAGAAATAAACTACATGGAAATAAATACAAGACTAAATACTAAGATAATAAATATTACAAAACAACTCCATATGATCGAAGTAAATGTCTAACAATCTCCCCCTTTTCGATCATTTTGGAGGTCCTGGAATTCTGACATGGTCTGTTGATTCTCGGAGTCCAAGGATGACGTCGAAGCGTCTGGTCACTTGTCTCGTATGAAGCCGTTCGTTCAGGAAGTCTATGCCGCTGAGGGTATCCTGTATCTCCTTTGGTGAGCATCTTTGTTCAGGATCTGGTTGAGCATCATAATCTTGTACTTTCTGTGTAAAGAGCAGCTCGAACCAATCGGAGTGTACCATCGGAGTAACATGGAAGATCCTCAAAGCGCATGTACCTTTTGTAGCCCTTGTAGTTGACAAAAATGACACCCGGATCTCTAGAAAGTACAACTCTGTAAGTCGGGTGGTGGGCTAGAAGAAAGCTATCCTGTTCCGGTGCTCGTAGGCCCACCTTAACCATCGCGCTCTCGATCGCCATCTGGAAGTCTCTTAGGAACATAATGATCGAGCGGCGGTTCATGCTTCGTACTAGGGCACCTACAGCTGTCATATGGGTCATGCGTTTCTTGATGCGATCTTTCAGGCAGTTGTGCATAAATTCAACGTCATCGGCACTTATGAAGTCTAGGTCATATTCGAAGATGTCATCACCTGTGCCATCTTCTCTTTCTACTTGGTAGGAGGGATAGTAGACTTTGGCTCTTTTGCACACGGTTATTGTTCGGAGTTTCTTAATCTTCGATTTTGACACCTTTGACCTTCTTTCCCGGAGCATCAGTTGATAGTATTCGGCCTGTTCAGCTTTGGTAACATTTGAAAGTTCCATAAGTAGGCGTCTGCTGAAGGATCCAGGCTTCTTTCTGAATACCATTTTGAATCTTTCTTCAAGGTAAGGGTTCTGAAACTGCTCCGGGGGAAACTTCTGCAAGAAATCTTTAAGACCTTGAACGGGGGGTTCTTCGATTTCATCCGTTTTGGCTTCAAGAAGCTTTATGATTGTCCCCCTCCGTTCTTGTCGAATTTTATCTTTCTCTTCTTGAGGCAGTTTCTGAACTTCGCCTTTTGTATATTGACCGACCCAGAAAATGTCATCCTTTCTAAATATACCAGGGCCTTCTGGAGTTTCATCGAAGCAATCGACCCTTTTGGTTTGGGAAGGCCCTGGATGTTCGGTTTGTTGGACTGGAGGAGGGCTTGGGGATCTTGGAGGGCTAAGGACAATATGGGATTCTTTTAGAGACTGGGGAGCTTGGATGGATGAAAGGATTTCTTCTTGATGGGCTGGTGGTGGTGAGTTCAGGAAGTCAAAGGAAGAGGATGAAGATTTTTTCTTTGGAGATTCAGGCTCAGGCTTAAGAATTAGTAAGGGTTCATTGTCGTCGATATCGGAATCTGAATCAGAAACCAAAATGATTTCAACTTTCTCATGAGCTTCCTCGAATTCTACCATAGCTGTCATCGGATCCAGTGGAGCTGGACCCTCGACCATGGGCTCGTCTTCTATTAAGAGGTATTCCTGAGCCTCCTGTCTCTGTTCCCCTGACCCCTGAAATTCTGTCCCCTCAGCGGTCTCTGCTCCCCCTATAAACATTACGGGATCCTCATATTGAACCTTTCGCCTTTTCTCCCCCTCATGACGATCAGGGTCGTCCTGATCGTCATGTTTTCTCTTTGGTGCCTCTGCTTGAGGGCGGCATTGGAGTTTTCTATAACTGCCGACTCAAGGCGATCCATTCTCGAATTGAGCTGTTCCTAGACTTGAAGAATTAAACGGTTAAGTGCATCTATCTTGTCCGACTGCTCGGAAATCTGTTGTTGAACTGAATGGGAACCTGGTGGGGGGCCAGTTTCGGAAGTGACACCCTTACCCTTGATTAGTGAAAGTAGGGCGGTGTGACGCTCCTCGGCAGCTTCCCTTTGGGCGTCCCGCCTGTCTTCCCTTCGATCATCACGCCTATCGTCTCGCCTTTCATAACGACGATCATCTCGATAGTCGTGTCTATCGTCATACCTGTGATCATCCCGATCATCCCTACGGTAGTCATCCCTGCGATAATCATCGCGTCGTTCATCTCTTCGGTCATCTGAGTACCTCCGTGGACCGGTTTCATAACGGAGTTGATTGTTAATCTTGTTGAAGAACCGTCGCTGTTGGAGACGGTTGGTCCACAAAGCTATCTGTTCCTGAATAGCAGCTTCTTCCTCATCATAGACCTCACGCGGAGGAGAAGCATAGCTGTACTGCGACGACGAAGAACCTGGAGCAAAGGATGGTGTCGGAATCTGCGTGTTGGTGATCAAGGCGAGAGAATCATTTGGTTTCAACCCAGTGTTTGCTGATAGCAGTAGAGAGGCCAATTGATTTGCCATCAGCTTTTGTTCTTCTACATCCCCTTGGTACTTCTTGAGCTCCTTAAAAACGACATTGATTGATACCTTAGGAATGTTCAGGACTCGTTTCGTGGCCCAACATGCAAGCTGCCACTCGGGGGCTAAGGCGGCAAAGAACTGGATGTTGATATCATCCCTATCCTTCTTTATGTGCAATTTATTCAACTCATTTAGGACAGCACAGAACCTTGTAAACGTGGCTTGCAGAGATTCCCCGTCTTTTGCGCCGAATTCCGTAAACTTAGCCTTTGCCTCCTCGATCTTGGCACGATCATCGAGATCTGCCCCCAACATCTGGACTTCCAACTCGTCCCACATTTCTCTGGCAGACATTTTGCTGTCTACCCCAACCAGAATATCAGTGGGGAGGGCTTGATAGATAAGATATTCTGCCCTCTTATCAGCATGCTGTCGGTCTCACTCGGCGTTATTTGCCGGTTCTCGTTCAACTTTAGAGGCTTGGACACGGGGGTCAGCCTCAGGTCGGGCTGCTATCTCCTGATAATAGATTACGGGTCCTTCGGAGATGGACTGAAGCATCAAATTCCCAAGCGGTTGCATTCCAACGAATTTAAGGAACCGGGATTCCCATTGTTCATACTCATCTGGATAGAGAACATGTGGTCTGTTCTCAGATCCGAGTAAGAGAGCTTCGCGAGACATTATGATGGGTGCTGAGGAAAATTAAAGATCTTAAAGGTGGAAACTCGACACGGATGGGCTGGACTTAGGACGAATAGTACTGATTTCGGATGGAAGAGGTATTTCGGATGAAATGGGTTCGGATGAACAGTGTTTCGGATGGCAAGAATCGAATTCGGATGAATAGTGGACAGGGCCTAGGAAATGTCCAGGTAGGGACCGAATTCGGATGGTCCGAGTTCGGATGTTCCGAAATCGATATGGTCCGAAATTTGAAAAATTTAATACAAGACCAACAATGGAAAAATGGAAAGCCTGATCTGAACTTCGGATGGTCCGAAGTTCGGATGGGACCTAAGTGGGGTCCGAAATAGGCAGATGGGGGGGTCCGAAATGTACTTAAAGATGGTCCGAATTGGTCCGAAGTGAGGTCCGAATTAGGGTGATATGCGGTCCGACTGAGCAGAATTCAATTTTTTCAGTTATAAAGCCTAAAAAACAGTTCTAAATGATTTATAAACTATTTTAAACACTTTTGGTGATTTAAAATTGTTAGGCACAAAAAGGTCTCAGTCAAACCTGTTCTACATCTGAGGGGGAGATTTATAATCAAACCTGTTGATGCATTTCAAGGTTGAATTTAAGGCCTGTTATATGCCTTATTGAACCCTGAAAATGATTTGCGGTATCAGTCTAAAGCTGTTCTATGTGTTGCATGTGTTGCAACTAAGACAGTTTGTCCAAGCTGCTCTGTCTGCTGAACAGGCTGGACATAAACTGTCTACGCTGCTCTACACTGGTGAGCAGCTTGGGCAATTTTAAAGTGTTCTGTTCTTTGTTAACAGAACCTGTTCTTTGTGAACAGGCTAAACACTTTATGGAATATGTTTCCAAGTCATCATGTATTGTTTTTGACTACAAGATCAGTTTACAAAGTCGAAGACAAAGTGGAAAACAGAACTGCTCAGCCTGCCCAAGCTGTTCTGTAACATGAAGACAAAAAGTTATTTGAAAAAGGGTGATAGACCTTTTTCTTATATCAAAATAGGCCTTTACAAGGAAGAAAGACGCAAAGTTGACATTCCTAAATTAGTTAAAGGCAATGCAACAGTAGACAAAGTAAAAAGACAAAAGTTCTGCACATGTGAAGACAAATCTGCTTTTCAGAAAAGTGCAGAAAAGGTTATGTTGTCTTTTCAACAAGACTTCTCCTTTTCATTCTGTCCAATGAAGATGTTTCTCTTAGATCCTCTGAATGAGTATAAAAGGAAGCTTCTAAGGACAGAAAGAAGTGTGAAGAAAGCAAAGTGCTGAAACCAAGAGTGAACGTGCAAGTGTGCTTTTCATGCATGCAAGCCTGCTGTGTAATTTAGTATCTGTGTGTCTAAGCTATTTTACATAAGTTGTTCCCTTAAGTCTTGTAAACATAGTGAGTGCTTCTTAGTGAGTGTATTCATTGTATACTAGTTTGAGTTTGTCTTAGACTAGTGAACATACTGTTGTATCTGTCATCTCAGCTTGAACTATTCCGCATTCAAGCTTGTTTGTAATTAACAAATTGTTGATAATACATACAAACATTGAGAAAATAGTGTGTAGTTTTTTAAATAGCTGTATTCACCCCCCCTCTACAGCTTAAAGCTATATACTTTGGGAACCTTTCGGGACCTACAACTGGTATCAGAGCAGTTTAGAGTGTGTGTCATTCTAGATCTCTCATTCTCCCAAGTTTCCATGGACAACAGTGCTGCAAATTCTTCTTACTATGACAATGGCTCTATGGGCAAACCTCCAAAATTTAATCATCAAAACTTCTCTGGTTGGAAGTGCAGAATGATGCTCTATTTAGAGAATCTGGATGTACAACTACCAGAGATAGTGATGGAGGGTCCCTATGTGCCAACTTCTGTTACTACCATAACTCCAGCGGTTGAAGGAGCTGCTCCTGAAATCAGGACCTTTGAGAAAGCTAAAGCTCAATGGTCTGATGAAGACAAGAGACTGGTGGCTCTGGATGCAAAGGCCAGGAACAACCTGGTCATTTCTCTTCCTGATGATGTGTTCAAGCAGGTTGAGAAAATGAAGACAGCAAAGGAGATGTGGGATACTTTGTGTACCGTCTATGATGGACCCACAATCACACTGGAGAACAGGATCAACAATCTTGTTAGACAGTATGAACTTTTCTTTTCTAAACCAAAGGAGACTCTCACTGAAACCTACACCAGGTTTACTGCTCTAGTGAATGATCTCAAAGCTGTTGTGATCACTGAGGACAGTCTTACCCTGGTGAATAAATTTCTGGACATTCTACCTGAAGAGTGGAACTACTTCTCAACAATTCAAAGGAACTCAGGTACTATCAGAAGTATGGATCTGGTTAATCTGTATGGATCCTTACTGAATGATGAACAGTCAAGGCAACAAAACAGAAATGCCTTGGAAATGTCCAAAAGAGGTGCAGCCTTTGTGGCTAATGTGAGACAGCCTGTAAATCAGGTGAGTGATGTGTTCACTCAACCTGATCAACAGGATGATGACAAGGAGGAGGTGTCAGATGAAGAAGATACTGCAGATCTTGCTGAACAAGATGATGAGCAAATGATAGCTAGGCTTGTCAAAAGGTTCAACAAGAAGAGGTTTGGAAGAAACATGCTGCAAGGGAGTTCAGGTGCTGGCAAAAAGAAGGCATTTGATAAATCCAAGGCTGAGTGTTTCAAATGTGGCAAAACTGGCCATATAGCTGCTGACTGTGTGTCAAAAGCTGTTGGTCAGTCATCCAAACCATACAAGACAAACAAGAATGATGGTTATAGGGTTAAGTACCTTATGGCCATGGCTAAGCTGAGGAAGTTGGAAAACTCAGTGGGTTCCAACCGCCAAAAGGGACTCATGGCAGAGACTTGTGATTGGGAGGAATCTGATTCATCATCTGATGAAGAAGATAATCAATGTCTGATGGCCAACACTGATGTTCCATCAACAAGCAGCTTCAAACAAGATATGGCTGAAGCTGAAGCTTTCAGCAGCTTAGAGAACTGGAATCCTACTATGATGTATAAGGTACAAAATTTTATGGCTTATAGTTCTGAAGAAAAAGTTAAAATGTTTGAATATATGCTTGTTGATCTAAAATCTGCTGTTGAGAAGCATGATGCTTTACTATCTGAAATCTCTAAGCTCAAAACTGATCTTAAAACTAAATCCAGTAAACTGGACAGTTTTCATAAGTTGGAAACTGAACTTGATGAATTAAAACACATCAACTCTATTTTACTGGAAGAAAAGAGAGAAACAGATATAAAGCATGCTAAGCTTAAAAAGATAGTTGACTCTTGGTGCCAATCTGCACAAAAAGTCAGCCATTGTATAAGTCAACAGATCCCTGCACAAATCCAAGCCTATCTTGGAGGGGATCTTGACACAGCAGCTTCCATTGTTGAGATCAATAATCTGAAAGAAGATTAATCTACTCTTGGTGAACTTCCAAACACATTCATTCAAAATGTGAATGGTAAACTAATCTCAACAAATAGGTTTGTCAGGCCTCAAAACACTGATAGCTTGTGTGAACTTAGCTCAAAAGCTGATGTTGGAATTTGTTCTCCATCAAGTCAGCATGCTAAGTGCTCTGCTGGTTCACACAAGCAAAAGAAAGGAAAACATGTCCAAACTGAAGTTGTGGATACTAAACCTGTTGATAAAACAAGTTCAGAGTCCAAAGCTGACGGTAAAAAGCATGTTAATCCTTTAGATGCTAAACACTTTGAAAACAAGTTTTCAAAAGGTAAGCAGCCTGTTTTCAACAAGGGTAAGTCTCATGTTGAAAACAAAACTGTTGTGATTTCAAATAAGTTTTCAAATCATAGTGGTAAACTGGTTTTAAATAAGAATAAGTTTTTCAAAACCACACACAGTGAGTATGCTGATAGGCAGCATAAATCACAAACCAGTAGGGGCAAAGGCAAAGCCATTGCTCAAACTGAGATAATTGGGAATAAGTTTCCCAAACCTGTGGAAGCTCAAAAGCCAATCAAGCTCCCTGTCTTTGACATCTGTCCACCTAAAAAGAAGACAGAAGAGGCAGCCAAAGCTGTGGCTATTGAACTATCCACTGAAGCTGTTGATTCAACAAAAAGTAATAAAATTGCTAAACCTGCTGAAAGAATCAACAAAAATAACTCAGAATGTGTTTCTGAAAGATCTTCTTCCAAAAACCTTAAAAAGAGAAAATGTTACAAATGTAGAAAGAAGACACATCTGGCCAAGGATTGTCCTGAATCTGAGGACATGAGGCCTGTTGACTCTGTTGTTTCCCTCACAGCTGTCACAAGCAGTGTTGGAAATGTCATAGTCACTGTGAGTGGTATTCAAGCTGATACCATTCAAATAGGGAATATTAGTGTGGATATTTCAAGTCCATCAACAAATGTTGATGAAGTAGGAGAACTCATCTCTGTGATGAGTTCCCCTAAAAATGACTAATAATTCTCTTATCACTCTGCAGGTAAAACAACCTACCCAGGTTTGGTACTTGGACAGTGGCTGCTCAGGGCACATGACAGGTTGTAAAGAATTGCTGAGTGAACTCAGGTCTGAAAAAGGGCCAAAAGTCACCTTTGGTGACAATGTACAGGGGTCCACTGAGGGATATGGAACTCTTAAAGCTGGTGCTGCAGTGTTCAAAAGAGTTGCCTATGTGGTTGGGCTAAAACATAACCTTGTTAGCATAAGTCAACTGTGTGATGCTGGCTACAAGGTTAACTTTGATGAGCACCTGGGTTACATATTGGATCCCCAAGGCAAAGTTGTGCTATGTGCTCAACGAAAGAAAGGTGTATATGTTGTGGATATGCATTCTGCTGACCCCACAACTGAAACCTGTTTTCTCACAAGAACAAATGCTGATCTAAACTGGCTATGGCACAGAAAGACTGTCACATCTGAATTTCAAGAACATCAACAAACTCGTAAGAAAGAGTTGGTGACAGGTTTGCCTTCTATGACTTTTGCTAAGGATAGATTATGCACAGCTTGTGAGAAAGGCAAGCAGAGAAAAATATCTTTTGAATCCAAACATAATTTCTCTATTGATACTCCACTCTTCTTAATCCACATGGACTTGTTTGGACCTGTTAACGTCGCAAGTCTAGGAGGAAGAAGATACACTCTAGTAATGGTTGATGAGTTCTCCAGGTACACATGGGTGATCTTTCTAAAGAGCAAAGGAGAGGCTGCTAGAGAGATTATTGGATTTGTCAAAAAGATGGAAATGCTGAACTCTGCCCAAGTAAAGCAGCTTAGAAGTGATCATGGTACTGAGTTCAGAAATAGTACTCTTGAAGACTTCTGTGAAGAGAAATGAATCTCTCAAAACTTTTCAGCTGTAAGAACTCCTCAACAAAATGGAGTTGCTGAAAGGAGAAACCGAACTCTCATTGAAGCTGCCATAACCATGCTGTGTGCATCAGGTTTACCTTCATCATTTTGGGCTGAAGCTGTTAACACTGCCTGCTTCACCCAAAACAGATCCTTAGTGGTGAAAAGATTCAACAAGACTCCCTATGAGCTGCTCAAAGGGAGGAAGCCAAATGTCAGTTATTTCCATGTGTTTGGATGTCCCTGTTTCATTCCGAATCAAAGGGATCAGCTGTAAAAGTTTGAACCTAAAGCTGATGAAGGTGTGTTTGTTGGCTACTCTGCTATCTCCAAAGCCTACATAGTATACAACAACAAAAGAAAGGTGATAGATGAATCTATCATTGTCACCTTTGAAGAGTCCAAGAATGCTTCCACCAAAGCTGTTCCTGAATCAGTTTCAGGAGAACTTAACTTTGATGATCTGATGGATTCAAACAATGAAGGGGACTCAAAAGCTTCCACTACACCCAGTGTGGAACCTGTTAATCATGATGGACATGCTGATGATTATGTTAATACATCCTGTGTGAATAAATGTACTGACTTAATTACAACTGCATGTCCAGAACCTATCAATGCTGATTTTCCCAGTTCCTCTGCTGATATGTTCAACAGTGGTCAGACATGTTCAACAAATGAACAGGCTCAAGACAACAGTGTGTCTGAAAATCTTGAGAGCTGTTCAACAGGACCTGCTGAAGATGTTAACAACTCAGGTGAATCATCATTGAAAAATGATCCTAAGTGGATCAGGTGTCACCCCAATGATCAAATAATTGGTGACATCAACAAAGGGATACAAACTCGGTGGGACAGCTTAGGGAACTTTTGTGTGTTCTCTAGCTTTGTTTCACTGATGGAGCCAAAGAAGGTGGATGAAGCATTAAAAGATGCCAATTGGATCACTGCCATGCAGGAAGAGCTCAATCAGTTTGAGAGAAACAATGTATGGAAGCTGGTCCCTGCTCCTAAAGGTAAAACTATAATTGGCACTAAATGGGTCTTCAGGAACAAGATGGATGAGCAAGGTTATGTCATTAGAAATAAGGCAAGACTGGTTGCTCAGGGCTACAGGAGGAAGGAATTGATTATGATGAAACATTTGCTCCTGTGGCCAGGCTAGAAGCAATTCGTTTGTATCTAGCCTACGCTGCTCATAAGAGCATTAAGGTATTTCAAATGGATGTGAAGAGTGCATTTTTGAATGGGAAGCTGCAAGAAGAAGTTTATGTCAAGCAGCCTCCAGGTTTTGAAAATGAACAACATCCAGGTTTTGTCTATAAGTTGGACAAAGCTCTCTATGGTCTCAAACAAGCACCTAGAGCCTGGTATGACACTCTTACTGAGTTTCTTATGAGCAATGGGTATTCCAGAGGTAAAGTGGATACTACACTGTTCATAAAGAAAGTGAAATCTGACATTATGCTTGTTCAAATTTATGTGGATGATATAATATTTGGTTCTACAAATGAGCAGTTGTGCAAGAATTTTTCATTACTCATGAAATCCAAGTATGAAATGAGTACGATGGGAGAACTTACTTTCTTTTTAGGATTACAGGTTAAAGAAACCTCAACTGGAATTTTTATAAATCAAAGAAAGTACACTTTAGATCTATTGAAAAAGTTCAAATTTGATCAATGTTCTCCTATTAAAACCCCAATGGCAACTAATGTAAAATTTGATGCTGATGCCAGTGACAAAGCTGTTTCAGTAACAGCTTACAGTGGCATGATTGGGAGCTTGTTATACTTAACTGCTAGTAGACCTGATATTATGTTTGCTACCTGTTTGTGTGCTAGGTTCCAAGCTGATCCAAAGGAATCTCATCTAGCTGCTGTTAAAAGAATCTTCAGATACCTAAAGGGTACACCAGGTTTGGGTCTTTGGTATCCCAAAGACTCAAGCCTTGAACTAACAGGTTATTCAGATTCTGATTTTGTAGGCTGCAGGCTAGACAGGAAAAGCACAACAGGTGGATGTCAACTCCTTGGTGGAAAGTTGATCAGTTGGAGTAGCAAGAAGCAAAACTCAGTGTCCACTTCTACTGCTGAAGCTGAGTACATTGCTGCTGGAAGCTGCTGTGGGCAGATTCTGTGGATGCAGCATCAGCTTGAAGACTTTGGCCTTGTGTATAGGAAAACTCCTATTCTGTGTGATAACACAAGTGCCATAGCCATCTCCAACAATCCAGTATTTCATTCAAGAACAAAGCATATTGAAGTCAGACATCACTTCATCAGGGATCACATTCAGAAAGGTAATGTGGAGGTAAGTTTTATTTCCACAAATGAACAGCTTGCAGACATTTTCACCAAACCTCTGGATGAAACAAGGTTTAATTACCTTGTCAGCAAGTTGGGCATGTTAAACAAGAGTGACTAAGTGTTTCTCAAAGGTCAAAAAATCTGTATGTTTCACACTGCTCAAGTTTTTCAGAACAACTTAGACAGAATAGGTTATACATGTTCTGTACTTAGTTATTTGTCTGAAAAACTTGAACAGCTTGAGCATACAACAGGCTGAACAAAATCAGTTTATTCGTCCAGCCTACTCTGGTGGTTCAATCCTCAACCTGTTCATTCCTTCACGCTGTCCTACAAGTTTTACTTGTAACCTGTTCTCCTATTGAACACAACCTGCTCTTACAAAGGAGAGCAGGCTGGAGGAACAGCTTGAAAAATGAACAACTTGAAGATTGAACAGCTTGTAATGGCTTTGGTCATCACAGGGTTGACCAACCGCTTAGACCAAAAATTCTAATTACCTTTCTTCACAATTAAGTTACTTAATTAATGTTTTATTTAACTTAATTACTGCGGATAATGTGGATTACGTGTGTAAGTGATTAAAAAGAAAATCAAGTGGTCTGACAAACGGTCTGACATGGACAACCGTTCCGTTTTCCGTTAACGACTTTTTCAAATCAAACCGCCCAAAATCTTCTCTCTCATACACACTAACATTCAAATCCTATAAATACCAAACTACTGTTTCATTTTCTTCATCACTTCCAGAAATCCTCAAGAACCCTAAAAATCGACTAAGTGTCTTTTGCTTCTTCACACATCTTAAACTTCCCAAATGGCTCACAACCCTAATCCCTTTCTTCCAGTGTTCGTTGGTGATGATGTTGTCAAACATTCATCAGTCACCACAATGCTGACCATCAAACCCACAAACTACGTTGCCAACCTCACTATCCCCAAAAACTATGTGGGGAAGGGCTACGATCAGATGGTGGAATTTCTGCAAGTTCATCCGTTGAACTATGCAATGACTGCAACTCCTGGTGTCCTGTACCAGGAGATGGTGTATGAATTCTGGTACACATGTTCTTACAACCCCAACACCACAGTCATCAAAGGGACTATTCTTAATGGGACTCAAACCATTGAGATAACTGCTGATCTTCTAAGGGAGGTTCTTCATCTGCCTGTTGTTGAGTCCTATGATCTGCCTCAGCCTGAGAACGAGCAAATGGGAAATCTGCTACGCTTTTGTGGTGTAGCAGAACCCAAAATTGGAGCAACATTATACAGGAAGGATTTGTCTCCTACCTATAGCTTTCTGTTTGCTTCGGTAATGATGAGCTTCAGCAGTAAAGTTGGTTCATTCGACCAACTCAGCAGAGATGAAGTTCCAATAGTCCTACAGCTAGTGGATGGGACTACTCTTGACATGGCTACGTGGATCTTTTCAAACCTGAGAAACCTGGTGCACCAAGAGCCAAGACTAGCTGCTGTCCGTTATCCCAGGTTTCTGAGCCTCATTTTCAGCCATGTTTGTGGTGAGCAACTATGCAACTCTCAGCCCTTACTTAAGTCTATTTGCATTCCCTGTCATAGGGAATAGAATTTTTCATACTCCTGTACTGCAAAATGAGCCTCCTCTATCCACACCAATGAGGAGGCTGTTAGGTTTGGTGGAAGGACCCTCTGATGTGAGGGTGGATCCAGAAGCTGCTGCTCCCGCCAGAAAATCCAAAGCCAGGTCCAAGCTTGTTAAAAGGACCCTGGCAACTGAAGCTGGGCCTGTGAAAAAGAAGGCCAAAACAGCTCAGACTAAGTCTGCTCCTTTAGCCTCTGTGCCTGAGGAGGAGCAGACTCCTCACCCTGGTTCATTTGTTGAGCCTGAAGCCTTTGTGGCTGGTGCCTCTGTGGCACAAGAGACTATGGAACAGGCCAGCCCCACTGTTCCTGACCCAGTCTCACACCCTGTCCAAACAGATCCTCTCCCTTCTCCACAATCACCCACTCCATCCATCCTTTATCACAGAAAATCCATCTCCAAAAAGAAATCAGCCCACAAAACCACCTCCTCTGTTCCCTCTCAACAGGGTTCAGTTGAAAAAGAAGCAACCTCAGCTGCCTCTCCTATTTTGGGAGCAGGTTCAGCTCATTTGGAGCCTGCTTCACTCCAATCTGAGTCTACCCAGAGTCAGCCTAGGCCCTCTGGTTCCTCCCAACAGGAACCAATTGTACAAAAGGAGATACCCACATCAACTATCCCAGCCTCCCAACAGGCTGAGGATATTTAAAGACAGGAGTCCTCTCCACTCCATACTGTGTCCACACTGTCCCCCACTAAAATCTCCTCACACCCTGAGTCTGCACGCGGTGCCCACGTTGCTGATATAGACCAATCAGCAGCTCAGCCTCAAACTTCTGCTCCCCATGATACAGCTGTTCTACACCAAACAGCTGCTGAGGGACCAACAACCCAAGCTGATGAACCTCAGGGATCACACCATCCCTCTGGTGAGGCTGCTCCCTCCATGCAAATTCCATCAGCAGGTTTCACCACTGCTGATGTTGAAATGCATATCCCATCTCCCAATGATGAGGTGTCTTTAGACCAAGGCACTGCAGAGGGAACCACCACTGGTCTTCATGAGGGTGTTGCAACACAAGCAGCATCTGAAAGGCCCCAAACATCATCCCCTTCTCCTGGTGATGTAGCTACAGCCGCTGCTGAAGGACCCTTTGATCCCTCCAAACCGGGCCATCTTACTTTTGCCCAGGCTATGGAGCTTCTGTCCAAAGTCCCTCTTCCCTCTCCATCACATGCTCAAACACCAGCCTCATCATCTTCCTCTCCATCTACCCACTCAAAACAATCTACTCATACACCTCCATCTCCCAAAGACCTGCCTTTGAAGGATCAGCTTTCTTTGCTGACCAACAAACTTGGTTCTTTGGAAAACACCATGCACTCTCTACCCTCCATCATCTCAGACTCTGTGTCTGCACAGCTTCAGGGGTTCTTTGATTCGTTCAAGGCCTCTTTCCCTACCACTCCACAATTTGATTCCTCTCCACAGCTGTTAGCACTCACTGCTCAGCTGCAAACTGTGTCCACCTCCCTCTCCTCTATTCTTTCCATACAGCAGGACTCTGTGTCCTCAATGACAGCCATTTCCCAACAGCTGTCATCACTTCTTACTTCTTGCAACTCTACCCTTCCAGCCACTCTGGGTAGCTTACAAACTCTAATTGGCTCCCTATCAAACTCTGTGTCATCAGATCTTGCTGATGTGCAAGATTCTCTAGAACTTCATCTTGCACAGCTGCAAACTCTGCTGTTCACAGCGTCTGACACAGATAATATTATTAAGCTCACATCCCTAGCTGATTCCCAGTCCTCCTCTCTTCAGACCTGTCTTTCCCAGCTTACTGAGGTGAAGGATAACTTGGCTTACTTAGTGACTAGCCTTGTTGGTCCTAAACCTTCTACTAAAACTGCTGGCAAGCCTGCTAACTTTGTGTCTTCAGGCAGACCAGGTGTTGAAGTCGCTGTTTCATCTCCTTCAAAGGGGGAGAAGTCATCTGCCTCGAAGACTAAGTCTAAGGGGGAGAAAACTTCTTCTCCTAAGGAGATACCAGTGTTTGCAACTCACACTGGTCAACCAGCAGATGTCTTTGAAACAGGTACAGCTGAAGGTGCCTCTCAAGCTGCTATGCCTACTCAGGCTGTCTCTCGAAAGCCTGCTCAGTCTAAGGGGGAGGAAGTCATTCCTGAGGACAGGCCTAGCAGTAAAGGGAGGCACTTAATTCTAACTGAAGAAGAAGAAGAAGAAGAGGAAATTCCTGAGGCTGCTGTCACTACAGCAGCAGCTAAAGGAAAAGAAAAGGCAGCTGATGATTCCATGCAGCAGAAAGAAGCAGAAGATCAATTTCACAAAGCCAGGGCTAAAGAAATGGGTCTTCCTATGGACAAGTATTTTGAGTTCAGAGAAGAACAGCTTCAAGCCCTGGAAGTGTTTAGAAAAGAAGAAGAATCTGCCAAAGCTGCCAAAGCTTTTGCACTCCAAGAAGCAAAGAATATTAAAATGTCTACCTTGGAGGTGCAAAAGAAAATAATGGAAGCTGCTAGACAATCAGCAGGAGAGAAAGAGAAGGAAGTAGAGAAAGATACTCAGGTCTCTGTGACCAAATCAACAGTACCCCATGCAAGAGCTCAATTCCATTTTGACAACTTGGCTAGGAAAAAGTTTCAAGATGTTGCTGAAAGGAGGCTAGCCAAGGAAGCAATTGTCAAAGATGTCCCTGTATCAAGGAAAGGCAGTCAGTGGAAGCTTAAAATAACAAGGATGGGTGCAACAGGCCCAGAATTGGAAACTTATGACCACACTGATGTAGCACAGATGGGATACAGGGAGTGGATTGAGCTGGCTGTTGCCCTGAGTGAATCAAAGTCTGAAACTGCTAAACAAATCAGGGCATATGTCAAGAAGTTGATGGAAAGAGTAAAGGATCTTGGCCTGATATCTAAGGAAGTTAGTGAAGGTGTCTTTGTGACACATCCAAAAATAAAGGCCAGGAGAACAAAGAAGGACACAGAGATGGAGCTACTCCTCACACTGATCGAACAGGGCGACTATGCCATTGAAATAAAAGGAGTTGATCATAGCCTGCCTAAAGGAATAGAGTTTGAGGAAGGCAAGATTATTGAAGAACCTGAGCTGGGGGCATTTTTTGTAGATCCCCTAACTCAGAAGAAGTGCTTCCAAAGAGCCTCAGAGCTGTACAAAGTTGATCTGAGACAGCTTGTCGCCTTCAGACTTGCAGTTTCATTTAGGCAGTCTAGCAAATGGAGAGCAGCCGTCTGGGATCAGCTCAGAGGATTCTATGAAGAGGAGAGCTCAATGATCCCAAGTTCATGATAATAAGAAGTGAAATTCAAGATCTTGAGGATACAAGGGAAGAACTGGAAAAGATGGTTCAGGATCCTTTTCCATTGTAATGAAGTCCACCTGCCATCTGGGTAGGTGAAGAATGGAAGCTGTCCATCAGTTGGACAAGCTTACCATTATTTGCTCCCATCTAAAACAGTCCAATGTACATCAGTTGTACTTTATTTACATTTGTTGTAATTTCCGTTTACATTAGTTGTAATATACATCAGTACATTAGTTGTATTTTTGTAAGAACATGTGTTGTTCTAATGTAATCAAGAATCAGTGTATATATAAACTGATCTTTTACTTTACTGTAATGTTGTAATTTCAATTCAGCAAAATGTACTGTAAAAATATATAATGATTTTTGATAAGACCAGCTTAGACTGGTTATTGCAAATAGGGGGAGATTGTTAGGCACAAAAAGGCCTCAGTCAAACCTGTTCTACATCTGAGGGGGAGATTTATAATCAAACCTGTTGATGCATTTGAAGGTTGAATTTAAGGCCTGTTATATGCCTTATTGAACCCTGAAAATGATTTGCAATATCAGTCTAAAGCTGTTCTATATGTTGCATGTGTTGCAACTAAGACAGTTTGTCCAAGCTGCTCTGTCTGCTGAACAGGCTGGACATAAACTGTCTACGCTGCTCTACACTGGTGAGCAGCTTGGGCAATTTTAAAGTGTTCTGTTCTTTGTGAACAGAACCTGTTCTTTGTGAACAGGCTAAACACTTTATGGAATATGTTTCCAAGTCATCATGTATTGTTTTTTACAACAAGATCAGTTTACAAAGTCGAAGACAAAGTGGAAAACAGAACTGCTCAGCCTGTCCAAGCTGTTCTGTAACATGAAGACAAAAAGTTATTTGAAAAAGGGTGACAGACCTTTTTCTTAATATCAAAATAGGCCTTTACAAGGAAGAAAGACGCAAAGTTGACATTCCTAAATTAGTTAAAGGCAATGCAACAATAGACAAAGTAAAAAGACAAAAGTTCTGCACATGTGAAGACAAGTCTGCTTTTCAGAAAAGTGCAGAAAAGGTTATGTTGTCTTTTCAACAAGACTTCTCCTTTTCATTCCGTCCAATGAAGATGTTTCTCTTAGATCCTCTGAATGAGTATAAAAGGAAGCTTCTAAGGACAGAAAGAAGTGTGAAGAAAGCTAAGTGCTGAAACCAAGAGTGAACGTGCAAGTGTGCTTTTCATGCATGCAAGCCTGCTGTGTAATTTAGTATCTGTGTGTCTAAGCTGTTTTACATAAGTTGTTCCCTTAAGTCTTGTAAACATAGTGAGTGCTTCTTAGTGAGTGTATTCATTGTATACTAGTTTGAGTTTGTCTTAGACTAGTGAACATACTGTTGTATCTGTCATCTCAGCTTGAACTATTCCGCATTCAAGCTTGTTTGTAATTAACAAATTGTTGATAATACATACAAACATTGATAAAATAGTGTGTAGTTTTTAAATTGTTGTATTCACCCCCCCTCTACAGCTTAAAGCTATATACTTTGGGAACCTCTCGGGACCTACAAAAATAACCTAAAAACACTTAAAAACAGCATAGAACAAGCTAAAAACCCACTAAAACCCCATATTTTTGAAAGTTAGAAAAACTCCGAATGTTGATGATATTTATGGAAAGATGGAAGTGAATGAGCTTGAAATCAGTAGAGGATGATATTGTGATGATTATAAGACTATAATAACACAAGAAACTCAGAAAACAGAGGGAAAAGAAGATCTAACCGATGGAATGATGAAGAACACGAAGAACACCATAAAAACCCAGCAGAATCCGAAAGTTTCAGTTGAAATCCACCTTTCTGAGCTCTGATACCAATTGTAATATGTAATCCCGTATATATTTCAGCACCTTTAATGTTTCTATTATCAAACACAAGAAGAATCAATGCTCAATAATTGTGTAATGATGAAGAAGACAAAGAGAATGTTGGGAGAGAAGACAAAATGGCAGCTGCACTTTCTTTGTATTTTCAACCGTGTATTTCATAAAGAAACCCTAGGAGCCTATTTCTAGGCTCCTTTAATTAAGTATTACATAATGTCACTTTTGGTCCCTTGACTATTACAAAGAAATAAACTACAAGGAAATAAATACAAGACTAAATACTAACATAATAAATATTACAAAACAACTCCCTATGATCGAAATAAAATGTCTAACAATTTGGATTCCCAATAATATCCTCAAGTGGGTGATCCTTGTGTATTTTCGATGTTTCAACTACATCGACCTGAAGATTTGTCTCCCAAATTAGATCCTCTTTCGCCTAGTGGGGTGTGACTTCAGACGGAACAAACATATATCAAACATGTATTAATATGCAATTACGAACAAATTGACTATTACAAAATATCATTTGTACTTAGACTGCTATCGTCACACAGGATGCACTAACATGTCTAGATCTATCGGATTCTGGTTCTCAAATATATACTCTTCTGTAACCGGCTGCTTCTGTATCACTATCTCATCTGCTTCGTCATCTTCATCAACCAGAACTTCATCATCTGGGTTCCAATCTGGAACATTTTCCGGGACAAACTCTACTTCTTCAAGTTCTTCCAGATCGTCTTTAAAGTCAAAATTCATATCATCATCATCATCAATTCCGGCCAAGGCTCCGATCATTTCCTGTTCGACGAACTCTGATGTTCCAGGCTCCCTTTGAACTCCCCTCAACACATCACCTCGGCAACTACTCTCCGCCTGAGCTTGTAGATCTTTCAATATTTGCTCGACCAGGGTCTGAAGAGTTAGAATTTGTGATTGCTGGGCATTCATTGTTTCTTGTTGTGTAGCCACTTGAGTTTGTAGCTGAGCATTCTGTTGTTCCAAACGTGAGTTGTGTTGCTGCAGCTCGTTCACAACTTGTGATAGCTGAAAGATTTGGACTGTCTGGAAATCTACTTTGCCTTTCAACTCTGAGAATCGCTGATTTTCAGTAAATGGATTGGAAGTTGATGGAGACCAAGTTGATGGAGTCGAAGATGAAGTTGATGGAGCGATGGTTGCGGGTGATGGAATGGCAGTAGAAGTAGATGGAGATCCTTGAGTTATGCGTTGACGCTTCGCTCTCTATTGAGTTGCAATCACGGCTTCTTCTTCTATGATAAAATCCTCATCGCCTTCATCTTCATCTCGGAGAGCCGGACAAGTCATTTTTCGTTTGCTCACAACTACTATTGATCCATGTCTTTCAAAAGAAGTTGTTGGATGAGGTCTCTACATGACCCTCAGCTTCTTCACGACTCTCTGTTCCCTTAGATGCAGCTACCGGTGGCTGATATTCATCAATTTCCCTTAAAATGTCATCCATGTTAGTAGGCGGCTCCAAAATATCCTGAACCAGCTGCTCCGCTATATTTTCCTAAGCTGCTGCTCCTTGCTCAAAGATCTCTTGAAAAGTTTGTGCCCTCTGGTTAGTCTGGGTTGCCGATGTTGATGGCCCAACTGCCTCTGTTGTTGATCTTGAACGTGGAGTTACCCTAGCAACCGGAGCTCGTTGAGTCGGTGCTTGTTACGGTGGAGGTTGTTGCTGAGGAGCATCCACTATCCATTCATCTCCCTCTGGAGCAACAAAGTCTGGATCTATGACTGCTACGAAAAGTGGAGCCACTTGGGGCCTTACATGCTCTGCCCTTCTTGCATTATTGAATTGGCAGTCAGCAAATATTCTTTTATCGATGACAGCTACACCAGTTTGCTCTGGTAGCATCGGTAATTCAGGAAGAAAATGTCTTATTATCATCATGATAAACCTTGGGTACATTAAAAATCTTTCATGCTTGGACCAGAGATTTGGTGGACAAACTCCCCAAAGAACATCTCGGAGAAGTTGTAAGTTTTGTTGTATACCAATGAAGTCAATGCAGATTGAAGCTTAGACACCATTGTGTCAAATCCTGCCTTCTTTGGTGCAAAGCAGACCATGATAACATGTACCAGATAACGCCACTGGCCAATAAGACCACTTTTAAGATGCCTTAGTGATATCTTGAGCATATCCCATCCGTAAGAAGGCCGCCTGCCTTATGGAAGCTGGGAATCAATTGGATCGCCTTCTTGTTCGGTAGTCCCCAATTGTAGAATTGATCATAGATGATCGGCAGAAAATGCAATCTGATAGCCACCAATCCTTGCCCGTAGAAGAGTAGGTATAACAGTGCAATCCACTTGCAGCGATTGCCAGAATTGGCAAACGTACCGAAGTATGATCTGCGGGTTATGCGTGAGCGCATACGCCACCCGAGATTGCAAAAGGAATTCGATCATCTGTCTGTAAGGCTGAGCTTCTGGCAGTTGAAGATCAACTGCCATAACCATGTTATGCTTATTAAACAATGCTCGATCTCCCATATCTGCACACAAGTTATACACATAAACTGTTAGAAATTAATTTTGTATAATTTAAGTTTTTCCAACTTGTTTAAATTCGGACTTCATTAAGTTCGAATTTGAACATCTTTGAACTTACCCAAATTCGAGAATATAAGTCATTCGAACTTACTTAAGTTTGAACAGTCTTTTGACCTTCGAACTTACTTAAGTTCGAGAATCCTATTCGAACATGTCTGTCTTCGAACTTACAGATATTTTTTACATGTTCGAAGTCCTAACAAGTTCGATTCATGTTGAACAAGTTCGAAGTCGGGCATTTTAAACTTCAAAACCATGATTTTAACATTTTTAGACTCAATTAACTATAGAATCTAATCTTTTATAGGTTCTAATCAAGTTTATTAGGTATTAAGTTTAAGTTTTATAACCTAAAACTTAGTGATTTCAACCACCTAGATTTTAGTTATTTTAAACTTAAATTTTTTGAAATTTTTTGCCATAAAATTAGCCTAGAACTTTACTTAAAGATTTGTGATGTACACGTACTAGGTTAAAGTATATGTTCGAGAAACTGAGTGAATCTTCGAGGAATAGTCCAAATTTGAGAAAACGGTAAGTTCGAATGCAAGTTCAAGATCGCTGGAGTAAGTTCGTGAGGAGAAGTTCGAAGGTAGTTGTATTAAACGAACGCTGTTGACCTATTTATACCCAAACTACTTCGAACTTATGTTAAGTTCGAACTTGCAGCAAGTTCGAATGTAACTTCGAACATGTCTGGTGTTCGAACTTAATCGAAATTTTTTAAAATTCTTGAATAAAATCCAACTTTTTCAACTTTTTCACTTAACGGATTTTTTTCAACTTTGCAAGACATTCACACTAAGCAATAGATTATCACACAATTTTTTTTCTTCAACTAAAAATGCATCCTAGTAACTTTGTCCTTGTTCCTATTTATTAAAATAAAATAATCTAAGCTAAACTAAGATAAAATAAAATAAAGTAAGATAAAATAAAACAAAATAAAATGAATAAAATACAAAAAAATTCAAGTAACTTTAGAATAAAAATATACTAACTGAATATTTTTGCGAGATAGTCCAAGAAGGTTCAATCAGATAGCGGTGTCAAACGCTCTTTCAGTATATCACTTTCACACTTAGGAATTTTTATTCCTTTGATTGTTTGTCGTGGCATACACTTCAAGGTGATTGTTGGTATGTTTTTCCTTTTAAACATTCAACACTTTGGAAATTCCTTTGGCCTATTTATTTATCAAGAAACTACCTTACGTCATACTTAGACATACTTCTATGAGCAAGGCAGACACACAATGATTATGACTTTTTCGTATTTGCAAATTTTCTTTAAAAGGCAAACGGCTGACACATTTCTGTATTTACATACAACAGAGTGTCTTAGTTTGTCTTAGAGTTCCTCTTATGTTAGCAAGACAGCGGTGACAGGTCTGCACTAACGTACAACAAAGCGACTTATCTTGCTAGTTCAAGTCAAAACAGCGGTGACAGGTCTGTACACACGTACAACAAAGCGACTTGTTTTGCCTTCCGTTACTTTTCAAAACCATTTCTTTCTTTGCTTAAGATGTATTTTGATGTTGTTTTACATCCCCTAGATAAATTTGCATACATCATTCATAATCATTGTCTGTATGTCTCTAACATAGAAATTAAGACCTTTTGGTCATACATCTAAGTTAGTTACACATATGACATTTTCTTGATTATTTTATTAGTTGTTAGGATTTCCTTCATGTATTATGCCTACCAACACATCAGTCAAGAATGTGTACATCACTTAGATTTTAAGGTGCATTAGGTGTGAAAGCTTAACACTTAGAGTTTGTTAGACTGTGCTAATTTTCGTCACCTTGAACCTATGACTCTAAGACTTCTCTCATTTTACAATATTCTATTTTTTTGAAATTTTTGTGGTTTTCTCTTTTTTTCTATTGTTTTTCATTTGTAAGTAAAATAAACTTATAAACTAAGCTAATAACTTACTACTAAAAGAAAGAAAAATGAGTTTACTGTTATTAAGGTCAAGTTATTCCGGATTACCCATGACATTTAGTTGAACTAACAATTTAAAGCGTGACTTATCAAATGCTTTTGTGTATAGATCTGCATTATTGTCTTCCGTTGCAACTTTTACCAGTTTTATCAAGTTCTTCTCAGCACAATCACGTATGAAATGATGTCTTATGTCTATGTGCTTAGTTTTACTGTGTTTAACTGGATTATTTGTTATAGCAATAGTTGATTGATTGTCTATCCTAATGGGAGTACGAGTATAAGTCAAACCGTAATCCCGCAATTGTTGTTGAATCCACAGAATCTGTGAACAGCAAATACCCGCAGCTACATACTCGTCCTTGCACGTTAATACGGCTACAGAAGTTTGTTTCGTGCAATGCCAGGATACGAGCCTCCCTCCAAGGAACTGACAACCTCGAGTCGTTGATTTCCGGTTCAAGCTACATCCGCCATAGTCTGAATCCATGTAGGTCTAAAATTCTAGATTTTCATCAGCATGATATCAAAGTCCCAGCTTCGGTTTCGACTTTACGTATCTCAGAATCCGCTTCACGACTTTCATATGCATTTCTTTCAGTTTAGCTTGAAACCTTGCACAAATACACACAGCAAACATTATGTCTGGTCTTGAAGTAGTTAAATACATGAGTGACGCGATCATGGCTAGATATAAAGTCTAGTCCACATCAGTATCACCGTCTGTACCCGGTCCAAGATTATGATTCACTTGGATCGGAGTACTGAAAAGTGCGGTCAGCTCTGTTCTTTCCATCCCGAAGCGCTCCAAAATGTCGTAGACATACTTCGTCTGATAAATAAACATTCCTTCTTTCCTTTGTTCAACTTGTAAACCAAGAAAGAAGTTCAGCTCTCCCATAACACTCATCTCAAACTTTGACTTCATAACCTTTTCAAAATCTTTGCACATCTGCTCGTTTGACGACCCAAAGATGATGTCGTCAACGTACACTTGTACCAGAATAAAATCTTCACCTTTCCTTTTCACGAATAGTGTGCTATCAATTCTCTCTCTCTCAAACCCGTTGTCTAAGAGATGAGTTGATAGTGTCTCATACCAAGCCCTAGGTGCCTGATGCAATCCATACAGAGCCTTATCAAGTCGATATACTCTGTCGGGATACTTGGGATCAGTAAATCCTGACGGTTGTTCGACATACACCAATTCCTTCACCTTGCCGTACAAGAATGCACTCTTGACATCGAGTTGATATACCTTAAACCCTTTGAAGGACGCGAAAGCTAGAAACAGTCGAATCGCCTCAAGCCTCACCACTGGTGCAAACACTTCGTTATAATCTATACCCTCTTCTTGGTTGAACCCTTTAACCATGAGTCTTGCATTGTTACGAGTAACTATGCCCCGATCATCCCTTTTGCACTTAAAGACCCATTTGGTCCCTATAGCAACTTCTACACGAGGTAATGACACTAACTCCCATACTTCAAGCTTTCTGAATTGTGATAGTTCCTCATGCATCGCTTCAACCCAAGAATTGTCTTTCAGTGCCATTTTCACATTCTTTGGCTCTACTTGTTAGATGAAGCGCGATTATAAACATGTGTGAAACGCCTCAAAGTCGTTGATCATTGATAACAACACTGTGTTATCATTCACACTGCTTCTAGTTCTCACAACGGCATTTGGATTTCCTATGATACCCTCAATTGGATGATTCTTGTTTATCCTCGATGTCTCAATCTCATCGACCTGAACATTATCTCCCGAGTTCGATCCTATTTCGCCTACTGGGGTATGACTTCTGACGGAGTAACCTCTACCTCATGATAACTGTCTTCGGAGGTAGAGTCACTTGCCTGATTCTCATTCGTAGGTAATTCAGGTTGATGGAATGCTTGATCTTGGAAAACCTCTACACTCGTCGTTGAGATTCAATGATGAGAAATCATTTTCCACAATATGTGCATTTCCACTAAAGGGAAAGTTAAATGATTTAAACACAGAGTCATAATCAAATAACTATTCAGTTTCAGTTTGGGGTTCATGTGAATAACTTGTTACGTCAATGTTAAACACAATTTCAACCGTACCATTTGTTTCGTTAAAAACCCTCTTGTTTGGTGAATTAGGAACATAACCTAGGAGGTATCCTTCGTCAGCCTTTTCATCAAACTTAGGTTGATGTTTTGTTTTCAATAACGTTCACGGTACCCCAAACAGTTCAAAGCCAGTCAAATTTGGTGGTCTTTTATTCAAAACTTCATAACAGGTTTTGTTCAGATTTGACGGAGAGGACCCGGTTTAAAACATGACACGCGGTATTCACTGCCTCCGCCAAAAACATGGTAGGAAGCTTTGAATCCGAGAGCCTAGTCTTTGCTGCCTCAATCAAAGTCCTGTTCTTACGTTCTGCCACCCTATTTTGTTGTGGCTCATAAGGTGCACTAAAATGATGCATTATGCCTTTAGTCAGGCAATTTACACCAATTACTGTATTCTTAAATTTTGTTCCGTTATCACTCCTGATACATTTTACCCTTGTCCCGTATGAGTTCTTGACTTGGCCTAAGAACCTAATCAGCGTGCCTGCTATTTCGTCCTTGGCACCTAAAAAGAAAACCCAATAGAAATGTGAGTAATCATCAGTAATAACTAAACAAAACCAACTACCATCTATGCCCCTTTTGCTGATTGGACTGAAGAGATCCATATGCAGCAAATCGAAGGTGGAAGCGATCGAGTTCTGAGTCTTTGACTTGTTTGACTTTTTATGTTGTTTTCCCTTCTTGCAAGGGACACACTTGTCATCGAACTGAAAACTCTTCAGTGGAACATGTTGCACCAGACCATTTTTCGTGATGTAGTTTATTTCCCTTAGGTGCAAGTGTGCCATGCATCTGTGCCATAGTATACATTCGAATTCTGAAGCTTTAGATAGAAGACAAGTTGTTCCCATCAATTATTCTGATACATTCATGTTCATCATGTACAAATCATTCTTCCTTGGGGCTCTCATCATGATTCACTCTCCAGGTATTTTGAATCCCGTCTTCAGCACTAACGCTTCATTTTCAATAAAAATAACTGAATGCTTCTTATCACATATCTGAGATACACTAATGAGATTCTGATCAAGTTTATCAACATGATAAACTTGATCAAGTGGATTGTCCCATTAGTGACCACTCTTGTTCCGGTAATATTTCCTCCCTTGTTCCCAGCGAATGATACAAATCCCTTGTTCCCTCCTGTGAAGTCTGTGAGTAGACTCCTTTCCCAAGTCATGTGATGAGAGCAACCACTGTCGACGAACAACTTATTGTTTAGACCTGTAGTTAACTCCTGCACATGAATGAAAACAAGTTAGTTATCACGGCGAACCCAAGCCATTAACTGACTTGGTAATACCATTCTCATCCATATACGTGAACTCCTTCAAATACCCATCTCTCCTTTCAGATGACTTGGGTTTTTGATTGAGAACTTGTTGTGGTGCTGAGTGATTAACATTCACTCTTGGCCTTTGGGCTGCCATTTGTGGTTGAGCCCTATAGTAATTTTTGTTATAATACATTTCACTCTGATATCCTAGGCTCTACCTGGTGTCTTTTGTCTTTGAGGAGTATGTGACCTAACTGGAGTGTAAGTCCTTCTTGGTGTTCGAATCTGACAACTTCGAATGCTCTGGCAAGTTCAAAATCCAGTTAAATTCGAATAAACCCTAAAAACAAATTCGAGATGAGTGTGTTCTGACGAGTTCGAAGAACCCTAATACCCCCTTAAGTTTGAGAAACGGTGAAAAATTTGATTTTTTCACGATTTCAGATTAAACCAATGTTTTTAAGATTAAAAACACTGATTTCAACTAAAAAAGTGAACTAATATAAATTTTTCCCCGTTACCTTGCTTGTAGAACTCAGGTAAACTTCGAAAATACGTGAAAAATCTGGTTAAAATGTCAAGAAACCAAGAATGTTCGTAGTAACACGAAGAACGCGACGAACACTCGAATGTCTCTGATACCACTTGTAAGGTCACCTATAGCAGATCTGATCTTGATGCAACATTATCCAACGAGTATGGAATCCTCGTTAGTGGTTTAACGGATCGATCACACATGGAAACCGGAGAGGAACACAATGATAGCTGATACGACGAACGGCCCGACACGTGTATTTCTCCAAAAGACTCTCTGAAACTACTCTAGCTCGTACGTGCACAAATACAACCTCTGATCACTAATTTCTGTAAAAGTCCCTTAATGAAACAGATTAACACATAATTATATCAGTTAAGTTCGAACTTAACTGATCATGTTCGTTTAGGCCCAAGCCGACGAACTTGTCCAATGACCTTCGAACTTAGTTCCACTAAGTTCGAATCTTAGTCTTTGAACTTATTCTAGAACTTATCTTTGAACTTATCTTTGAACTTATCGTGCAAATGTAAACATCATACACAATCGTGATCAAACGTATATAACTTGTATTTGCAAAGCCTGATCTATTACAAAAGACTGTCTATTACATACCTAGACTGTTATCGTCACACAAGGTGTGCCAACATAACTTCTGGCTCACATAAAGTAACAGTTGACATACAGGAGAGGTGACCGGAGGGAGTGGGTGCCCTCGTAGGACAAGCAGCTGGGGTGAGAGGGTTTTGAATAGTTTAACTTATGAAAAAGAAGAGATGGCAGTGATGTAGCTCTCGTAATACTTCCCTCTAATCCGTTTTAAAGGTGCAACAGATGCAGCTGACACTATTGATGTTAGAACAGGTACACTAAGTACTTCTGTACTTGTTGCAACAAATGTAACTGACTCAAGTGTCCTAAAAACTTCTTGAGTAGGCTCTATTACTTGCATAGAATCATGAAATGTACACGGGGCGACAATGTACTTGTTTCAATATCCAAATGATCCAAATTGATCCACGGATAGTAATAGTGAAAAATCCACATTAGAAGTTGAAACATCCCTCTTGTTGTGAAAAGGATGAGTGGCAGGGGGCATGCAATCACCAGTGGGGTACTTATTGGTTTCTTAAAAAATAACTCTAATTTGAGAGTCAACAGTGGATGGGATTTCCCAGCAGTTTGTGTTGGGTTGCTCACACTCTGTATATTCCCCTCCCCCTCAGATCTTAGCACTCTCTCCTCTCAAGTGTATATATTTTGGCTTCGCAAGGTGTATCATCATCATAACCATCATTATCATCACCTCTCACATCAGATAACGCCATCTCAATATCCTCCCTCTCATCACCCTCGCGGCCTCCCTCAACATTTTCTCTCTACTCTTCTTGGCCCTATTTAGCAACCCCTTGCTGCTGAACACCACTTGAGGTGGCTCCTTAGGTAGGATACCTCAGTTCTTGACGCTCCACTAAAGCATGATCGATTCTATATAACCCCACACTCTCAGCCTCATCACCAGCATACTTCAGAATATATTCAGGAATTGGTAGAATGTTAGCATTTGGATCATCTATGTTGCTATAAAGGCTCATCATAACATGATCTGGGCACCTTCGTGAATCAACCCATTCCGTTATTTTCTTGTTTGCCCATAAGATCCCTCTAATAAAAATTTGAATGAACCTCCACAGAGGTACAAACAGTCAGGCTCTATTTGTAGCCTTTCCTAACACCACTTCCTTAAGATCTTCCTAAATGCATAAGGCATAATCGTAGTGTTTGTTGAACTCCACTCCATGAAAAATCGGAGTGCGTGTATGCTTCCCATATCATCTCCGGTATGTTATGAGGTCATACACCTATTAAAGGTGCAGAATAGGGTATACCATTCACTATTCAGACCATTTATATTGAACAAGGAAATTTTTTTCAAAGATCTGGTATCGCCAAGGTTTATGAAATCCCAACACATATATTCCTCTGAAACCAAATTCTTCATAATCAACAAGATTAGGAAATTTCTCCCTGTCTATCTTTTTGGGTAGAAACAGATTGTGACTGAGTCTGGATAATGAGATGTTGCATTTGAATTGATCAATGGTGACCTTAAAATGGTGATCCCCAGCGTCAGAAACAAATTTCTGGTTTGCCAAAATCGATGAAAGTATACCAAAGAATCGATGGTTTGTGTTGTATAAGATAACCAAGGGAAGACCTTTTAGTATTTCAACAACCACAGGATGGCTAACTTTGATGACTGATGACTCGAGCCTGTGATTGTTTTCTGACTAGAGTTGGAAGTGTTTGGGTGTAATAAGCTGGGTTTCTGGAACAGGTGACATGGGTTTATGACCAGCAGCGGAGGCTGACCTAACATGTTTGGAAACAAGTGTATGGTTTGATGATGATTGTGAAATAGATGATTCAGACACGTGGGTGGATGTTGTTGATGAATACAAACCTTGAGAAAAAGATTGTGTGATCTCTAAGAAACTTTTTTCACTCATTCCTCTTCAATTAGTTTTTAATTATATTAGTCCTACACCAACTACATGTGGAGGTATCACAGGGCATGTCATTGTGGCTCCAATGACATGACACTTTGGTGACGGTATGACTAGTCCATGATGTCTAAATTATGTTATGCGTCGGGATCCCAAACTTTACGTATTATTTTATTTATGATATCATGCTGATAACATTATAGCACTATGTTCATTTGGGATATTTTACACTCTGTATGCATTACGTATATATGACACTGTGCATGCATTTTAGAGATTTGGCATTGTGTGCATTGTAATCTACTAGAATGCTAAGTATAAAATAACTCAACCCCACGGTGTTTCATATTTATTTCTCTTGTTACTATACTCATTGATGGCATATATATAATTTGTTAAAAAGTTTGAAATATGAATTTTGAAAACCACTCTGATTCATCAAATTTTCTGGTTGAAATACTAAAAACCTTTGCATTTGAATTTTTATATTTTTGTAAAAAATTATTTTAAGAAAATGAAAGTTCTTGATTTATTAAGAAAAATATATTTGAAAATAAATATATATACAGTTTGTCAATCAATTATACTCATTGAATATCCACACACTGAGCATTTGCTCAACTTTCCGTGGCAGCTACTTCGAGATAAACTGAGATTGTGTGACAACAGATTACCCTGGCTTTACAGGATTCATTTGGTAAAATATGGATTTTTAAATATGATAGAATTAATTAAGTTTAGGGTTTATTATGACAAAAACCCTACATGTTTTCAGGTTTTTTGCGTTTTCGTCCCTTCGTGTTATATTTTATAGAAGAGTTATCAAATTAAATTTATTTTTGTTTGGTGAAATAATACTATTAAAATCAGGTTTTACAGTTTCTAAAAACTTGGTTTACCAATTATTATTGGCCTGTAATAGCTAAATTTTAAAAAACCAAAAAAAAAAAAATTAACTTGAAAACTAGTCTGAAAAAAATAACATAGTGGGACGAATATGCGAAGATGCTAAAAACATATTGGGTTTTTCATAATAAACAAATAAGTTTTAAAATCATTACAACATTTATTGAGTTTCATAATTGGATTAGAAGTTTTAATGTTTAGTACCACACCCTTTAGGCTAAAAGGAGTGGCTAGGCAATTGCCATGATTCAAAGTTAATATATACATATATATATATATATATATATATATATATATATATATATATATATATATATATATATATATATATATATATATATATATATATATATATGTTGAGAGAGGTCAATAGTGGGTGTAAGAGTAAGAATGAGCATTACCTCCTTCACTATGTGTGAGGCCCTATATTTATACTTATCCGTGTTGTGAGAAGGTCTCCTCATAAGAGGATCTGATTGGTCGACCATAGTACGTTCATGGCTCCTTCCCTTTTCCTCTATTGTTGTTGGTACACCCTGTGTGATAATAGCAGTCTAAGTTGTGTTACATTTTGTGTAAGTCATGTTACAAGGTATTGAATATTAACTAGTGTTTGATATATGTAATTTTGTGTGGTTGATATTTTTATTGACTGTATGCTTGAACTTGATGTAATGTTTTACAAGAAGTTCAAACATAAAGTTCAAAGATTAATTCAAACATAAATTAAAACATAAATTCAAATAGAAGTTTGACATGTGAAATTCGAATTTAGGGTAAATTTGAATTTATCATGAATGTAAATTCGAATTTGTCAGGTGGACAAATTCTAATGGGCCTTGGGCCTGTTTCGAGTTTGTCCTATGACAAATTCGAATTGGTCACTATAATTAGGGATTAACTCGAATAATTATTAGACTTTTACAGAATTTCGGAGAGTAATTTAGCAATGGCGATCTCGAGTTTACTAGTAATCAAAGAGTGTTTTCGGAGAGAATCATCGTGTAGGTACGTTCGTTGTTGTTCATATAACACTGTGGTAGTCTCTGTGTTCCGTGCGTGTGATCTTACCGTCAAGCCGCTAACGAGGATTCCGCACTCGTTGGTGTGTGTCGCGTCTAGATAGATCGGTGTGTTACAAGACCTTACAGGTGGTATCAGAGCCTTTGGGGTGTTCTTCGTGTACATAAGATACATTCTAGGTCTCTTGACGTTTTAGACGGTTAATATCACGTATTTTTGAGGTTTTCGAGCTTATCAAATTAGATTCCGGGAAATACTTTGTTGTAGTTCAAGTTTTTGATCAAAATCAGTATTTTTACTTGTAAAAATATTTATTTAATCTGAAAAACTCGAAGTATTAGCCGTTTTTCAAATTTGCAGCGCTCGAGTTTGTTAAAGAGAAATTAGGGTTTGCTCATTTTCGAGTATGACTGAAAATACGCTCCTTTCGAGTTTCCTTATAGTTTGCTTCGAATTTGGCCAGTTCGAATTTTCTTGGGGTTTTCGACATTACTCTAAAGTCGAATTAGGAAATTTCGAGTTTAGTGGGGTTTTGAATTTAATTGGAATCTCGAGTTTAATGAACCTTCGACTTTGTCATCAATTTCGATTTTAGCTGGATTTTAGAACTTAATTTGAATTTAATGCCAAACAGGTTTAAATTTAATTAGATTCGAATTTACCTAAATTCGAAAGAATTAATTTAAATAAATTTCGAATTAAATTAATTAAGTTTGAATTCAATTATATATGAAACAATGACAAGTCTACAGAGGTTTATGGAGATGGATCACGAGGTTGGAAAAACAAATTCTCCACCAAAGTTAATGAAGATAGAGGATTATTACTGGTGGAAGGATAGGTTTGCCGACTTCGCAAGGTTTAATGATATGCGCATGTGGATTTGTATCAACGAGGGATACATTCCACCTACTGCAGAGGTTGATGGTCGTCAACGAGTCTTAACATATTCAAAGATGAAAGATGAAGATAAGAAAGTTTATGAGGCCGAAAACCGTGCATTCACTATCATTCGGATGGTGTTTCCTCAGGAGATATTGCACACCATCCGTAATCAGAAGACAGCAAAAGAGCTGTGGGATGCATTAGAGAAACGGTGTGAAGGTAACCCGAGGGTTAGAAAGAATCGAATGGACATGCTCAAGCAGCAGTTTGCTATCTTCAAAGCATTGAAGAATGAAAAGCTGGATGAGACTATCACACGATTATATCATCTGCTAACTGAGTTAGACAGCCATGACATGGAGTATAGTGAAACTGAGAAGAATAACAAGCTTCTGGATGCTTTACCGGCCAAATGGGAGATGTATGTGGCCTTAATAAAGCATGATGAAGACAAATACTATACGCTGACTTTAGAGAATGTTGTGGGAACGCTGAGGGCATATCACTTTGAGTGCTGAAGAAGGAAACGAATTATGACCAAGTTCAAGATCCTGCAATGTACTTCGGGAAATCAAAACCTTCTGTGGCAGCTGAATTGAAGACAACTACAGCTTTCTTTTCAGGAGAAACATCGTCACCGGCTGAAACAGAAGACTCTGTTAGTAGGGCTTTCTTAGGGTTTGCTAGACCAGAAGAAAAATAGCATCAGGCTACTCCGGCATCTACATCTCAAGGATATTCAAAGATGCCTATGAGCGCAAAATCGGCTGAAGACCATCTGAATCTGTTGTCTTCATTCGTGGCCGCTTACGGCAATTGCGTTCAGGGCAAAATCAAAGATCCTGCGCTCTGGGATGAGGATTACGATTAGGTAGACCCTGATGATCTTGAAGAGATGGATCTGCAATGGCAACTGGCCATGGTAACTCAGAGAGTTAAGAGATTCATCAAAAGAACGGGAAGAAATCTGAATGTTAGTAACAATAAGATTGGATTCGATAAGTCCAAGGTTAAAAGTTACATCTGTCAGGGGTTAGGACACTTCGCTAGAGAGTGTCAGAGACCGAAAGTAGAGAACTACCAAAGACAGTATGAGAATCAATCTCAAGGGCGATATCTACCGAGTAGTTCAACCAGTCAAGCGAAGCTGGTCTGTTATCCAATGTCACATCAGAGAGACAGCTAGATGGAACTTATGACTGGAGTACACATCCAGAATCGAACGCTAGAGCCTTAATGGCTGAAGTCACTGAGACTGGAAGTGAAGGAGCAGAGGAAATCACACGGGACAGCAGTCAGAATGAAAGCAGTCCGATGTGGGTAGAAAAGTCAGCTGATCAGACAATTCTGGAGTTTGCCGCACAGATGGCCAACGTAGAATCAGATCACGCCAAGGTAACTCTAAACTTTTCTCTTTTCCATGATTTATGTGCTTTGTGTGCTACATCTAACGATAGGTTAAATTTAGTACTAGAATCACATCAAACCATATCTGCTCAAAATGAAACGTTAAAATCAGATACTGCTTGCCTAATGGATATAAAGCAAGATCTTAGGGATAAGCTTAAGGCTGATGCACAGGATGTTATAGTTCTAAAGGACAAACTGAGCAAACATTGTGTTAGCTTAGAACTAATGTATGAACATGTTGAGGCATTAACCAAGGACCTTAAGTCCAAAGAAGTAGAGATAGCCGAGTCTAAGGTAAAGGTAGCTGAGGTCAATAGTAAACTTGAAAAGTTTAGGAACTCATCTCTTAACCTAGGGAAAATCTTAGATGCACAGCGTCAGTCTAAGAAGCCTGTAGGTCTATGATATCATGAGAGTCCTCCACCTTTCAACGATAACTATGTACCTAAACCTCAGGAGAAAACTGAGAAATCAGTTGAATCAGTGGAAATACCGGAACCAGTGTCTGAAAGTGCAAAGGAAAATGAAACTAAGGTGACTGCTAATACTACCAAGATTAAGAAAGTTAAATTTGTGCCATCCACTAGTGATAAACCTGTAGGACAACACAAAATTGACTTTAATGATCAGGATGATGAACCAGTCCCTATAGTTGAACCAAAAGAGCCAGACACTAGATAGACACCTAAGTCAAAGGGCACACACAAAAAGTCAATTGACAATGTCTTGCTTTAGATGTCACGAAAGGGGGCATGTTGCTTCTAGATGTCCGCATAGGAAAGTGGATAATACACCAAAGACAGGAAAGCCAGAACAAGTCAAGCCCTCTCAAAGTGTTGCAAGCACTAGTAGTTCTCAGAATACCGAGAAAAATGTGCAAGCTTCACCAAAATCTGCTGTGAAACAAATACCTGTCTCAGGTTGACCAAAAGAAGTGATTAGGACTAATTCACCAAATAGAGTCGTTAATTAATCTAGGTCAGGACCGCATCAGAACTATAGGAATACCACACCTAGCAGAGCTTACACTCCGGTTAGGTCACACACTCCTATTAGACATCAAACACCAGGTAAAGCTCATGGATATCAATCGGAATTGCCATATAATCGTATTTATTCAAGAGCTCCACAGCAAATGCCTACACAAAGGCAAAGAGTGAACTTAAATCACTCGGCACCACAACAGACTCCAGTTCAAAGACCCAAGTCACCTGAAAGGAGAGATGCGTATTTGAAAGAGTTTAAGTATGTGGACGAGAATGGTATTACCAAGTCGATCAGTTATGGCTTGGGTTCCCCGTGATAACTAACCTATTTTCTTTCATGTGCAGGAGATAACTACAGGTCCAAACAACAAATGGTTCGTCAACAGTGGTTGTTCCAGGCACATGACAGGGGAAAGAAGTCTACTTGCAGACTTCAAGGGAGGGAATCGGGGATTTGTATCATTCGCTGGCAATACTGGAGGAAATATCACGGTTACTGGAGTGGTCACTAATGGGCTATCAAATTGGATCAAGTTTATCACGTTGATAAACTGGTTCACAATCTCATTAGTGTATCTCAAATCTAAGATAAGAAAAACTCAGTACTATTTACTGACACTGAGGCGTTAGTGCTAAAACCAGGGTTCAAAATACCTGAAGAGTGGATACTGATGAGGGCTCCAAGGAAGAATGACTGTACATGCTCGACATGAACAAGCCGGAATCTTCAATGCGACCAATTTCTCTTTTATCTAAAGCTTCAGAAACTGAGTTGGTTTTATGGCACAGACGCATGGCACACTTGCACCTGAGAAAGATGAACTACATTACGAAAAATGGATTGGTGAAAGGTGTTCCGATGAAGAGTTTTCAGTTCGAGGATAAGTGTCTACCGTGCAAGAAAGGAAAACAACACAAGAAGGCACACAAGTCAAAGACTCAGAACTCCATCGCTGCCACATTCGATTTGTTGCATATGGACCTCTTCGGACCAGTCAACAAAAGGAGTATAGGTGGTAGTTGGTACTGTTTAGTTATTACTGACGATTACTCACGTTTTTCTTGGGTTTTCTTTTTAGGTACAAAGGACGAGATGGTTGCTAAGCTCATCGGGTTCTTAGACCAAGTGGAAAACTCTTATGGAACAAGGGTTAAACGCATTAACAGTGATAATGGAACAGAGTTTAAAAACACAGTTATTGGTGTATATTGCCTATCAAAGGGCATAGTGCATCATTTTAGTGCACCTTATGAGGCACAACAAAATGGGGTGGCCGAACGGAAAAATAGGACATTGATTGAGGCAGCAAGGACCATGCTATCGGATTCAAAGCTTCCTACCATGTTTTGGGGGGAGGCAGTGAATACCGCGTGCCATGTTTTAAACCGAGTCCTTACTGTCAAATCTTTGAACAAAACTTGTTATGAAGTTTTGAATAAACGGCCAACAAATTTAACTGGCTTCGAACGTTTTGGGGTACCATGTACTTTAATGAAAACAAAACATCAACCTAAGTTTGGTGAAAAGGCTGACGAAGGATACTTCCTAGGTTATGTGTCGAACTCGCCAAACAAAAGGGTTTTTAACAAATCAAATGGTACCGTAGAGATTGTGTATAACATTGAAGTCACAAGTTACACACATGAACCCCAAACTGTTCCGGAATGGATATTTGATTATGACAAATTGTTTGAGTCATTTAACATTCCTTTGAATGAAAATGCAGGTACAATCGAAAAGGACATGTCGTCATTAAATCTGAATGACGAGGGTCATAGCTTTCCGAGGACGACTTTTCAATCAACATCTGAGCCTACATCACCTGAAGATAGATCTCCAGAAGTTACTGATTCTGAAGCGCCTACAAACGAAAATCAGACAACAATTTCAGCCTCTGAAGACAGTGTCCATGAGGAAGAAAATGTGGAGTCTGAAGTCGTTCCCCCGTTAGGAGAGATAGGATCAAATTTGGGAGATAATCTGAGAGTTGACGAGATAGAGACATCTAGGATCAACAAGAATCATCCTATTGAAAGTATCATAGGAAGTCCTAATGCTGTTGTGAGGACTAGGAGTAGATTAAATAACAACACAGTGTTGTTGTCGATGATAAATGACTCCGAGGCCTTTCATACTTGCCTCTATTCATGCTTTATCTCGCAGGTAGAGCCAAAAAAAGTGCAGATGGCACTAAAAGACAACTCTTGGGTTGAAGCGATGCAAGAAGAACTGTCACAGTTTAGGAAACTAGAAGTGTGGGAGTTAGTTCCGTTACCTCGAGGAAAAGTTGCAATAGGAACCAAATGGGTTTTTAAGTGCAAGAGAGATGATCGGGGTATAGTCACTCGCAACAAAGCAAGGTTAGTTGTAAAGGGTTTCAACCAGGAGGAAGGAATCGATTACAATGAAGTGTTCGCGCCAGTGGCAAGGTTGGAAGCAATTCGTTTGTTTCTGGCTTTCGTTTCCTTCAAAGGTTTTAAAGTATATCAGCTAGATGTTAAGAGTGCTTTCCTTTATGGGAAAGTGAAGAAACTGGTATATGTGGAACAGCCGCCCGGGTTTACAGATCTGAATTATCTAGACAGAGTATATCGATTAGATAAGGCTTTGTATGGATTGCATGAAGCACCGAGGGCGTGATACGAGACTCAATCCAACCATCTTTTAGAAAATGGATTTGAAAGAGGGAGAATAGATAGTACACTGTTCGTGAAACGAAAAGGAGAACATTTCATCTTGGTACAAGTGTACGTGGATGATATAATTTTTGTATCATCAGACGAGCAAATGTGCACTGACTTTGAAAAGGTGATGAAGTCAAAGTTTGAGATGAGTGCAATGGGTGAGTTAAACTTCTTTCTGGATTTGCAAGTCGAACAGAGGAAGGAGGGCATGTTTATTCATCAGACAAAGTATGTCTATGACATCTTAGAGCGCTTCGGGATGGAAGGAACCAAGCTGACAGCTCACTTCAGCACGCCAATTCAAGTGAATCACAATCTCGGACCGGGTATAGAAACTGATACCGATGTGGATCCGACACTATATCGGGCCATGATTGGATCACTTGTATATTTAACTGTTTCTAGACGTGATATAATGTTTGCTACTTGTATTTGTGCTAGGTTTCAAGCTAATCCGAAAGAGATGCACATGAAAGCTGTGAAGCGGATTCTACGATACCTCAAGTCGAAACCGAAGCTGGGACTTTGGTATCACGCGGAGGGCGATCTAGAATTGGAGGCGTTCACGGATTCAGACTACGGAGGATGCAGCTTGACGCGCAAGTCAACAACTGGAGGTTATCAGTTCCTTGGAGGGAGACTCGTTTCCTGGCAATGCAAGAAACAGACTTCGGTAGCTGTGTCAACGTGCGAGGCCGAATATGTTGCTGCTGATAGTTGTTGTTCACAGGTTCTGTGGATACAACAACAATTGCGGGATTACGGTTTGACTTATACTCATACTCCTATTAGGATAGATAACCAGTCAACAATTGCTATAACTAATAATCCAGTTAAACATAATAAAACCAAGCACATAGGCATAAGACATCATTTTATACGTGATTGTGCTGAAAAGAACTTAATCAAGCTGGTAAAAGTGGCAACAGATGATAATAATGCAGATTTATTTTCCAAAGCTTTTGATAAGTCACGTTTTGAGTATTTGATTCAACTAAACGGAATGCATAATCCAAAGTGAGTTGACCTTAGTAGAGTTTTATTTCCTTTTATAGCATTAGCATTTCTTTCTTTTTATAGTAAGTTTAGTAGCTTAGGATAGTTTCCTTTTTATAGTAAGTTATAATGTTATCTTATTTTGTTACTCTTTCTTATGAAAAACAAAAGAAAAAAGACAGAAAACCATAAAAAAAAATTAAAAAAAAAGTGAATATCAGAAAAAAAGTTAAGTCTTAGATACATAGGTTCAAAGTGACGAAAATTAGCACAGTTAATACAAGCTCTAAGTGTTTAGCTTTCACACATAATACACCTAAAAATCTAAGTGTTATACATTATCCAGTTTGATATGTTGGTAGGCATAATACACAAAGGGAGTCTCAAGGCTAATAAAATATTCAAGGAAAAGTCAAACGTGTCACTAACTTAAATGTATGACCAATTGGTCATTATTTTTATGTTAGAGACATACAGACATTGATTCTAAATGAGGTATGCAAAATTTCTGGGGATGTATAGCAACATCAGATACATCTTAAAGAAATGGAAAGAATAGAAAAATCATACTAAGTTAAGAGTCAAAACAAGTAACTCTGTTGTACGTAAGTACAGACCTGTTGCCTCTGGTTTGACTCGAGTTAGCAAGATAAGTCGCTTTGTTGTACATCGGTACAGACCTGTCACCGCTGTCTTGCTAGCTTTAAAAATAAACCTTAAGACAAACTAAGACACTTTGTTGTATGTAAATACAGACCTGTGTCCGACGTTTGCCTTTTAAAGAAAGTTTGGAATACCAAAAAGTTATAATCATTGTGTGTATGCCTTGATCATAAAAGTATGTCTAAGTATGAGTCACGTAAGGTAATTTCTTGATAAATAAAAAGGCCAAGGAATATTCTGAAGTGTAACATGTTTAAATGGAAAACAATACCAACAATCGGATAGAAATGTATGTCACGACAAACAATCAAAGGAATAAAAAATTCCTAAGTGTGAAAGCTTGAATGCTGAAAGTGCGTATATGACACCGCTATCTGATTGAACCTTTCTTTGCCTATACTCGTCAAAAATATTCTGTTAAGTGTTTAGTATAGGTTGTAAATTATAAAATAATGTAGATTAGTCTAAGTTTACTTTTTGTTCACAATTTTAACTTCAATTAATTTTAATTTATTTTATTTTTAAAAGTTTACTTCATTTTAATTTTACTTAGGAAAAATGTCAAAATTACTGAGGGTGCATTCCCTATTGAATATAATAAACACTGCGTGAAAATCTTGTGCTAAGGGTAAATGATTTGGCATAGTTTATTCCGTTACACGAAAAAGTTGGAAAAGTTGAAAAACTTGAATTGAATTCAAAGAGTTTCAAAAATTTTCAAAATTTTCAAGTTAAATTCAAGTTTAAGCCAAAATCGAATATATATTCGAATTTGGCAGGGACTTCGAGTTTGGCAATAAATTCGAAGATGGTAACAAACTCGAAGGTAGTTAGTATAATTAGGTCAACAGTGACAAGTCATTAATCACCAACCTTCGAATTTGAGTCTTCGAGTTTGTTCAGAGAGATTTCGAGTTTGAGCTTCGACTTTGCCGACTTCGAGTTTTTCACTATTTGTCGAATTTTTGTCCACTTGTGTTCGAGCATACTCACAAATCTAGGTATAATCAACATTATTATACAAGATTTAGGATGTTTTAGACTCAATCTGAGCCAAAATCAACCGATTTTGAGGTTTTAATGGTGTGAACTTTGTATTTCAAAATGACAAAGTTTGAACCGGTGAAACATCAAATTGGTGACAAATATCTTTGATTAGAACCTATTAGGACTAATGGATGTAATTTTCTAAGTCTAAAATGGTTGGAATCTTGAATTTTTGTTGTTACACATACCGACATCTTCGAATTTGATCATGGTTTCGAATTTGATCGTGGCTTCGAGTTTGCCATTAAACTCGAAGAAGCTAATAAATTCGAAATAGGGTTGTTTCAAATTTGGTATTCGAATTTACCATTAAATTCGAATTATTTGCTTAAAATTTAAATCAAACTTGTAGAAATTCATATGTGTTCGATTTTGTACTTACACAAGTTCAAAATAAAACAAATTTGAATTTAAGCAAGTTTATGTTTATATTGATTATTCTAATATTTTATACTTTATTATGCAAATATGGCAGATAGAGTCTTTGTTCAAAAGCATAATATGGTCATTTCTCCGGACCGTGAGCTGCCTGAGGCTCAAGCATTCCGCCAAATGGTGGATTTTTTGGCCGATTCGAGGATTTCTGATGCCCTGTCGCATAACATACAGATAGTGATCCCATATGTACATGCATTTTGGGACCATCTACAAGTCGATTGGACTGTTATTCCAACAGGTATTAAGGACCACGATTGCTGGACACCCTCTCGTGTTTTCAGCTGACGTGTTGCGTAGAGTATTGCAGTTAGGCTCTACAGAGCAAGAAGATGGACCGATTAACTTTCCTTTAGCAGTTAGGCAAGCTGCATTCATCAGGATGGGTTATAGCCTGGATGTGGCTAAGTCCTCGTATATGAAGAGCGGGCTGATTGGGCAGTGGAGATATCTTGCACACGTCTTCATGGTGTGCTTTGCTCCGAAGAAAGCAGGATTTGATTATATTGTATCGAAAATTCAGTCGGGAATTATCGTGCTGGTCTACAATCAGAGATTCAGCTATTCAGAAATGTTCTTTGCAGTGTTCGTTCATCAGATAACAGCTCCGGCACGAGAAAGATTCTTGTTGTACCCGAGGTTCGTAATGATGTTGATACGACATTTCCTGCCGAATCTGCCACAATTACCTGAGATTCAAAGTGTTCCGGTAATTGACAAGAGAATATTCGCAGATTGCCAAGCACACAGAGGTGCATTGGCTAGACCAGTGGAGGCACCACTTTTTGGTGCAGTGGTTAATCCGGATTTCCAAGTCCCTGAAGGTGCCAACTGGGCCGGGGAAGTTCAAATTCCGCAGCAGCCGCATCAACAACAGCAACAACAACTGCCCAGGCCTCAGCAACAAAGGAGGAGGCAAAGACCATTAGTGCAAGAGCCAGACGAAGCTGGTCCCTCAAATGTAGCCCCAGTATCTGATCCACGGGTGGAAAGCTTGGAAGAAATTTGGGCATCTGGGCCGCATGCCAATGAGGAAATTACTTCTGAGCTCATTGGAAATATTTTGGAACCTCCAGAAGGGGAAGAAGATGTTTTTAGACAGATAGATGACTATCTACATGTTGTAGAAGAGATTGAGTCGGAAGAAATGGAAGAGATTGAGATAGAAGACGTAGCTGCAGAAACACCAGCAACAGTGATAGAGGAACCGACTGTCCGTATAGGCAGATATGGATCCATAATTTTAGTTATTGATGAAGAAGCCAGACAGAGAAGAGTATCGAGGGAGTCAGATGACTCAGATTTTGAGGAAGAAGAAATAACTCCTTTGGTGCCTAGGCATAGGGCCAAAAGGAATCGTTTTATGCAGGGAGCTTCATCAGCCGCTGCTAACGAACCAGAAATGCCTACCGCTCAGCCATCAGCACAAACATCCATTCCGCCACCACCACCACCTATTCAAACATCCATTCCACCTCCACCACCATCTGTTCATACTACCATTCCCTCACCAGTCATTCCAACTCCCATCCAATCCTTTCCATTCACCTGATCAACCTTCATTGACAATTAACGGTTTTCTGAGCTAAGAAGCAAGGTTGACTTCCAACAAGTCCAAATTTTTCAGTTAACTAAAGCTATCGGCGAAATACAGGCGCATAATGCAAATGTTGACAAAGAGAATGCTGAGTTGAAGAAATTTTTTGGAAATATTGAAGAAGAGAATCTCGAGCTGAAAACTTTCGTTGCAGATCAAGCTGCAGAAATCCGAACAATGAGGTCCCTTATTGAGCAGTTAATGAAAAATCTAAAAGCTCAGGGGGAGACAAGTTGTAGGGATTCTGAGGAGCAGCGAAGGGGAAATGATGACGATGGCAATGATCCCAATGCACCGAAAGAGAGATAGCCAGTAGATTTTTCTGCTGCTCAACATGCTGAAATTCAGGGGGAGCCAAGTCAAAGTGGAGCTGGTGGAGGTGAGGCGAGTTCCTCAAAGATCACGGAGAGCGACATGAATGAAGTGATTGAAGCTCTAATGAATATTGAGGAAGACATCTTGGAGTTTGATTTTGAAGATGAGAGTGATGAATTGGAGGAAGGGGAGATTATCCCTGAAGATGTTCCGGAATGGCAACCAGATGATGAAGTATTAGGTGATCAGGAAGATGAAGCAAATGAGATTATTATTCAGGAAAATCCCATCACCGATACATATCTGCCAAGTGAACATAATGTGATTGACATCGAAGCTGTTAAAGCTGCGTTAAATGTTAAATCACAATCTGAAGAGCCTGCCAGGGAGCTGTCTAATGAACAAAAGAGAAAGCTATGGTTTAGGGCAGAGAAGAAGGAGTTAGACTTGAAGGAAAAGATGTGTATGCCGAGTGCTGGAGAGCTGTCAGGAAATATACTAAGCTGGTTCTTTGATCGAGAACTGCAGCTATTTATTATCAAGCGAAAGGATGGGCTCCAGTATCTAAGGAGAAGATTGAAAGATTTCAACTCGTTGCCAAAGGTTGAGATAAAAGCGTTGGCATGGAAGGAGCTAATTAATATCGGAGACGATCTCTACGCTGAAATCATTAGATTGGAAGGGAGGTCGAGGAAATTTGAAAGGCTAAATTCGAGAATTGGTAAAAAGTGATGGACCATACTAGAATTGATCCTCTGACTGGTAGACCTTGGATGAAAATTCAATATAAACCAGTTAGATGTTTGAAGAAAGTCCCACTAAAGCCAATGCCACAAGAATGTTTTGAATAATCTCAACTGGTGGTACGTTGAAAGTGAAACAGGTGAAGCGGTGATGGAAGACTTAGAAGAAAAGGTAATTCTTAGAGTATACGATCCGCTGCACCTAGTTAATCTCTCCAAAGATGACCTTCAAGTGCTTCATACTCACAAATTCTCGAGTGATGCACACATGGACTTTGAGGCCAGAATATATCAGAATGTGGTTAAAGTATGTGTTGAACGAGGACTGTATGCTGGTAGTAGTTTAAATAAACCTAGTACTTAATCAAAATGTAAATAGTTAGAAGCTATCGTCAAGGGGGAGTCTGTTGGTACACCCTGTGTGACGATAGCAGTCTAAGTTGTGTTAGCATTTTGTGTAAGTCATGTTACAAGGTATTGAATATTAACTAGTGTTTGATATATGTAATTTTGTGTGGTTGATATTTTTATTGACTGTATGTTTCAACTTGATGTAATGTTTTACAAGAAGTTCAAACATAAAGTTCAAAGATTAATTCAAACATAAGTTAAAACATAAATTCAAATAGAAATTTGACATGTGAAATTCGAATTTAGGGTAAATTTAAATTTATCATGAAGGTAAATTCGAATTTGTCAGGTGGTCAAATTCGAATGGGCCTTGGGCCTGTTTCGAGTTTGTCCTCTGACAATTTCGAATTTGTTATTATAATTAGGGATTAACTCGAATAATTATTAGACTTTTGCAGAATTTCGGAGAGTAATTAAGCATGGGCGATCTCGAGTTTACTAGTAATCAGAGAGTGTTTTCGGAGAGAATCATTGTGTAGGTACGTTCGTTGTTGTTCGTATAACACTGTGGTAGTCTCCGTGTTCCGTGCGTGTGATCTTACCGTCAAGCCGCTAACGAGGATTCTGCACTCGTTGGTGTGTGTCGCGTCTAGATAGATCGGTGTGTTACAACACCTTACAATCGCACCAATTGGAAAGAGTCCTTGTACGCTCCCAGCCGAATCAGACCCTAGCCCCGACGGGATCTCTTGGAACCCACCTTTTGTGCTCCCTTCCTTTGTCTCTTTCAATTAAGCGAAGAATGTCATCATGCATTGGGCCTGAGTATTCGCAGAATATATTATATGGGCCATATCTTATGGATAGCCCAACATCGTATGAGAATAGACACGTACAATCAAGTCCCCCAAGTTCGAGTAAAGAGGTATAACTATTTGCTTGAATTTATCAAGATCGGGTCCTATAAGGGGAATGAGTCGCCTGATACTGTAAGAGATCCAGATTAGGTGATTGAAGCCCAGGACGCCTAGCGGCCCCTCAGAGAGGATAAAAAGATCCTCCAGTGTATAGCAATGAGTAGGCGAGGTGAAGGAAATACTTAGCGCCTAGCAATGAATATACGAGGCGAAGAAACCACCTAGTACCTATCGATGCCTTGGCGAGGCGGAGAAATCACCTAGCCCCTAGTGACTACTAGACGAGGTGAAGAAAGCACCTAGCACCTAATGACTATCAGACGAGACGGAGAGACCCCCTAACGCTTAGTAGTCGCTAAGCAAGGTGAGCGAACCTTGGTTCGTTGGATAAACTATTTTGATCACAATAGTTGATGGGACGGCTCAGCCAGTGACGTCAGGTTCATTTAACAGAAGTCATGATGCTTTGGGTTGGTTTGCGCACGTGGTTGTATTGCTGCTATCACATAAACTGGTGGTTGTAAACAGGGACACGTAGGGACTTGCCAAGTGTCCATAACCGTTCTTTCCTCCTAAATCTTAACCAAAAATTTCCCTCTATCTTATTTAATTTGAATCTCCCTTCATTATCCCTTCATTCCCTTTTTTTTATTTCTCTGCGCATATTCTCCAAAGCATCTTCCCCGGACCTCTTCTCCAGCGATAATCTTCCCCCTTCAGGTTAGCCCCTCCATTTTTTTCTTTCATTTTTTTTCTTCTAGTGATGCCGGCGGCTCCTTTTGCTGCCAAGGTAGTATGCACCCTCTCAGGGCCTGAGTTTGAAAGTTTACTGGGTTAATATGGGATTTCTAGAGAATAACACCCCAGCTTCCTGGCCGAAGAGTCACTGCTCTCCATCCTCCCCCAGATAAAGTTGCCCTGTACACTAAACAATTCTTTGTAGGTAATTTAAGGTTACCCTTTTCCACTTTCTTTCAATCTATTCTTTGCCATTAACCACTCCATCGTGGCCAGGTGTCCCCCTAAGCCGTCATAAGAATAACAGTATTTGAGGCAGCGTTTAAAGCTCTAGGTGGCATGCCCTCGATTCGCCATTTTAGGTATTTCTTCAAACTCACTTTTCTGAAAGATTTGTTCAACTTCGTGAGAAAGAGGCGTTCTGTTGCTGAAGTGTTCACCAATCCTCTCCAAGGATTATGGTAATGGAGGGGGTCCTTCTTTTGGATTGGCATGACTATCATTCCCGAAGTGCACAAGGATCTTCTTATTTGGAGACCAGGGGCCCGCCCTCATGCCTTAACAAACCCCCCGAGGATCGGGATTCAGATGTTGGTCTACTTAGCCATCTAGCTAGACATGCGTTTAGAATTTGATCCTCTCCTGACCCCGTCCTAGCCATTTTGGGGATGAACACACGATGGGGTGCCCCTGACTCTGTACTCGTCCTGTTGAAGGGTGGACTTGGTAGCATCTCTCTTCCTTTCCTGATTTGTTGAGTTCCTGACGTATGGCTACTAACTAACATGCTTTCTATTAATTTTTGTCTTTTTCTAGTGACGAGTGTTTTGGAGTACCTTTCCTCGAATGATTTTGACAAAATAGAGATAGCAATCGTGAACCCGTCAGATGCTGAAAGTTTGAGGCCTGGGAGTACGTTACCAGAAGGATCCTTGACCCCTCTTAATCACATATCCGCTTGGTCATCTTCTAGCAAGGGTGAGAACCCCGTTGCCACTTTAGATCCCCCATCTTTAGATCTTACTACGTGTGCTTCTTCAAGGATTTAATTGAAAAGGAAAGTTGTTGGTGTTTCCCATCCTAGCGACTCTGAGGTTCCGTCTGTTCAAGAACCTGGCCGGGACGACGATCATGCACCTATTTCTCGTAAGGTAAAAATATTTGTGAAGCATCTTTCCGAAAAGGGGAAAGGTGTTGACCTTTCTGACTCACTTGCTCCCCCTGTTGATCCAATTTCCGGGGTCGTCGTTATGAAATCCCCCTATCGTCCACCCTTTACTTCTCCCCCACTCAGAGTGATATCACCCTTGGCCCCTTTTCAGCCTGATGGAAGTGACTATGACCGTGAGGAAACCTATCTTCCTGCTTGGAAAGATAAAAAGTGAGATTTGTTAGAAACAGCACCTGCTCAATCGGACAATCTTTACCATTGTATGCCTTCTGCCCATATTGACATGGCGAAACATTCCACGAATGCCCTTGTTTTTGACTCTTTAGGTTCTGCTGTTGTGAATTTTAATACGTTTTCCCCCTAAGGTGAAAGCACGGTTAACGATTTCTGAGCATCGACTCCTAATTGCACAAGAGGAATTGCAAAAAGCTCTTGAGAAAGATTGTTGGGAAATTACTTTTGTTGATGAAAATAATAAGCCAAGGGGTCATTTTGTAATTAGTCAATAGTTGTAAATGAATATATATATATATTCACACACACACATACATACATATATATATATAGTTTGTCTTTTATTGTATTGTTATGAATTCGTACTCATTTGCACGGAATTGTACGGCTCGGTCACACATTGGAAATTGTGCTCTCACTGTTCTTCGTATTGTAATTCCAGATTTAGATCAATCAAATCATTCGGTTAGTGTTCTTTTTTATCATAATTGTTTGATGCTAAATTGTGATTGATAATACTTGAATATCAATTGGTATCAGAGCCAATAATGGCAAGAATTGATTGAAGTTTTGAATAAAATTTTTTTTTTCAAGCACTGTTTGATCGTCTTTTCGAAAAATCAGAAAAGTTATTGGGGTTTTTAATACAGTGGATGATTTAATCGGCAAATTGGATCGAAGGTTCGACTTTTAAAGATGAACAAATTGAGTATAATCTCAGATTTTAATTCAAAACACACAAAAACTTATTTGGATTTACGGATTTTTCAAAATTTTGTGTGTTCTTGACTGTTTTTGACAAATTCAAGGGTCAAGTTGTTTTCACAAAAAGTGTTTGTGTGTGTAAAACGCACCTTCGATTGCATTTTGGGATCAAATACTGGATTTTTTTATTGTAAATTGGGATTTTGAACTTGAAATTAAAAAAAAAACCTGTTTAAACTCGGATAAAACTAAAACTTTAGTTTTAATCGATTTGATCAAGGCTAATTCGAGTTGGTTAAGTACTTTGATCGAGTTTTATAAAGTGGGATTCGAGTTGGAAATGTGTTTTACCGAGTTTGATCAAGTGATGATCGAGTTTTAAACAAAAACCATTCGAGTTTAATTAATCTTTGATTCGAGTTTGATCAAACATAAATTGAGTTTCATTCAAGTGCATTAGACTTTTATCAAACAATATTCAAATTTAATCAAACACAATTCAAGTTGATACTATTTCAATCGAGTTTCTTGGCTTGTCATCCGAGTTTTGTTACTAATCCTTTGAGTTTGATCATTTTAGATTCGACTTTGATAAGGACCAATTCGAGTTTCACATTTCACCATTCGAGTTTCAATCTTCTTTGTTCGTGTTTCATAACTCATTGATTCGAGTTTGATCCTTCTACAATCGCGTTTCATTATTCACTGATCGAGCTTTACTCTATGTTCAACGAGTTTGAGCCTTTGATATTCGAGTTTTACTCTTCTTGATTCGAGTTTGATCATACTTAATTCAAGTTTGATCATTCATTCAGTGTTCATTAAAAAGCAATCAAATTCCATTAAATGATCTTGGAAGATTATGTTTAATCAAATCACAATGTCAAAAGATGCACTAGCTATGGGTTCAGAAACCAAACCCCCTATTCTTTATAGAGGTGAGCATGTACAGTGGAGGAACAGTTTTTGGAATTCATCAGTTTCCATGATTTATCAAAGGAGATGTTGAAATCCCTGACAGAGGGACCAGCAATATTTCTTGAAACAATTCTAGCTGTACCAAATGGCAATCTCCAGTACCGGAGAGAACTATAGAGGTCACCAATCTGTCTGATGCTCAGAAACGCAGAAAGCTGGGGGATAAAACAGCCAGAAAGCTCTTGCTGATTTCTATCCCAAATGACATATATATCAGTCTGACCAATACGATGACGGGCCGTCGTTGTGACCCGCAGAAATAGTCCTTAAATCCACTATTTAGCTTACAGAAGTAAGGGTCGAATCCACAGGGAGTGTGGTCGTAATTAGAGTTAGGTTATGAGCCTTATAAGTTAATTGAAAGCATTTAAATTATGAATTTGTTGATTTGAATGATTTGTTTAGATTAATGATTTTTTATCGCTTTGTAACTAAAATTAATGACAAAACAACTGACGTAGTAGATAAACAATCAAGAGACGATTAACCATTCACGAGATCACCAAGGCATAAGTATTACTCACTATAAATTCATGTAACGATCACATAGACATAATCAATTGCGCGACTAAATTAATCTAACGTGTTTTAACCAATAACTCTCGGCATAGCGTATGCAACATTAATACTTGTCTTAATTCCTAAGCTAATGGACTCGGCACAAATAATAACACCACGATAAACTATCATTCTTTTACCAATCGCAACACATAATCATAATCGTAGCCGAATGTTTATCATTTGCATACACATAATAGATCTCGCTTAATACGAATACATCAAAAGATAAGAAATTAAAGAAGAGTAAACTTAGTCGTAGATCCTCCGCAAACGGCTAATGGGATTAGCCGCTCATCGTATGCTCTTGATAATCGTAGATCTGAGTCATAGCGTAGCTTGCGAATCACCGCCTTCATTCTCGTATCGTAGATCCACTCCGGCAAGGCTTCGGCACACTTTCACTCACGTCGGATCTCTCCCCAAGGCCTGCGCCCCCTTTGGCTCGGTTTGCTTTGAATTCTCTTGAATTGCTTCTTTTTAATATCTTGGCCCTGAAACACAAACTTGGAGTAATAATATGGATTTTACGAAGTATCGGTGCTTAAAATGATCATAAAATGACTCTGAAACCATATAAATTATAGACTCATCAATCTCTTCAACTTAACTCTTGGTCGTCCCCGAACAACCTTTTGGAATCAGAACTAACTATGTAACGGGCATGTATTTGTAGTCCACTCTAGGAATTTTATGTTAACCTAGCCTTCGCACTAATGCATTAAAAATCTTTAATGTAATGTGAAAACGTTTTCGGTTAAAATATACTTCCCTTAGAATTTATATAATGTATCTCACTCTTGGAAATTCCCTTTTAGCTCAAGGTTACAATACTTAAAACATGTGGGTCTTTCGACCATCTTTTTCTCTTTGCATGTTTACGACAAATTTTTCATTCTTTTTACAACATGCTTCTTACCTATTTCTTTTCAAACTAGATTACCTAGATGGTTCATGTAACGAGATTTCGGTCAACCGCTCCCAAACCAAATGGTTTTAGGGGATTAGGCATTAATGGTACCCCTACGGACTTAGTTTCCCGAACCATCTAGACTACAATTAACTCATTTTGAGGCTAAAACATGATTAAGTTCTCCCCCTTATTGCGTGGGTTTCCAAAATATTTTGACACCTTACTTATATTTAAGCCCGAATACATTTTAACGTACTTAAATTCATTTTACATGGCAAAAGTTTTAATTATTATTACGACTCTTTTCTTAATTATAAAATATCCCCAATTCACTCACACATGTATTTTCTATTTATCATCATGTTCCACGGCCTGATCGGCAAACAAGACTCAAATGGGGAAGAAATAACAGACTATATAAACATTATAAACTCTAAAAAGGACTCGGCTAAGAACTAAAAATAAATGGAAATTACGATAAAGAAATTAAATGCATAACAAACTAAAATAAAATAAAAGAAAAGAATAAGGAAGGATAGTACCCGATCATTCAATATGGAGGATGCGGTGAAGGAGGACCGAAGACGCTATTGAAGAAGTCGGTATACGGCTTCTGGCCGGTGGTGAACTGCGCAGTCGGCGGAACCAAGTGAGGAGGCATCGGGTCTGGGAGATCCTGCCTGCCATGCGCCGGATAGTGCTGATAAGTATCTACGGCAGGGTTATATGCCTGGTAGTCGGCCATCGTGTAATCCTCATAAGACTGATATGGAATACCGGCTACGGAGTCCTCATGATGTCGAACTCCCTCCCAATATGCCCAGTCATGGTGCTGGTAGTAGGCATTTTGGTATGCCAAGGTTCTCTGCCCGTCCTGTAACTGATCTACCCGACCCGCTAAGTGATTGACCCTATCATAAATATGTGTCATACGCCCATTCATCTCATCTAATCTCTGGGTCACATCCTCTTGGAACTCACCCTGACCCACTGCCATATCCTCTATCCGCCTCATCATGTTGTCAAAATCAAAACTGTCATTACCTCGACTGCGTGAGGTAGACGCACCTAGGTTCGGCTCAGCATGCCGAACTCCTGCCTCATTGGCGGCATTCTCCTCTCTCTCTCTCTCTCTCTCTCTCTCTCTCTCTCTCTCTCTCTCTCTCTCTTCTTTCATCCTCAGTGTAGTCCTCGATATATGACTCATTTGTTTCTTTGTCGAATATCTCGAACCCTTCGTCAACTTCCCTAAAAATCAAGGTAGGGAACATGGCGGCCGTAATGAACGTCGCCAGAATGGGGATAGCAGGGAATCGGGCGAAAGTGAGCCCGTCCTCTTAAGGAACTGGGAGATCAACCAAGCATGGGGGATGATCGTCCTCTCTCTCGTATCGTACATAGCCCATAAGCCATTCATGACTGTCCATGCGAAGGACAGTCTGGGCTTACCCTTAAGAAGGGCATCAAGGACCGTGATATCCCTATGTCTGACTTTGGTCAGGTCACTATCACGAGGCAAGATGTTGTTCACAATAATCTTTTGAAGCACCTTACACCTCGGAGACAAAGCCTTTCGGCTATAGGAAGTGGAGGACTCAGATTCAAAGAGGGATGGAATAAAAACTCTATTTACCTGCTCTGTCCACTCCCCTGTCCAAGTCATATCAGTGAAGGCCAACTGGTCCTCATTCCTACACTCGTATCCGATCTAGTTAGATCCTTCGTAGCCTACCCCAGTATCTAGATTAAATAATTGGCGAAGGATTTGTGCATCCATCGCCATGTCCCTACCATGGACAGTACCTATCAATCTACAGTCGCTCGTTGAACGACCTGTCTCCCTCTGTAGGGTAGACATCCACTCAACTACATCGGCCTGATAAATATCGTGGCCGCCCATGTCTAACACACTTTCCCATCCCAAGTAGTCAAAAAGGTATGGGATCCTGTAATTCTCAAAGTCACTCCTCTTAACCCTCTTTTCGGCTAACACTTTTTTTGTGTATTTCTTATATATAAACAAGTGTGTTCTAATGTGTTCCGGGTGTTGGGATAATAGGAGATTCAGAGACCAATCTATCAGGACATTAACATTTGAGTTCGTTGCCTCATTCTCCGTGACATCTACAATTTGTGCCAACCAACCACGATATGAATGAGATAAATTAAGTAATGTAACCTAAAATTGCAATTTGCACAATTGCGCTCACTTTATTAAAATGCATCTATATATATACTCTTTTACACTCAAATTTTGCATCCTATATATATAGTTTACAATTTGCCATTATTTTAAGCACTAATCATAAATCATATTTCAATAAAATCCAATTAACAAATGAAATTAATTTTTAGCTAATCACCCAAGTTTTATAATTTTAAGCAATACATGCACATTTAGGTAACCAACTTTTTAAATTCAGATTAATTCTTAAGAATTAATCATGGAAAATCAACTAAAATAGCAATTAAACACATAACTCATAAAAAATATATCAAGGCTATCATCAAATTCACGCAATTTCACATACTTTGACTCTAAAAAGTCAAAATCATCATGAAAACTCCATGGATGACCATGAAGCTCAAGCCTTCATTTTTGCTCAAAAAGTATGAAATAAGTTGCAATAACTTAATAAAAACACTAACCTTGGTGATTGGAAGCTTAACTTGGTACAAATCTAGCTTTTTTCTTCACCACTTTTCTACCCAAAAATCTTCAAAATGGATGAAACTACCCACTAATAGGTGATTCTAGCATAGATCTTTGATATTTATGAAAATGTGGGTGTTTTGGAGCTTAAATTTGAAAATTTTGGGCATAAAAGTAGGATTTTTTCGAAGGAGCTGCACGCCCAACCGTAGACTAAGCTTCTAGGGATGTGAAAATGATAAAAATGGGGCTTAATTCAGCAATTTAATCTCGATGGGACTCAGGGTCAGCGCAGGGCTGCGCCCAACTCTACTGATTTTTCAAATTTTTACTGTTTTGGTACGTGGGGCTGTAAATCTCTCTAATTTTTGATACAAAATGTAGTTTAAAAATTTTGTGAGGGCTAAATTAATTAATTTAATCTTATCATTATAACCTATCCTCCCCAACTTAGACTTTTGTGACGTCCTCGTCACATTAGTATTAATTTATCGATTAAGAACATTAAGAGATAGATCGGTACATATTCCTTATTCATAAAATTAAACAATACATAATAAACAAACAAAATTCAACTTTAATAATAAAAACTTATCAAAACATCACACTTTAAAATTAAAAATAAAGTACCATTACAATCCAAATAAACCAAACCACCACATCAGAAATAAATCAAACCAATACTTTATGTTTAGCACGCATAATTAAAATTAGTATTCAAGTAATTATAAAATCAACATTCGGCCGGAGGTGCGACAATCTGTTCCAAGTCTCCGACAGTGATCTGAAGGTTGGTGAGCTACTCTGAGTGCGTTTGAAACAGTTGATCATTCTTCTTTTGATTTTCCCGAAGCATTTGGATCTCTTTAAGCAATATATTGTTTGTGTTTACTAAGTGTCCAACTACCTCCTTCAGCTTGTGCACTTGTTCCCAAACAAGATCAACAGTCTCGACGACCCTCTTCCATGGCCTCTGATCTTCCTCCTCCACTTCCATTCTGGCTTTTCCTTTATTACTTTGTCTTTCAGGTACGGGTTCAGGGACTTTGAAAGGGATTTGGGTCACTTTAGCAGATTTTGGACAACGGATTTGGAAACCTTTCTCCGTACGCTGAAAAACTAGCCCTACCATAGTAAACCTTGTAAACCATGCGGTATTCGGGCTAAGGATCCGTATGGGCAATTCCTCGGACACAGCCTTTTCTATCATAAATAATTCGGTCGACATTCTACAACTAGGATAATTTAACCCTTGACCTAAGACATGACATTCCCACATATTTTGCATAATAATGTACCCTAAAGATATGGTCGGGTGTCCACTAATTCATCCCCCTGGGTATTAGTCAATGTCAAGAACTCCATAGGACGAGGTGTTTCAGTGTCACTTAAAAACTCTTAGTACAATTTATCTCTAGAAAATACCACCTCTTTGTTTCCCACCATCCCCACTAATTCGAAGTCATGCTCTTTAGATTTTTCAATCCTACGCATAGTGGCAAATCATTGTTGGATTAACCTAGTATGGATATACGGTAACTCCCACATGACAACTCTAGCCCATCCTAGGCGCTCAAAACACTCTAATATTTCAAAATTATCAATGTCAGACTCTTTCAGGGTACGCTCTATAAGGAACCTAGGGGGTTTACCATTCTTAGTGTTCATGGGAATTTCCAGGATCTCCACATTGAGTGGTTTCTCAAAACGAACATCCTTAGGGTCGTGGGTTCTCATCCTAGGTTTTTGGGAATTTCCAGGACGGTTACCGTTTGCGTGAAACTGGGTTGATATCTAAAAAAAATATAGCGCAAAGACAAAGTGTAATATCCTCGAATTCAATTATTGTAATTCGGAATTAATTAGGCGGATAATTTATAATTAAGTTGAATTTTGAGCAATTATTATGTATTTGAGGATATTTAAAGTTTGTTGCTTTTTTATGAAGTTACGAAGTTTAAGAAAATTTGAACTCTGAATTATTATTAAGGAATATTATGAATTATAAAAGCTAGTAATGATAAATTTAAGAATAAATCAGTATTTTATGGAATCGGTTAAGTTGAGGGGTGAAATGTGCAAAATGATGAAAGTTGAATAAAAAGGCTAAAAAGTTAGTCATTTTCATTTGCACTCCCTCTCTCTACTTTCTCTCTCTAGAAAATGCTCTCTACTTCTCTCTAGATTATCTCACAAACCGACCGGCCGATAATCGAGATTTATACGTCATCGGAAAGATCTCGAGGAGTACTACAACAATCTGCAGTTGGATTCTTGATTTCGTACGAATTAAGGTAAGAATCGACCCTTTTAAGTTCATTATTTCGGTTTTTGAATGTTTAAATTCGAGTTTATCAAATATTGCATGAATGGAGTTAGTTTTGCTTGAAATCTTGCAAGAATATGATAGTATATGTGTAATAGAATGGAACCTAAGCATCATACATGATATATCCGTGATTTTTAGGCTTCAAAATTAAAGATTTAAGTGGTAGATATGAACAAACTCGAGAATGTCAAGAACAAAGTCGAAATGCAAGAACAAACTCGATTTTTGTACTAAATTCGAGCATGTATTCAAGTTTAACACATGGAATTCGAGTTTAATCACCTAAATTCGAATGATATGCGAATTTAATCCCTAAGGGTTCGAGTTTGTCCTCAAATTCGAAGGAAATTCGAGTTTAACCCCTTAAATTCGAGTTTAATACCTAAAAATTGAAAACCCACTCTCTAAACTCGAATATTTTGAATGAAACCCATAGTCAACACATAAAATAACAAGAGTTATTCAAAGGATAAGGGGTAAACTTGAGATGGGTTCAAACTTAGTTATGGGTCGAATTTAGACATGGACCCGAAATGGGGGAAAATATTGCAAAACTTCCAAAACTTGGTCTTATGAATTTAAACGGTTTTTGACTCGAGGTATTGTTGCAACTAATTTAACAGGTCCCTTGTGGTGTTGTTTAACCCACAGTGGGGTACTTGGTGGATCCGGTTGAAAGCCGAAGAGAAATAATATTGAAGTTTTATTTACGCAGCCACTGTGAGTACAGTAGATTTCGCATGTTTATATTTGTTTTATGTTAAGCTTTGCCTGCTGAGACTTGTTGCTTCATTTATTGTTTGGAATTTTACTAACTTGCGTAGATTTAGATGCACATTCATACTTGTTGCATGTCCTTTCGATTGTTGTGCATCTAGTGATGGACCGGTGGGTCGCATCGATTACTCTGATGTTACTGCGCTATATGACCTGGAGCTGATCCTCCGAGGTTCCGGTAGGCAGTATGTCATCCCCGATCGTACGTTTGTCTCAGATGGTATGTTTAATGCCAAGCTTTGGGCTCGAAGGGGCTGCGGCTCTGGTCCGTACTTGGTGTACGAAGAAGGTATCCGATGTTTGTCATCAGTGTTACCCTTGGGCTTCATAAAAATTTATAAAATGCGTAATCTTTGTATTCACTAAGCATTCGCTTATTCTTCAGTTGCTTTATTTTTACAGGAAAGGGAAAATCGGCAGCTGGACCTTCTAGTTAGGTCGTTTGAGAAGATTTGGAAGATTTGATACTACTTAATCGGCAATTATGTTTTGAGACAATGTTGTAATATATTCTGGATGATGTAATAGTTTAATTGGGTGTGTAGACTTAGATTTGGTACCATGTAGCACCGTAGGGTGTTTGACACTGTTGCACTACTTTATTTATGTATTTTAATGCTTCCGCACTTAACTAGGTTATCAGATCATTATGTATTTGTATGTTGGTGATTAAATCCTGGGTATTTTGTAAATGGTGGTTGTTGTGGCAAGGGTGTCACACGAGATGGTATCAGAGCAGTAGTTTGAGATTCAAGTGTCCGTGAGGCCTTGATCTCAAACATTAGGTAATGATATGTAGTGGTTTAAGTAATGATCTGAACTAAGATAGGTTACGATCTAGTAATGATAAGAGATTGATTATCATACGGGACAAATGAGTGGTGTCTTTAAATTAATGACATGTTACTAAACAAGTTGTATGTTTATTATTTCAGAACATGTCTGGAGGTGGAATGACACCTGAAGAGACAAGAGAATGATGCTAGCTATGATGGCTGAGCAGAACAAAATGATTCAGGATCAGTTTCGGGCTCGAGATGAGGCCGAAGCTAAGAGAAGAGAGGATAAGAGGAAGAACAAAGAAAAAGAAGGGGGCAACAATGAGGAACAAGGTGACAATACTGGGTCATCTAACAAGCCTAATGGTTGCCGGTTCAAGGACTTCAAGGGAAACGGGGCTGTGGAGTTTAATGGATTGGGAGACGCTGTTGCCGCACTCGAATGGATAACGGCAACCGAACGAACATTCCGAATCAGCGACTGTGCTGAGAAGGATATGGTTCGGTTTGCTACAACGATGTTCACTAATGACGCAATTATGTGGTGGAATGCTATGGTGAATGCTTTGACACTAGAGAAGATTTCTGTGATGACTTGGGCTGAGTTTACGGACTTATTCACTCAGCAGTACTGTCCGGTTGATGAGCGCCGATGGTTGGAAGCGAAGTTTATGGCGCTGACGCAGGGGACTAAGACTGTGTCCCAATATGCTGTAGAATTCACGAGGCTGAGTCTGTTTGCGCCTCATCATGTGGATACTGAAGAAAGGAAAGTGACCAGGTTCGAGGCTGGTCTGGATATTGAAATTAGGAGGGTCATGAGCAACGTTCGCTACCCTACATTTGCTTGTTTACTTGAGGCTGCCAGAAATGTAGAACAGATTCTAAATATGTCGGGATACTCGATTGGGTCCGCTGCTGCTTCCACCAACCCAACACAGCCGTCACCGCCGAAGCGCCAACGTGAGGGAGGATACTCGGGATCTTCCCGGTCTTCACAGTACTCACCTCAGCAGTCTTATCGCCGATAGTCTGGTTCATCTGATCGTGGTCGCGCTCGTGCTTATTCCATCAATACCGAGCCGCAATATTGCAATAAGTGTCTTCTGGAGCACTTTGGAAAGTGCACTAACGGACGCGCTTGCTTTTGCTGTGGGGAATTGGGTCATTTTCAGAACGAGTGCCCAAGGAAGGGAGATGCTTGCTATAAGTGTGGAGTGTGGGGACACTATAGTAGGAACTGTAGGAAGAATGCTCCAGCAGCTGCTGCTCCATCATCAACACGATCTTCTGGAGGTTCAAGTGGTGGTTCAGTTAACCGCCGGGGTCAGTCACAAAGGGGCACCGGCTCGTGCTTTTCAAATTACGGCAGAGGAAGCTAGGGAAAATCCGGAGGTGGTTACGGGTACGTTCATAGTTAACTCTTTGCCTGCAAGAGTTTTATTTGATTCTGGTGCAAATCGTTCATTTGTTTCCACTGTATTTGCACAAAGACTTGCCATGCCACTGTCTAGATTATCTGCTGTACTTGACATAGAAACAGCTAGCAACACTCTAGTCAAGGTAGATCATGTATACCGTAATTGCACATTAGTAATTGAAGATGTAGTCTTCAATTTGGACCTGATCCCTATTGCGTTCAGTGAGTTTGACGTGATAGTCGGGATGGACTGGTTGATCGAGAATGAAGCCCATATAGTGTGTAAGAACCGAATGATAAAGATAACTACTCTGGAGGGGCGTGAGATTTGTATTTACGGGGATAGGAGAAGCGGGGATTTGTGTTTGCTGACTATTGCAAAAGCTCGAAAGCTTGTTGCAATGGGGTGTGACGCTTACTTAGCTTATGCGATTGATGCTAAGGCTGAGAAGAGGACTGTGGCCGATGTGCCTGTTGTTTCACAATTCCCGGATGTGTTTCCGAAAGACTTGTCTGGCGTGCTGCCTGAGAGACAAGTGGAATTTAAGATTGACTTGATCCCTGGAGCTGCAACGGTAGCTCGTTCTCCTTATCATCTTGCCCCAACCGAGATGAAAGAAATGATGACACAGCTTCAAGAGTTGTTGGACAAGGGCTTCATTCGGCCTAGTTCATCGCTGTGGGGAGCTCCGGTACTGTTTGTGAAGAAGAAAGACGGCACAATGCGAATGTGCATTGACTACCGGGAGCTTAATAAGTTGACGATTAAGAACAAGTATCCACTGCCGAGGATAGACGATTTGTTCGATCAATTACATGGGGCGAGCCTGTTTTCTAAGATTGATTTGAGGTCGGGGTACCATCAGTTGAAGGTATGAGAAGAGGATGTGCCAAAGACAGCATTTAGGACACGTTATGGGCATTATGAGTTTTTGGTTATGCCTTTCGGGTTAACCAATGCCCCGGCTGTCTTTATGGATCTTATGAATAGAGTGTGCAGACCGATGTTAGACAAGTCGGTAATAGTGTTTATTGATGACATTCTGGTGTACTCTAAGTCTGAAGCTGAGCATGCTGACCATCTAAGGGAACTGGTTAGAGCTATTGAGGAAAGAAAGGTTGTACGCCAAATTTTCGAAGTGTGAGTTTTGGCTGCAACAGATACAGTTTTTAAGACATGTGATTTCCGGAGCTGGGATTTCGGTAGATCCAGCTAAGGTAGAAGCGATAAAGAACTGGGAGCCGTCGTGTTCAACTACTGAAGTTAGGAGTTTTCTGGGGTTGGCAGGATACTATATGAGATTCATAAAGGACTTTTCTAAGATTGCAGTTCCTTTGACTGCATTAACAAAGAAGAATGCACCGTTTGTATGGGAAACTGTGCAGCAGGAGGCCTTTGAGGTTCTGAAGAAGGCGTTAAGTGAGGCGCCGATACTTGCCTTACCTGAAGGCAATGATGATTTTGTGGTGTATACGGATGCCTCGAGACTGGGGTTAGGCGCTGTACTGATGCAGCGTGGAAAGGTCATAGCGTATGCTTCAAGACAGTTGAAGCAGCAAAAATTATTCGACACATGATCTTGAGTTGACAGCTGTCACTTTTGCTCTGAAGTTATGGAGACACTATCTGTACGGTACTAAGTGTCAACTTTACACGGACCGTAAAAGTTTAAAGTACATCTTTAGTCAGAAGGAGCTCAATATGAGGCAGAGACGATCTATGGAGTTAATAAAGGATTACGATTGTGAAATCCTTTATCACCCGGGAAAGGCTAACGTAGTAGCCGATGCTTTGAGTCGCAAAGCTTATGTTAAGGATTGCTGCTATATGATGACGTCCACGATGTTAACTTCCACAATAATTGATGATGTTAAGGCCGCTCAGGAGGAAGCCTTGAAAGATGAAAATGTCGGTGCTGAGGATATTAGAGTACAAATTAAGAATATGGAAACAAGTGAGTCGGGACTGAAAGGGTTATATGGGAGGATATGGGTGCCGAAGTATGGGGGTATGAGGGAGGTAATCATCGAAGAAGCACATCAATCCAAGTTTTCTGTACATCCCGGAAGCACAAGATGTACAATGAGTTAAAAACAGACTTTTGGTGGCCGGGATTGAAAAAGGACATAGGCCAGTATGTGGAAAGATGCAGGACTTGCCGGCTTGTGAAAGCCGAACATCAGCAACCTTATGGTGGTCTGCAACCGCTTCCCATTCCAGAATGGAAGTGGGAGCACATTACTAAAGATTTCGTTACAAAACTGCCAAAGACTAGGCGACAACACGATGCAGTTTGGGTGATAGTTGACAGGCTGACTAAGTCCGCACATTTTATCCCGATAAGAGAAAGTTATTCATTAGAAAGGTTGGCTAAAATATATATGGACGAGATTGTTGCTAGGCATGGAGTGCCTAAGTCCATAGTATCGGATCGAGATAGTCGATTTACTTCGAATTTTTGGTCGGCGTTACAAGAAGGGCTGGGAACGAGAATCGCTATGAGTACGGCCTATCACCCGCAAACCGATGGCCAAAGTGAACGGACAATCCTCACTCTCGAAGACATGATGAGATCGAGTGCGTTATATCTCGGAGGCAATTGGGATGATAATCTGCCACAAATAGAGTTTTCGTATAACAACAGTTATCACGCAACGATAAAGAAAGCGCCGTTCGAGGCTTTGTATGGAAGGAGATGTAGGACTCCCACTTGTTGGAGAGAAACGGGTGAAACACCAATTGCTGGGCCGGCCTTGCTTCAAGAAACAAACGAGAAGATACAGTTGATTAGGCAGAACATGAAGGCGGCCCAGGATCGTCAGAAAAGTTACTACGATAGGAGGCATAAACCGATAAATTTTGAAGTAGATGATTGGGTGTATCTGAAAGTATCACCTATGAGAGGTGTTACTCGTTTCGTGAAGAGGGGAAAGTTGGCTCCGAGGTTCGTCGGACCATTTAGGATAACCGAAAAAGTAGGAAATCAGTCATACCGTTTGGAATTGCCTGAAGAGATGTCGGGCATACATCCGGTGTTTCACGTTGGGAATCTCAGGAAATCGTTTAATACATGAAATGAGGATTGGGTAGACCACACCGAGCTGCAAGTTGATGAAAGGCTTCGGTATGTTGAAGAGACGGAGTGTGTGTTAGATACTAAGGTGAAGAAATTGAAAAGCAAAGAGATCGAAATGGTGCTTGTACGTTGGAATCATCATAAGGGAGCCAATCATACATGGGAGACGAAAGCTGATATGTTAAGGAAATATCCGCAGCTGTTTGAAGTCAAATAACTTCGAGGACGAAGTTAGAGCGTGGTGGAGCTCATGTCGTAACATCCTCGAATTCAATTATTGTAATTCGGAATTAATTAGGTGGATAATTTATAATTAAGATGAATTTTGAGCAATTATTATGTATTTGAGGATATTTAAAGTTTGTTGCTATTTTATGAAGTTACGAAGTTTAAGAAAATTTGAACTCTGAATTATTATTAAGGAATATTATGAATTATAAAAGCTAGTAATGAGAAATTTAAGAATAAATCAGTATTTTATGGAACCGGTTAAGTTGAGGGGTGAAATGTGCAAAATGAAGAAAGTTGAATAAAAAGGCTAAAAAGTTAGTCATTTTCATTTGCACTCCCTCTCTCTACTTTCTCTCTCTAGAAAATGCTCTCTACTTCTCTCTAGATTATCTCACAAACCGACCAGCCGATTATCGAGATTTATACGTCATCGGAAAGATCTCGAGGAGTACTACAACAATCTGCAGTTGGATTCTTGATTCGTACAAATTAAGGTAAGAATCGACCCTTTTAAGTTCATTATTTCGGTTTTTGAAAGTTTAAATTCGAGTTTATCAATTATCGCATGAATGGAGTTAGTTTTGCTTGAAATCTTGCAAGAATATGATAGTATATGTGTAATAGAATGGAACCTAAGCATCATACATCATATATCAGTGATTTTTAGGCTTTGAAATGAAAGATTTAAGTGGTAGATATGAACAATGTCGAGAATGTCAAGAACAAAGTCGAAATGCAAGAACAAACTCGATTTTTGTACTAAATTCGAGCATGTATTCAAGTTTAACACATGGAATTCGAGTTTAATCACCTAAATTCGAATGATATTCGAATTTAACCCCTAAGGGTTCGAGTTTGTCCTCAAATTCGAAGGAAATTCGAGTTTAACCCCTTAAATTCGAGTTTAATGCCTAAAAATTGAAAACCCACTCTCTAAACTCGAATATTTTGAATGAAACCCATAGTCAACACATAAAATAACAAGAGTTATTCAAAGGATAAGGGGTGAACTTGAGATGGGTTCAAACTTAGTTATGGGTCGAATTTAGACATGGACCCAAAATGGGGGAAAATACTGCAAAACTTACAAAACTTGGTCTTATGAATTTAAATGGTTTTTGACTCGAGGTATTGTTGAAACTAATTTAACAGGTCCCTTGTGGTGTTGTTTAACCCACAGTGGGGTACTTGGTGGATCCGGTTGAAAGCCGAAGAGAAATAATATTGAAGTTTTATTTACGCACCCACTGTGAGTACAGTAGATTTCACATGTTTATATCTGTTTTATGTTAAGCTTTGCCTGCTGAGACTTGTTGCTTCATTTATTGTTTGGAATTCTACTAACTTGCGTAGATTTAGATGCACATTCATACTTGTTGCATGTCCTTTCGATTGTTGTGCATCTAGTGATGGACCGGTGGGTCGCATCGATTACTCTGATGTTACTGCGCTATATGACCTGGAGCTGATCCCTCCGAGCTTCCGGTAGGCAGTATGTCATCCCCGATCGTACGTTTGTCTCAGATGGTATGTTTAATGCCGAGCTTTGGGCTTAGTCCGTACTTGGTGTACGAAGAGGGTATCCGATGTTTGTCATCAGTGTTACCCTTGGGGCTTCATAAAAATTTATAAAATGCGTAATCTTTGTATTCACTAAGCATCCGCTTATTCTTCAGTTGCTTTATTTTTACAGGAAAGGGAAAATCGGCAGCTGGACCTTCTAGTTAGGTCGTTTGAGAAGATTTGGAAGATTTGATACTACTTAATCGGTAATTATGTTTTGAGACAATGTTGTAATATATTCTGGATGATGTAATAGTTTAATTGGGTGTGTAGACTTAGATTTGGTACCATGTAGCACCGTAGGGTGTTTGTCACTGTTGCACTACTTTATTTATGTATTTTAATGCTTCCGTACTTAAACTAGGTTATCAGATCATTATGTATTTGTATGTTGGCGATTAAATCCTGGGTGTTTTGTAAATGGTGGTTGTTGTGGCAAGGGTGTCACACAAAGGATTAATAATGTTGGGTTTTTTTTACGTAAATGATGCATGAAAATTTAAACACCCTTTTTGACTATAATTAAATTAGTCCTAAGTCTCACTAACAATGTAAGCCCAATCTAACCCTAACAAATGCATGAAATATAACAATAAATATTTTAACAATGCTAACGTAACCTTTTACAACAAAAAGCATGAAAATATAATAAAAATGCAAAATTTTATAAAAAGTGTTGCAAAAATAATTTTAAATTAATTAATTGAATATTAGAAATTTATTAATAACCCTCTTTTCAATAAAAACCATGTAACTCGGAAAACCTCAACCATGGATGCATGATAGAACTATATGAAACTAAGGTCGAATGAAGTTAAAGGGTTATAGGGGATATACCTTTCTAATGATTGAGAATAGTATAAATTTTTGAAGGTTTTAAGGCTTAGAAATCGAAATTCGCCATTTATGGAGCTGGAATTAGGGTTTTGGAGTTATGATGCAGAAGACCGGGCCTTAGAATACTTGGAGGCCCATGACCACATTGGCTCACTAAAATGGCCAAAACTTGGGCCTCGGGTATCCGATTTGGGCTTATAATATATCAAAACGACCGTATGGACAGGCACGACGTGCTGGCAAACAGCCGTAAGCGGTTTGGGCCCTGCTTTTCGCCCAAAAAGGCCCCGAAGACTACTTAATTTGCATTTTTCTATTTTTCTTTCAGTTTGGGCTTTAGTTGTTTGGCCCGTGTGTTTGGCCCATTATCATTTTGGCCCGTTTATGTTTTTCTGCTTCTTTTTAATATTGTATTATGTTAACTTGGATGTTCACTTTTCAATTTTTATGAAACTTTAGTTTTCTCTCCCAAATTTGTGTTCTTTGTGTGAACCATTTTTGAAGGCCAAATTCGCGGTATTCCTGTGAATCAACGTGAGTTTGGTTAAGATCTTCCGGGTATTCGTGGAATCAACAGATTATCTTTTGTTTTCTATTTGCTACACTGCATCAAGTTATGGGGACGATCACTACTGTTTTTAAAAAATTCTGAGGGCGTTGGGCCGCAGGGCAAGCGCAGGCCTGCTCCCTCCTTGTGCTCGGGCCTCTGGATTCGTGATCTGGGCCGTGCACTGGTCTTGACACCGTAATTCTCTACTTTTTTAATTTTTACGGGTATTCTCCCCAACTTACGGTTGTATTATCGGGTTAAAATAATTCTGCTACATGCTTATTTTTTTTTTTATTTTCTGATGCGGAGCTCATTATTTAATTTAAATCCTAATTCCTAAACACAGCTATGTTCTGGAGGATTAATCCTCCCCAACTTAATTGGGTACATACAGGTAACACAAATAAGCAAATACACACTTAAAAAAACAATTAAATCCAGATAATCAAAATACTTTGGGTTGCCTCCCAGAAAGCGCTAAGTTTTACGTCTTCAGCCAGACGTACTGCTCCTAAACAAATTAATTAACCTTAGGATCTTGTAGTCTGATGAGTTCAGATACTAACATATCGTTGGTGGCCCATCGAACATAAAATTTAAGTCTATGTCAGTTTAATTTAAATGGCTCACCACCTTTTAGGTCATGTATTTCTATCGCACCGTGTGGGTAGGTATTCGTTACAACGTATGGACATGTCTATTTACTTTTTAATTTACCGGGAAATAGTCTAAGTCATGCATTAAACAATTGGCCTTTATTTCCTTTGGTAAATATTTTAGTTTTAATCATTCTGTCGTGGAAAACTTTTGTTTTCTCTTTATAAATTCTGGCGCTTTCGTTTGATTCTCTAAGAATTTCTTCCATTTCATTTAATTGGAATTTACTATCAACACCGGCATCATGTAAATTAAAATTAGTGTTTTTCATTGCCCATAGAGCTCGGTGTTCTAGTTCCACTGGGAGTTGACAAAGCTTACCATAAACAAGTCAGTATGGGGACATACCAATTGGTGTTTTAAATGTGGTTCGGTATGCCCACAGAGCGTCCTCTTATTTTTGCGACCAATCTTTACGATCAGGTCTTACAGTTTTTCAAGGATTCTCTTGATCTCTCTATTAGAGATCTTGACTTGTTCGCTAATTTGCGGATGATAAGGCGTTGCTATTATATGGTTAACTCCATACTGTTTAAGGAGTTTAGCAAAATGTTGATTATCAAAATGTGACCCTCCGTCACTGATGATAGCCCTTGGAATACCGTGTCGTGCCAATATATTTCCTTTAACAAATTTGCACACAACCTGGTTATCATTAGTGCATGTAGCTTTTGCTTCCACCCATTTGGAAACATAATCTACTGCAACTAAGATGCATTCATATCCAAATGATTTAGGGAAAGGTCACAAAAAATCTATGCCCCATACATCAAATATTTGACAAGGAATATCGGGGTCATAGGCATTTCATCTCTTTTCGCGATGCCACCAGTTTGCTGGCATCGTGTGCACCCTTTTACAAACTCATAAGCATCCTTAAATATTGTGGGCCAGAAAAACCCACACTGCAGTATCCTGTGGCCAGTTTTCTTTGCGCTGAATTGGCCACCGCATGCATATGCTTGGAAGTGTTTAAGAATAACTTCGTGTTCCGAGTTAGGGACACATCGTCTTATAATTTGAACTGCTCCTATTTTAAATAGATCAGGCTCATCCCAAATGTATTGACTTGCTTGAGCATAGAAATATTTTCTCTGTTGTAAGTTCCAGTGCTCTGGCAATCTTCCTGTTACGAAATAGTTAACTAAATTCGCAAACCAGGGAATTTTAGATACAGATACTAATTGTTCATCAGGGAAGGAGTCCTTGATTTGATCAGTTGAGTTTGTTGGGATTAATTGAAGCCTTGATAAATGATAGGCAAGAACATTTTCCGTGCCATTTCTATCCTTAATTTCTATGTCAAATTCTTGTAATCGAAGGATCCACCGAATCAATCTTGGCTTGGCATCCTTCTTTGCTAATAAATGTCTTAAAGCACTGGGATCTGAGTACACAATTACTTTTTCCCCCAAATATATGATCTAAATTTATCTAAGGAAAACACTACGGCTAATAACTCTTTCTCCGTAGTTGTATAATTGATTTGGGCCTCATTAAAGGATTTACTTGAATAGCAAATGACCACTGGCTTTTTCTCAAATCTTTGTCCTAAAATAGCACCAACTGCATAGTCACTTGCATCGCACATGATCTAAAGTGGTTGAGACCAATCCTGAGATTGCAAAACTGGCGCCTCAGTTAATTTTGATTTAAGCCTCTCAAATGCTTTCATACAAGCATCATCAAAATTAAACTTTACGTCTTTTGAAAGAAAATTTCCCAATGGCCTTGAGATCTCACTGAAATCTTTAATGAATCGCCGATTAAAACCAGCATGGCCTAAGAATGATCTTATTCCCTTAACATTTGTAGGGGGTGGAAGGGAAGAAATTAATTGAACTTTCGCTTTATCAACCTCCATTCCTCTTTCGGACACAATGTGACCTAGGACTACCCCTTCTTTTACCATGAAATGGATTTTCTCCCAACTTAGAACTAAGTTGGTTTCGGTGCATCTCTTTATGACTTTTTCTAAATGTCCCAGCCAATCTTCGAATGTTTTATCAAATATGGAGAAATCGTTCATAAATATCTCAAGAGAACCACCCACCATATCTGAAAAAATAGCCATCATACAGCGTTGGAATGTGGCGGGTACATTACATTGTCCAAACGGCATCCTTCGGTAGGCAAAGGTGCCATAGGGACAAGTAAATGTAGTTTTCTCTTGATCCTCAGGATGGATTGGGATTTCACTATACCCAGAATATCCATCAAGAAAAAATAGTAAAACTTCTGTCCTGCTAATTTTTCCACAATTTGATCTATAAATGATAGCGAAAAATGATCTTTTGAAGTAGCAGCATTAAGTTTTCTGTAGTGTAAACAAACTCTCCACCCAGTTACAAGGCGAGTAGTTATATTCTCTCCTTCTTCAGTGTAAATTACTGTAATTCCTGATTTCTTAGGGACAGTTTGGGTTGGACATACCCATTTACTATCAGATATAGGATATATAATTCCAGCGTCCAACCAATTAAATACTTCCTTCTTAACTACCTCTCTAAAATTATGGTTCAATCTCCTTTGTGCATCCGGAGCTGGTTTGGCTTCTGGATCAGTAATGATTCGTTGCATACACAAAGTAGGATTGATTCCTTTTAAGTCAGCTATCGTCCACCCTACTGCTTCTTTATATTTGACTAGCACTTGCAGTAGAGCTTTCTCTTGCTCTTTAGTCATATCTGATGAAATTATGATAGGCAAAGTGTCATTCTGACCTAGAAAAGCATACTTTAAATGAGATGGCAGCTCCTTCAATTCTAACAAGTGGTTCCTCTATTGAAGGTTTGGCTGATTAAGGTAAATTAGTAGGTAATTTTTCAGTTCTATGGGTCTGCGGTGGTTGTTTCGATTCTAATGTGGATTCCATGACTACTTCTAGCTTATGACACTCAGTAGGATTTAATTTGGCTAATTCATTTTCAGCATAGAATAACTCAGTAGCGTCTTTGGTGTTGATTAACGAACTATGCTGTTGCGCCAGTTCGTCCACCATGTCTATAAGATAACATTTTGAATCAATAGCAGAGACACATGAAGCATTAAACACGTTCAGTTTTAATTTCCTATTACCAAAGGCAATATCCACTGCTCCTGTCCTACAATTAATTTGTGCATTAATCGTGGCTAAGAAAGGTCTGCCTAGGATAATAGCAGGTTGATTATCTCCTATTGAACTTTCAGTGTCCAATACTAGGAAGTCAACTGGAAAGTAAAAATCTTCAACTTTTACTATGACATCTGATAAAATACCCCTCAGACATTTTGTTGACCGATCTGCCAGCTGTAAGATAATATCAGTTGTCTGTAACTCACCTAGATCATGTTTGTCAAACAAGTTTCCAGGTAAAATATTAACACTAGCTCCAAGATCGAGAAGTGCCTTTTTAATCTGCACATTGCCAATAGTCACTGGAATTAATGGTGATCCAGGATCTTTCAGCTTAGGAGGTAGAGATTTAGAAACTACAGCACTTAATTGTTCAGTTAGATTGATCTGCTTTGGGAGCGAGACCGTGTACTTTATTTTCTGAGAACAAAGATCTTTTAGAAATTTGGCATAAGAGGGAACCTGTTGAATGGCCTTGATCAGAGTAATATTGATCTTAACTTGATTGAATAAGTCCCAAAAGATCCTCTAGTTGGGGGCCTCTTTTGCCATATGGAGAAGATTTTGGATTTTCTAAAGCAGCAGGATAAGGGGGAGGAATTGACGTGTCCTGACTCTTATCCGCCTCCCCAACTTTGGGAGTTGGAATATCTTCTTTAATTGGATTTTTAAAAGAAACTTTCTTAGGAGTCTCCTTCTTTGGATACTCTTTCTCCTCATACACGACTTCAGCTTTGGTATCTTCTTCTGCCTCTTTCTCTTTAGGCATCTCAATTTTATTGTCTACCTTTCTTGCACTCCTTAATGTGGTTATCTTAGCAACTTTATTCACTTCGTTAATTTCATGTTTCTTATCTTTATTATGATGATGAGCGTGTGAAGGATTGGGAACAGTATTGCTAGGAAGCTTCCCCTCCTCACGCCTAGTGAGCGATTCCGCTATCTGACCCATCTGGCAAGTTAACATTTCCATGGTCTTTGTACTGATAGCTGATTGCTGTTTCAGAAATTCAGCAACTTCTGCGAATTGCATAGAAGTCATGTTTGTTTCCACTTGAAATTGTGGTTGGTCATGATGATTTTACTTATAATATCGCTCATCCTTAGCTGCTGAAGTTGAACCGTATTGATATTCTCTCTTTGGTGGTTCATATCATGGTTTGGATTTGATGATCGGTAGGCTGATCATTTTTCCATCGAAAATTGGGATGGTTTCTCCATCCGGGATTGTATGTTTCCGAAAATGGATTATCCCTCTCTCGATGAGCTCTGAATCCGTACACTTCATTAGCAAATTCCTCAGTAGATTGCACTTGAGGGCATGCGTCGGAACGATGCGATGGATTACCGCATGCAATGCAATTAATTGATCCACTAGGGTTTGAAAGACCCTTCATCAATTGATCCGTTTTCTTGCCTAATTCTGAAATCTTACTTTTAACCTCACATTTCCAGGCATTATCTATGCTCATAACTTGAACACCTATGTTATTTTTTGAACCAGCTTGGACATTAAGACATTTACCAAGTTGATTTAACAACTCCCAAGCTTCATCGTCTTCTTTACCTAAAAATGTGCCTCCTGTGGCAGCTATAATCATATTACGACTTTCTTGATTCACACCATCAAAAAATGTTTTGATAAGCATCCATTTGGGTACCTCGTGATGTGGACAAGCTCTCAATAATTCGTTCATACGATCAAACACTTCATAGAATTGTTCGCATGGTTTTTGCTTAAATTCGGTGATTTCCTTTCTTTTCTCGGTTGTTTTACTAATGGGGTAATATTCATTTAGTAATTCTCATTTCATTTGATCCCATGTTGTAATACTATTGGTTGGTAAGGATACGAACCAATTCTTCGCTTTCTCTTTTAATTAGAAAGGAAATAATTGAAGTTTTAAACCGTCGGTGGTTATACCTCGAACATGGTTTGCTTTACAAATAGCTGTGAACTCAGCTAAATGTTCGTAGGGTTCCTCGCTTGGCATCCCTCGGAAGATTGGAAGGATTTGAAATAATTGAGGACGAACTTCGGGTTCGTTCTCATTTTCAGGATAGCGAATTGGAGACGGGTCTGGCACATCACCAGGGCGGTAATGCGACTCAACCGTACGCCTCGGTTGATCACCCATTCTAGTAGCTATGCGCTCAGGTTCTTCTTGATCATGATTTCATGGCGAAATCGGAGGGCTTCCTAAATTAGGATTCCCTGAATTGGGAATTTCTATATTAGGAATTTCTTCCTCTTGTGCGTTCGAATTCTCCGTGATTAATTGTTGATTCCGAATCCTGACAGTCTTTCGGTTCGACCTGACTACTTTTTCGATCTCTGGTTCGAATTGTAGCGACAATCCTTTAGCCGATCGACGTGTGTGCATACACTAAATAAATTACTACTAAATTAGAATGCTTAATTAAACTAATGTTTTTGGTGGTAAAGAAGAGGACTACAATTACCTTTTTGGATTTTTAAAAATTTTTTTATTTGATTTTTTATAATAATAAAATAAGGACTAAAAATAACCAAAGAAAGGAATTTAAACTTAATTACTTAAAACTAAGGCAAAAAACTAACTTTAACCTTAACTACCGTTACACTCCCCGGCAACGGCGCCAAAATCTGACGGGCCGTCGTCCTGACCCGCAGAAATAGTCCTTAAATCCACTATTTAGGTTAGAGAAGTAAGGGTCGAATCCACAGGTAGTGTGGTCATAATTAGAGTTAGGTTATTAGCCTTATAACTTTATTGAAAGCATTTAAATTGTGAATTTGTGGATTTGAATGATTTGTTTAGATTAATGATTTGCTATCGCTTTGTACCTAAATTTAATGACAAAACAACTAACGTAGTAGATAAACAATCAATAGACGAATAACCATTCATGCAATGATCACTTAGACATAATCAATTGCATGAATAAATTAATCAAACGTGATTTAACCAATAACTCTTGGCATGATGCAACATTGACACTTGTCTTAATCCCTAAGCTAATGGACTCGGCACAAATAATAACACCACGATAAACTATCTTGTTTTTACGAATCGCAACACATAATCATAATCATAGCCTTTTGTTTATCATTTGCATACACATAATAGATCTCGCTTAATACGAATACATCAGAACATAAGAAATTAAAAAAGAGTAAACTTAGTCGTAGATCCTCCGCAAACGACTAATGGGATTAGCCGCTCATCATATGCTTTTCACAATCGTAGATCTGAGTCATAGCGTAGCTAACGAATGACCGTCTTTGTTCTCGTATCATAGATCCACTCCGGCAAGGCTTCGACACACTTTCACACATGTCGGATCCCTCCCCAAGGCTGCCCATCGACATGTATTTACAGGGAGGTCGAATTTAGGGTTCCACAGGCTGTAAAACGTGTTTTTGCGTTACACTAGCGCAGGCCAAGCGCAGGCCTCCCCCCCCCCCCCCCGGCGCCCGGATGCGGCTACGGTTTAGGTAGCATGTGCTGGAACGTATCTGGATAGTTAGGACTCTTGGTGGAGCGCAGGGTGGCGCAGGCCTGCGCCCCCTTTGGCTTGGATTACTCTGAATTCTCTAGAATTCCTCCTTTTTAATATCTTGGCCCTGAAACACAAACATGGAGTAATAATATGGATTTTACGAAGTATCGATGCTTAAAATGATCGTAAAATTATTCTGAAACCATATAAATTATAGACTCATCATACAACCACAGCCAAATCCATCTGGTTAGAGGTGTGTAAACTTATGACAGGGTCGGATAAGGCAGCTACGAACAGATCGAGAAACCGCATGATGACGTTTGATAATTTTAGACCTAGAGAAGGAGAGCTGTTAGAGCATACATATCTGAGATTTGTCAACCTTGTGAGTGAGATGAAGAGAAATAGGGTGACAAAATCAAACTTGAACATCAATGTAAAATTTCTGATTATGCTTAATCTAGAATGGGATAAATACACTATGATTATCCAACAAACAACATAGATTGATGATATGGATTTTCATATGGTGTTTGAAAATCTTAACATCTATCAAGAAGTTATTCTAAGGAAGATGTCTGGGAAGAAACAGGCTGAGAACGCAAGAACTGATCCTCTAGCTCTCCTTGCAGATAAGAAGTACAAATACAAATTGAAAAACGAGAAGCAGGTTATGAGAAGCAGTAGTTCATCAGAATCAGACTCAGTCGATTCATCAGCTGACTCAGAGATCGAGGAGATGATAAAGCAGATGGCTCTCCTGACAAAGGTGTCACACCCCATTACCCCGGTTGGCAACGAAGCGTGACGTCGTGGAAGCATAACCATAATCATAACGAACGAACACTATATGAACGTTTTCAAAAAATACATCGATATAACTTTAAATATAGAATTGTTTTACATAGCTTGAAATGATAAAGAATAGTTCACACGATACAGAGATTTAAATACATAATTAAATTAATCAAAATAATGCAAATAAATCTCTGATGGTTTGAAAATGCATGCGACTCCAAAGTACGGAAGCTTGAAAATACTTTCGATGTTGTGCACTTGACTTAATTTCCTGAAAATACATGCTAAAATACGTCAACAAATTGTTGGTGAGCTCATAGGTTTACGCGAAAAGACCAGTTGTATGGACATTATCAGATGAGTTGAATTTATAAAGCATAAATTCCGTGTATGTATTACATAAACCATCATGCAACCGAAGCTTAATTAAATGAGTTTACCCTATGCAGTATTCCCATACGTAATACCGTGTGTTGAATATATATGCACCTGCTGTTAGCCGAGCTGAACTAACCCCATTGGGGGGCATGACTCCCGATAGATCTATCCACAATATATTCGCGCTTACAAATCAATATAATTTACTGTTCATGATTTGAGGGCTGATGGATCCACACATGTAATACATGTAAGAAATAAACAGTTTTGATGTCCATATGAAAATCGTGCATGTATTTCCACCCTAATAGATAGTGAAAATAGGGCTATGAGGACTCACCGCATGTTGATGGCAACATGAGCGTAAAAACGACAGTTTTCATTGTTGATGAGTGATGACACCGGACGCGTTTAACCGAGTCCTAAATGATATAAGGGATTTATTAACTCCCATATATGATAATATGTAAGTATAAATGTTGTTATGTTTTAAATCACCCAACATTACAAGTTAATAAATAAAACCCACTTAAAACGTTAAGTTTATATATATGTAATCTTCCAGCTTTATCAAGGTTTTTCGGCCTACTTTGAGGCTGTTTCTGACCAAGCTCCAAAACGATTTGGTCTTTGGTTTTCTTAGACATAAAACTACTATATACAAAGAACTTTTAAAACTAAGAACGGCCATTTTTCGAGGTGTTTAGGTTTGGGAAAAAGCTCGTTAAAAACCCCATGTTGGCCATTTGTGAGCTGTCAAACTTTCGATATCCCAAATAATATTTGGGGGTTCTAAACTCCATATTAAATACTGAAAACCTTCATATTTTTAGTTAAGACATAGATCTAACTTTTGAGACAAGAATCAACTCATTTCGTTAAGTTATGAATTAGTTATGATTTTTCAAAGTCGACGTAATATTTCAGCCGAAAACCCGGATTTCATAAATTTGAAACAACTTGTGATTCTTGTTGTTTATTCAAAAACCACATGTATAAAAGGTTATAAAACACATTTATATAACTTTTTTTTCATAATATTTATACTTACATAATGTGTTTATATATTTATAAACACATTTGAAGAAAACAAACTTAAAACAAAACTAGTGATTTATAAACTTGAGTTTTTATGAAACTTGTTGTTGTTGGTGATTAAATATATTATGCAAGAATTATATAAACATAAATATAAGAAGTAATGAGTTAGTATTTACTTACTTTGAGGTATTAGAAGTATGAAATCAAGTAGAATTTGAAATCTTGAAAGGTTGTTGCACCAAAGTCACTTGAATATTGAAGAACACTTGAAAGAACAAAAGTTGAACAATCTTTTTGTTGTGTGAGGCCCTTGGCCGTTTTTTAGAGGGAGAAAAGAAGAGGTTTTTGGCTTTTAAAATATGTGGAAGTGAATGAAGTGAACACTTATGTATAGAGGAGAAAAAGATCTTGAAATGATGGTGAAAATGGAGGTTGAGTGTGATATCTTGGATGAATTGAAAGGAAGAGATGTGATTGTGATTGTGTATGGAGTTGAGTATTAAAAAAATGAATTCAAAAGCTACATCTGTACTACCTATAGGCCAGATTTTGATGATGTATTTATGATGTATTTTCATTTTTTTTGTATAAAAGTATTTAGAAATGTATTCTTGTATTTCCCTTTATTTGTAATTTCATAAGTACTTTTGGATGCATTGTTTTAATGAATTGTTTTAGTCTTGCATATTAGTGTATGATTAGCATCACTAATCATAATTTAATTATGTACTTAGTTGAATTAATCCATCATATCGCAAATCGATCGGATTAATTAATTGCCGATTCATGGAACCGATGAAATTGATTCTAATTGAGTTGAATTTCCTTACGAACATTGTTAATCGCTTTGATTAATTGTTAATGACCACGGATTAGGTTGTATATGGCTAGTAAATACTAATTAGTTCATAGTTGCTAACATGGTTTAGTGCCGGATGTTACAGTCACCCCCTGTTAAGGGAATTTCGTCCCGAAATTTTATCTTGTTTCCTCACTGGTATTGTTACTTTAACATAGGTGAGGGTATCTTTGGTTAAACTGGCCTTTGCATGCCTAAGTGAATTCTGGTCCATGTCTAGAACTTCATCAGAAGTTAAGGATGGGTATACAAATGTGCTTCAATCCTTTGACCTTACGGTCCATACCAGCTTCCTTGATGAAGCGCCGTTTATCTGTTAGTTGGATCTCTTCCATGGGGGTAACAAGTGTTTCCTCTAACAAAAACTTCTTCAGATTGGATATGTGGAAGGTATTGTGCACGCTGCTAAGCTCTAGTGGCAGTTCTAAACGATAAGCTACTAGTCCAATTCTTTTTAAGAACTTGAATTGTCCAATGTAACGAGGATTCGGTTATCCTTGTTTCCCAAATCGTATCACGCCTTTCATGGTGACACTTTCATTGGTATCCTTTCTCCTAATTGGAACTCAAAGGATTTTTACATCTGCATAACTTTTCAGACAATCGCGGGAAACTTTTAGGCGGTTCCGTATCTGTACTATCTTTTCGGTGGCCTCAAGTATGATTTCTGGGCCAATGACTTGACTATCCCTGACTTTGGCCCGGCAAAGGGGTGATCCACACTTTTGTCTGTACAGTGCCTCAAACGGAGCAACCTTAAGACGTGTGGGATTGTTGTAGTCCGATAATTCCACTAAGGCAATTGAGTATCCCAACACTTCCAAAAATCCATTACACAGGCTCTTAACATACTTTCTAGGGTTTGAATCGTTCTTTCATTCTGACCATCGGTCTGAGGGTGATATGTGGTACTCATGTCCAAGTTTGTACCCAAAGCTTGTTGTAATCGATTGCCAAGAATCTAGATGTAAATCTGCTATTCGCATCCGAAATGATTGAAATAGGCACTCCGTGTCTGGAGACGACTTCCTTGAGGTACGTTTGGACTAGCTTATTCATCATGTTGTTCTCCTTGATTGGTAGGAATGCACGGATTTTGTTAGGCGGTCGATTATTACCCAAATGGTTACTGATGTTTTATCTTAACTTTGGAGCAAGTTAGGAATTTGTTGACATATGTGGCAACCCCAGCCTTCATGTTAGGACACCAGTATAGCTCCTTGAGGTCATGATACATTTTATCAGATCTGGGGTGGACGACATATCTTGATTTGTGTCCGTCATCTATAATCCGCTCTCTTACTCCACCAAAACAGGGTAAACAGACTCTATTCATGAAGTATCGATTTCCATTAGCCCTTATCCCAAACTAATTATCCATTCCGTGCAGGGCTTCATTTTTCATATTTTCCACCTTAACAACTTCTACTTGTGCATCATGAACTAAGGGAGGAAGGTTTGGTTAAATGGTTATAACTAGGGCTTGTACTTTTAACGGCTTAGCTCGTTCCTTTCGGCTCTGAGCGTCCGAAACCACATTAGTTTTCCTCAGGTGATAATGATTTTTCACAGTTGCAATCACTTATTAGCTTCATCCAATGGCACTACTTCATATCCGACTCTTTCTGGTTCAAGATGTGTTGGAGGCCCTTATGGTCTGTGAGTGTAGTACACTTGTTACCGTACAACTAATGTCTCCAAGTCTTAAAGATAAAGACTACTGCTCCAAGATCTTGATCATGCGTTGTGTCATTCACCTGGTGAACCTTAAGTTTTCATAAAGTATAAGCTATGACCCCATCTTTCTATATCAACCCATTATGTGAAGTGTCACAGTAATCCACAAATTTCTTGCTTCTGTTGGATAAAATAAGCGCGCTGCACATTTTGTGCTTTAATAACTAATATGATGTCTCCTGATCCTTGCCTCAATCATACTTAATGTCTTTTCGGGTCAGTTTTGTTAGAGCTCCGGTGATCCTTGAGAAATTTTTAATAATTGCCTATAATAAGTGGCGAGTCTTAAGGACTATCATATCTCTATGGGGGTTCTAAGGGTTGACCAATTCATGATAGCCTCGATCTTTGCGGGGTCGACTTGGATCCCTATACTATTGATCACGTGCCCGAGAAATCTTACCTGTCTTAGCCAAAAGTCAAACTTAGAAAGCTTGGCATATAGTTGTTCTTTCTTCAACAACTCTAGAATCAGGCTTAAGTGTTTGCTCGTGCTCCTCCTTGTTTTGTGAGTAGATTAAGATGTCATTCATGAATACAATCATGAACTTGTCTAGATAAGGTTTGCACACCTGATTTATGATGTCCATGAATACCGTTGGGGCACTGGTTAATTCAAATGGCATTAATAGGAATTCATGATGACCGTAACGGAATCTGAAGCCTGTCTTTGGACTATCTTTCTTGTGAACCCTAACCTGATGATAACCAGACCTTAGGTCCATCTTCGAATAGAAGCTTAATTCTTGGAGTTTGGTCAAACAAGTCATTGATCCTTGTGAGCGGATATCAACTCTCTTAGTTTATTTAGCTCTCGGTAATTGATGCACATTTTGAAGGTTCCATCCTTCTTCTCTATAAACAAAACTGGAGCTCCTCCAAAGCGAGGAACTCGGTTTGATAAACCTTTTATCTAAGAGCTGCTACGGTTGGTTGGACGATTCTTACAATATTGATGGGGCTAATCTGCCTGGTGCTCGAGCCACTGGTGCAGCACCTGATACTAAGCCGATTTTTGAATTTGACTTGCCTCGATGTTGGGAGTTCAGGTATGTATTCTGCATAAACTTTGGGGTAACCATAAATAATAAGAATATTTTCGAGCCGCCTTTCCTTTGGCCCCCTCTCTGTCAACACTTCAGGGCCCTAATGCTAGGGATGATGCTTACTTTGGTATTTCTTGTTTTGCCTTGGACAGTAAGGACCTTCTTATTGGCTAAAGGTATACGAACCGTCTTCTTGTTGCACACTATTTCCGCACGATTTTTCGATAGTCAATCCATGCCAATGACCACGTCAAAACTTCCCAGTTTGACGGGCATCAAGTCTATTTCAAAGAGTTGGCCTACTAATTCTAAGGAGCATCCTCGCCTTATATTATTCGTCTTAAGCGTCTTACTGTCATCAACATCAATAGCATAAGTGGCACTTAATGGTGTATGAATGGAATTTATTTTCTTACTGAACTTAGCGGATATAAAGCTCCTATCAGCACCGGTATCAAATTGTAAAAATGCATAAGTGGTATCTAATGGGGTAAGAGGATAAGTCTATGGGTTTGAAATTTCTTAGGCAGATTGTCGTACTACATATCCTCATGCTCCTAGTTATAGATAAAACTTAGTTTTTCATTAAAGTGCTGGAAACCTAGTCTTTGTACATGATATGGTTGGAATTTTCTGATAAATTCTTAAGCCTTACACACCCTAAGATGTATCAGATAGTAATGCCTAGGGAAATACTATTAAAGGGTACTAAGTATGAGATGCCTCCTGGGTTTCCTCGTACTCCAGAGCGTTAAGTCGTTGGGTTAGTTCTGCACTGGGTATTCTGGTTGGCCCAAGGTTTATTGGTGGTTTGTATTGCATCCTGCTTAATCATTGCAAAGATCTCACCGACCTCTTGGTGGATTTTATCGAAATTGGAGGTTGTGTCTGGCGGCCCTTGCCACCAACAAAGGCACCATTTGTTACGTAGGTTTCTAGGTAAGTGTCGGCACTAGAGTGGAAGATGGTGTTCCGACATCAAACTGGCCTTGGATCCCTTCCTCGTTTCTCCACTCTTAGAAGTGTGTGAGGCATCCATCCCCACTTTCTTATGTTTGCCCGTTACTACTGCGGCAGGCTTGGCTGATGGGCAGGTACCGGGATAGACTCCATTGTGCTAGTCACACCCTTTCCCTAGAGGTGAATTTCTTCAATGGTCCATTGGGATGGTTTCTGAATAGGGTGTAGGGTGGAATATGTGGTGGTGATGGTGGAGCAATTTGTGTTGCAGGGCCACAGTTGCCCTCCTTGTGCTTTGACGGGTCCATTACATCGTCAATGATTTGGTCTGGGTGGGTTCCCGATCCAAAGTACACCTCAGTGTCACCTTGGCTTCCTTGTTCCACGGGTGAGAATTCATCCTCCGAGTCGAAGAGGATAATAACCATATTGTTCGACATGTTATTGTCATCAGGGTCCATATATGTGTTCACAGTTCTTGAAGAAAGTTTAGTTTTTGTAACAGTTATAGTCTAGGTACTAATGCAACCTAGTTCACTATAACTATGGCTCTGATACCAATCTGTCACACCCCGTTACCCCGGTTGGCAACAAAGCGTGACGTCGCGGAAGCGTAACCATAATCATAACGAACGAACACAATATGGACGTTTTCAAAAAATACATCGATATAACTTTAAAATATAGAATTGTTTTACACAGCTTGAAATGATAAAGAATAGTTCACACGATACAGAGATTTAAATACGTAATTAAATTAATCAAAATAATGCAAATAAATCTCTGATGGTTTGAAAATGCATGCGACTCCAAAAGTACAGAAGCTTGAAAATACTTTCGCTGTTGTGCACTTGACTTAATTTCCTGAAAATACATGCTAAAATACGTCAACAAATTGTTGGTGAGCTCATAGGTTTACGCGAAAAGACCTGTTGTATGGACATTATCAGATGAGTTGAATTTATAAAGCATAAATTCCGTGTATGTATTACATAAACCATCATGCATAACCGAGTCCTAAATGATATAAGGGATTTATTAACTCCCATATATGATAATATGTATGTATAAATGTTGTTATGTTTTAAATCACCCAACATTACAAGTTTATAAATAAAACCCACTTAGAACGTCAAGTTTAGATATATGTAATTTTACAGCTTTATCAAGGTTTTTCGGCCTACTTTGAGACTGTTTTTGACCAAGCTCCAAAACGATTTGGGCTTTGGTTTTCTTAAACATAAAACTACTATAAACAAAGAATTTTTAAAACTAAGAACGGCCATTTTTCGAGGTGTTTAGGTTTGGGAAAAAGCTCGTTAAAAACCCCATGTTGGCCATTTGTGAGCTGTCAAACTTTCGGGTTCCCAAATAATATTTGGGGGTTCTAAACTCCATATTAAATATTGAAAACCTCCATATTTTTAGTTAAGACATAGATCTAACTTTTGAGACAAAAATCAACTCATTTCGTTAAGTTATGAATTAGTTATGATTTTTCAAAGTCGACGTAATATTTCTGCCGAAAACCCGGATTTCATAAATTTGAAACAACTTGTGATTCTTGCTGTTTATTCAAAAACCACATGTATAAAAGGTTATAAAACACATTTATATAACTTTTTTTTCATAATATTTATACTTACATAATGTGTTTATATATTTATAAACACATTTGAAGAAAACAAACTTAAAACAAAACTAGTGATTTATAAACTTGAGTTTTTATGAAACTTGTTGTTGGTGATTAAATATATTATGCAAGACTTATATAAACATAAATACAAGAAGTAATGAGTTAGTATTTACTTACTTTGAGATATTAGAAGTATGAAATCAAGTATAATTTGAAATCTTGAAAGGTCGTTGCACCAAAGTCACTTGAATATTGAAGAACACTTGAAAGAACAAAAGTTGAACAATCTTTTTGTTGTGTGAGGCCCTTGGCCGTTTTTTCGAGGGAGAAAAGAAGAGGTTTTTGGCTTTTAAATTATGTGGAAATGAATGAAGTGAACACTTATTTATAGAGGAGAAAAAGATCTTGAAATGATGGTGAAAATGGAGGTTGAGTGTGAGATCTTTGATGAACTGAAAGGAAGAGATGTGATTGTGATTGTGTATGGAGTTGAGTATTAAAAAAATGAAGTCAAAAGCTACATCTGTACTACCTATAGGCCAGATTTTGATGATGTATTTATGATGTATTTTAATTTTTTTGTATAAAAGTATTTAGAAATGTATTCTTGTATTTCCCTTTATTTGTAATTTCATAAGTACTTTTGGATGCATTGTTTTAATGAATTGCTTTAGTCTTGCATATTAGTGTATGATTAGTGTCACTAATCATAATTTAATTATGTACTTAGTTGAATTAATCCATCATATCGCAAATCGATCGGATTAATTAATTGCCGATTCATGGCACCGATGAAATTGATTCTAATTTAGTTGAATTTTTTTATGAACATTGTTATTCACTTTGATTAATTGTTAATGACCACTGATTAGGTTGTATATGGCTAGTAAATACTAATTAGGTCATAGTTGCTAACATGGTTTAGTGTCGAATGTTACAAAAGGCTTTCTAGAAAAAGTTCTATCGCAAACCGACAAATAACAAGATGCAATACAAGACAGGATCTAGAAACTACGAGAAAAGAGACAAATATGATAAATCTAGGGAAAGCAGTGGTAAGAAGCCTGGAAATTATGAGAAGCCCGATAAGCATGCTAAGAAAGAATCTGAACAGAAATGTTATAATTGTGGCAAGCCTGGCCACTTTGCAAGGGAATGCAGACTGCCAGTAGTCAAGAAATCAGACTACTATACACTGAAGGCACTGCTTGCAAATGAAAAGGAGGCTGGAAAGGCATTAATCGCTGAGGATGACCACTGGCTTCAACTATCTGAGGATGAAGACATTTTGGATGAAGATGCCCATATTTGTTTGAAGTCAGAAGTTTTTAATGAATCTGAGTTGAGTAAATCTGCAATGTTAGTTGAAGATGAGGTCTCGGTAGGATTGACAGATGATGAAGCTGGTGAGAAAAGGGATTCTGATGTAGAGAATGAAATGAGTGAGGAAATGGTAATGATAGCAACAGGTTAAGCTGGCTGCAGCAAAGACCAAGAAGATGATGGGTCAGATTCAGATGCCTCAGACAACTCAAATACACCCGGAGTACAATCTATTTCTGATTCTGATAATGATAACTCCTGTGTGCTAGAACATAAACTTGCTCGGATGGCTTATATGCTAAAACGGTATGAAAAATAATTAAAAGCCGAAAAGAAAAATGTTCATTCCTTGGAAAACAAATTAAGACAAGAACATGCTTTAGTGTTAGAGTTTTCCAAAGATAAGGCATTAGCATTAAGATCAGTTTCTGATTTGCAAGAAAAAAACAATGAAATTCCAAAGTGAGGATGAAAAGCTAAGTAACAATATATTTGACTTAAAAGAAAAACTAAAATTAGCTGAGTTAGAATAAGCAAAGTTATTCTGTAAAATATCATTACATCTTTGATAAAAGAACAAAATTGTATGCGAAAATCAAATCCTTGGAAGATGAGTTTCTTAAAAGAGGTCAAACAGATCAAAAATTCCATTTGAATCAACCAAAAGATACCGAATTTTATAATTCAAAAACAGGTATTGGTTGGACAAATCCTAAATATCTAACAAAAGCTATTTCGTCTTCACGAACTCTTTAATGATGTTAGATATATGAATTTAGGATTGAAAATGGTATTTTTAAAAGCTTCAGATGAGGTAGAATCAGCTGAAGATCTGAAAAGGTTGTGAAAAGACAAAATGCAGAATATTTTGGATTCATAAATCAAATTAATATTCCCAACAATCTCCCCCATTTATGGATTTGAAATTTAGTAACCCTCCCTGTAGCCCAACATACTTTCAAATCTTCTCATTTCTCTTTGGCTACTGAGGCGAACTTCTATTTCCGCGGCAAATTCTACCATCATCAATATTTCCTTAGGCGGCGTGCCATCTTTTGTTCTTTTAGATTTGTCTTCATCAATAATCCCTTTTAATGGTGTCATTACCATCTTAAGGGTTGCATCTGTATACTTTTTAAGCTCAGATATCCGCATTACTTTCTTCTGTTGATCTCTATTCTTGTAAATCACATAGAGAACAACATCCAAAAATACTAGAAACTCTTAGTATTTTTCTAAATTTCTCACATCCCTTCTTGGTGTCGTTACATTTATTCTTCTCATTCCTCTTTGCTCTCCAACCTGATATCTTTTGGTATGCATCAAGTGGAAAAACGACTTTCAAAGACAATCTACAATTCTCTATGTTTTTAATGAATACATGAAAAAAATCTACTTCATTGTACTTGTAATCTGATCTGAGAACTGTGAATACTGTTTAAAATACATTTACGAAACTATCTGTTAGGCACAAAAAGGCGTCAGTCAAACTTGTTCTATATCTTAGGGGGAGATCATTGATCAATCCTGTTACATACACCTGCAGAGAGATTGTTTGGCTGTTTAATGCTTCAATGAAACCTTGTATGAATTTTCAATACTACGTCTTAGTTTTTGGAGGTGTTCTTTTTGGTTTGCCCTCAGCATCTAGTTCAGGATCAACTGCAGGAGGATTTTCAACAGCTTCCCATAGGGCATAGTCAATAAATTGAATGTGCTGTTGAATCCTGAGTTTCCACATCTCGAACTCAGTGGGTTTGAGCATAGGCAATTTGAGTCCTTGCCTAGATCCACTACTACTATTTTCAAACTCCATTGTAGAAAAACAAAATTTTAAACAAAGAAAGTGTCTGACTTTGAAACAAAGAATAACAAATAAAAACCTGTCTCTGATACCACTTGTCAGGATCAAAAATCACCTAAGTTTAACTGGTTTTAATATATCAGAGTTTAAACCAATAACCTTGTTTAGAATCAAAGTCCAATTAAAAAGTTTGCGGAATAACACTTAACTATTTTAAGAAAACTTTCAGAACAATAAAGAACAGATTTTCAAATAAACATAACGAATATCAAAACCTTTGTATTGCAAAAATCTCTACTTACAATCACCTCTAATTTGTTTTGATTAGACGAAGAACACTAATTGTTCTTAGGGTTTTACAACCTTAGAGGCTTGAGAAACTTATCAGAATGCAATGAAAACTTTAAGCACCATGATTACAAAACTTGCTCACACACTTACAATAGAAAGACCTAGTCTATTTATATTTATAGCCTTCTGATTTGTTTCCTTGATGGACTCTGATTTCTGTGGTAGTAGATAGGCTTGAAAAATCTTCAAATCTTGAAATATATATCACTTCCTGAATTTCAGCACTTTCTGTTATCAATTTGTTGAGCAGCTTGAACTTTTAACTCTGGCAGCTTGAACATTTGAACTAGCAGCATGAGTTTGTTGAACTGGCAGCTCGAACTTTGTACTTACACAGTAATAGTACTAACAGTTTGAGAAATCTAACTAACAGCTTGACATACTTAGATTATTTCCCAACATGATAATGGAACTGAATTTAATACACAGTAATGGGTGTATATTGCCTATCCAAAGGCATAGTGCATCAATTTAGTGCACCTTATGTGCCACAACAAAATGGGGTGGCAGATTGTAAGAACTGGACTTTGATTGAGGCAGCAAGGACCACGCTCTCGGATTCAAAGCTTCCTACCATGTTTTGGCGGGAGGCAGTGAATATCGCATGTCATGTTTTAAATCGGGTCCTTATTGTCAAATCACTGAACAAAACCTGTTATGAAGTTCTGAATAAAAGACCACCTAAGTTAACGTGCTTTGAACCGTTTGGGGTACCGTGTACTTTACTGAAAAAACAAAACATCAACCTACGTTTGGTGAAAAGGCTGACGAAGGATACTTCCTAGGTTATGTCCCTAACTCACCAAACGAAAGGATTTTTAACAAAACAAACGGTACTTTAGAAATTGTGTTTAACATATATGTAATGAGTTATTCACATGAACCCCAAACTGGTCCGGAATGGTTATTTGATTATGACTCGTTGTTTGAATCATTTAACATACCTTTTACTGGAAATGCAGGTATAATGGAAAATGACTTCTCGTCATAAAACCTGAATGACGACTATCAAGGTTTTCCAAAGACAAGCATTCCATCAACTTCTGAGCCTATAATGACAGAAGATGGGTCTCCGACAGAGAATGAATCTGATTTACCTACAAACGAGAATCAGACAAATACTTCTAACTCCGAGGATGGTGATCATGAGGAAGAGAATGTACCGTCTGAAGTCGTACCCCTGTTAGGTGAAAAAGGATCAAACTTAGGAGATAATCTTCAGGTCGATGAGATTGAGACATCAAGGATAAATAAGGATCATCCTATTGAGATTATCATAGGGAATCCAAATACTAGTGTGAGAACTAGGAGTAGTGTGAATAATAACACGGTGTTGTTATCGATGATCAACGACTCTGAGGCGTATCACACATGTTTATATTCATGTTTCATCTCGCAAGTAGAGCCGAAGAATGTGAAAATGGCACTGAAAGACAACTCTTGGATTAAAGCCATGCAAGAAGAACTGGCACAGTTCAGAAAACTTGAAGTGTGGGAGCTAGTGTCGTTACCTCGAGGAGAAGTTGCAATAGGGACTAAATGGGTCTTTAAGTGCAAAAGAGATGGATGATCGGGGTATAGTAACTTGTAACAAGGCAAGACTTGTGGTGAAAGGATTCAACCAAGAAAAGGGAATTGATTAGAGTGAAGTGTTTCCACCAGTGGCAAGGCTTGAGGCAATTCGTCTGTTTCTGGCCTTCGCGTCCTTCATAGGGTTTAAAGTCTATCAATTTGATGTAAAGAGTGCATTCCTGTATGGAAAAGTGAAGGAATTGGTGTACGTCGAACAGCCGCCTGGGTTTACTGACCCAAAATATCCCGACAGAGTATATCGACTAGATAAGGCTCTGTATGGATTACATCAGGCACCAAGGGCATTGTATGAGACGCTGTCAACTCATCTTTTGGACAACTGGTTTGGAAGAGGGAGAATTGATAGTACATTGTTCGTGAAGAGAAAAGGAGAAGACTTTATCTTGGTACAAGTGTACGTGGATGACATCATTTTCGGGTCGTCAAACGAACAAATATGCAAAGACTTTGAGAAGGTTATGAAGTCAAAGTTTGAGATGAATGCTATGAGAGAGCTGAACTTCTTTCTGGGTTTGCAAGTTGAACAGAGGAAGGAGGGCATGTTTATCCATCAGACGAAGTATGCCTACGACATTCTAGAGCGCTTCGGGATGGAAGGAACAAAGCTGACTGCTCACTTTAGTACTCCGATTCAAGTGAATCACAATCTCGGAACGGGTACAGAAAGTGACACTGATATGGATCCGACTCTATATCGGGCCATGATCGAGTCACTCATGTATTTAACTGCTTCTAGACCTGACATTATGTTTGTTGTGTGTATTTGTGCTAGGCTCCAAGCTAATCCGAAAGAAATGCATATGAAAGCCGTGAAGCGGATTCTATTATACCTGAAGTCGAAACCGAAGCTGGGACTTTGGTATCATGCTGATGGAGATCTGGAATTGGAGGCACACACGGATTCTGATTATGGTGGATGCAGCTTGAACCGGAAATCAACAAATGGAGGTTTCAGTTCTCTACAGGGAGGCTCGTATCCTAGCAATGCAAGAAATAAACTTCGGTAGCCATGTCAACGTGCGAGGCCGAATATGTAGTTGCTGGTAGTTGTTGTTCACAAGTTTTGTGGATACAACAACAATTGCGGATTTACGGTTTGACTCACACTCATACTCCCATTAGGATAGATAATCAGTCTACAATTTCTATAACCAATAATCCAGTTAAACACAGTAAAACAAAGGACATAGACATAAGACATCATTTCATACGTGATTGTGCTGAAAAAAATTTAATAAAACTAGTAAAAGTGGCAACGGAAGATAATAATGCAGATTTATTCACTGAAGCTTTCGATAAGTCACGCTTTGAGTTGTTAGTTCAACTAAATGGTATGCGTAATCCAGAGTAACTTGACCTCAGTAGTTTTTCTTTCCTTTTATAGTAAGTTAGTAGCTTAGTAGATTTTCTTTCCTTTTATAGTAAGTTAGTATGATAGTTTATTAGCTTATCTTAAAAATGAAAAACAAAAGAAAAAATAGAGAAAATCATAAAAAATTTTCAAAAAAAAGAAAATATCAAAAAATGAGTTAAGTCTTAGAATCATAGGTTCAAAGTGACGAAAATTAGCACAGTCTAAACAAACTCTAAGTGTTGAGCTGTAACACCCACAATTCTCACATAAATGCCACGTCAATACAATACACAGGTGGCAATAACGCAATCATCTCATAATGCACATGTCACAGGATTAGCGGAAAACACTGCTAATTAAAACTTTAACATGGAAGTCATACATCATCTCATAAACTGATACTGATACATAAACACAATGGAATACTGATAAACACGGATTACTGAAAGCTAACATAATACTGATCCAGTACAAGGTACAGATAACAACTCTAAAGTCTAACAACAGCAATCAACAAACACCCACAATCTCTGGATTACTTCGGTTGCTGCGACTGTGGTTGCGAGCCCACGGTATGACTGCCTGAGACACACAGGACTCGAAAACATAAGCTGAACAGCTCGTGAGTACGCGAGGATTAGACACTGCAGGTAAGCACATATAACATACACAACATATATATCTCGTCACACATATGCAACTCGATGCATAACACATATCTCTGCTCAAAGGGGACGCCGTTCCCCAGCTAACAGGCCGCACACAGCAGCGGTTAGCTACTCAATAGGCACAGGAGCGACCTGGCAATATCACTACTGTATATATACAGTCTCATATCTAATGACTGGTTAGGGACAGTCAACCTGCGCGATCACATATCGCGGACACCTGCAATTCAAACACATATAGCACATATAGGGTAGAGAAACTCATACATGCGCGCTATAACTGTCTCATACCCATATATATCACAATCACATAAACGACTCGAAAGAATGCACGTGCGTTTTGAAAATAACTCGAGTACTCACCGACTACCCGATTCGAATTGAAGCCCGAAACTCTTAATGCGGCTCGGCACGTGATCGGCTAGAACATGTAATCGTCACGAATTCTCCACGTTAAAACAACTCGATAACCATGTAACTCAAGTCAAGCATAACTATCGCAATTAATATAAACCCGAAACACAATCCCAGGCGGACAATCGTTCCCCGAAACTCTTTTACGGAATTCCTATCGAGACCCAATATCCCAAACAATTCAATTCAACGATATTCCGAAGGAACCGGACCAATTAACGATATTTCGGGTAATAACCCGCCCCGATGTAAGAAATTATGAATGATTAATGAAAATTACAAGTTATATATGACTCTATGTTTGATGATTATAGAACTGTACCCTATGAAAAATTTAAATCTTCAAGACTCAACTATGCTCTTTTCTTTAAACTTCAAGATAATGTCGCCAAAGAGAGCCATGAACACCGCTGAGATCGAACAACTGGTCGCACAACGAGTGGCAACAGTTATAGAGACTTGTGAAACCAACCGCAATAGCACCGTAAATGGCGACGGAGGAGCTAGTCGCACCATTGGAGGGTCTGATTCAACCTAGAAAGGGTGTGGAACCAAAGGATTTTTAAGCTGTAAACCTCGATAGTTTAATGGAACAGAAGGCGCTTTCAGACTAGTCACTGCTTCGAGAAACTGGAGTCTGTGTTTCGCGTTAGTGGTTTCATCAAGGATGAGAAGGTCAAGTTTGTCACCCACAATCTTCAAGATGGCGCTTTGACATGGTGGAATTCATATGCTCAGTCTGTGGGAATTGATAAAGCTTACCAACTCGCCTGGACCGAGTTAAAGCAAATGATGATAGATGAGTATTGCCCGAGAAACGAACTGCAAAAAGATGGAGTCAGAGTTCTAGAATCTGGCTATGAAGGAAACGGATATAGCTGGGTACCCTAACCGATCCATGAACTAAGCCTGTAATGCCCATAGATGGTGACACCAGAATACAAGCGTATTGAGCGCTACATTTGGGGACTCGACCCCTAAATTTAAGGGAATGTCACCGCCTCCAACCCGACCACAATCCAGTGCGCCATCCGAATGGCGAATAACTTGACGGACCAATTGGCCCGAAGGAATGAGGCCAAAGCAGGAGAAAACAAGAGGAATTTGGAAGACAAATCAGGGAAAGGTTCGGGCTCGCCGTCCAAAAAGCCCAAGACCATTAAAGCTTTTTTCGACGGAGCTGAGTCAAGGAAGGGCTATACCGGCAATAAACCATGGTGCAACCGATGCACCTACCATCACGTAGATCCCTGTTCAACCCCTTGCCGGAAGTGTAAGAAGTTTGGTTACCTAACCCAAGATTGTAAGTATAACATCATCGGAGGCATCAGAGGCACACCAAAGAGCTGTTTTGAATGTGGGAACACTGTGAACTTCAAGAAGGATTGTCCCAAGTTAAGGAACAACGGTGGAGCTCAAGGGCGAGCTTTTGTATTGGGATCAGGCGACGCTCGTCAAGATCCCAACGTAGTAACGGGTACATTCCTTCTTAATGATATGTATGCTTATGTGCTGTTTGATACTGGGGCTGATAGGAGTTTTATATCTGCTAAATTTAGTGCACAACTAAATGCCACCCTTTCCCCATTAGAAAATGCTTATGCCGTAGAATTAGCGGACGTAAAGTTGATTGAAGCAAATAGTATAATTAAGGAGTGCACACTAAAATTGGCAGATCATCCCTTTAAAATGAACTTGATGCCTATCGAACTCGGAAACTTCGACGTGGTTATTGGTATGGATTGGTTGTCAGACAACCATGCCGAAATCTTATGTGGTAAGAAGGTTATAAGAATACCACTTAATTAAAAGGAAGTCCTTACCGTCCAAGGAGAAAGAATGAATCTCTAGTTGAACGTCATCTCTGGTCTAAGAACGCTGAAATGCCTTCGAAGAGGTTGTCAACCAGTACTAGTTCAACTGGTGGAAAAAGTGTCGAAGGAGAAGTGACTCGAAGAAATCCCGGTAGTTCGTGACTACACAAAAGTCTTTCATGAAGACTTGCCTGGACTTCCACCAACTAGGCAAGTAGAATTTTAAATTGACTTGGTGCCTGGAGCTGCACCTGTCGTACGAGCACCCTACCGATTGGCACCGTCAGAGATGCAAGAATTATCCAATCAGCTGCAAGGACTGTTGGATAAAGGATTCATCCGACCAAGTTCCTCACCTTGGGCAGCTCCAGTCTTATTTATCAAGAAGAAGGACAGATCCTTTAGGATGTGCATCGATTACCGAGAGCTGAACAAGTTAACGATCAAAAACCGATACCCTCTCCCCAGAATCGCTGATTTATTTGATCAACTCCAAGGATCTAGTTATTACTCTAAGATTTATCTGCGACCCGGATATCACCAAGTAAAAGTTCGGGAAGAAGATATACCCAAGACGGCATTCAGAACTCGTTATGGACATTAAAAATTTCAGGTGACGACATTCGTTTTGTCCAACGCACCAGCCGTATTCATGGACCTTATGAATCGAATGTGTAAACCGTATTTGGACAAATTTCTAATAGTGTTCGTAGACGATATCCTTATCTATTCCAGAAGTAAGGAGGAGCATGAGCAGCATCTGAAGTTGATTTTGGAGCTGCTAGAGAAAGAACAGTTGTACGCCAAATTCTCTAAGTGTGAATTTTGGCTACGAGAAGTCAAATTCCTAGGGCATGTGATCAATAGCCAAGGAATTCAAGTAGACCCATCAAAAATTGAGGCCATTAATAACTGGGCAACTCCTAGGACTCCTACCGAAATCCGTCAATTCTTAGGTCTTGCCGGTTATTATAGGCGATTCATTGAAAATTTCTCAAAGATAGCTGGTTCCCTAACGGAATTGACTCGAAAAGACATAAAGTACAACTAGGGTGATGATCAGGAGACGACATTACTGTTAAAGCGAAGATTGTGTAGCGCACCTATTTTGTCTTTACCAGAAGGAACAGAAGATTTCGTGGTTTATCGTGATGCCTCACACAATGGTTTGGGTTGTGTGTTAATGCAAAGAGACAAGGTTATCGCTTATGCATCGCGGCAACTTAAAGTTCATGAGGTAAACTACACGACTCACGATCTGGAGCTTGGAGTTGTGGTATTTGCTATCAACATATGGAGGCACTACCTTTATGGTACTAAGTGCACGGTGTTTACGGACCACAAGAGCCTTCGGCATATTCTGAACCAGAAGGAGTTAAAGATGAGGCAACGATGCTGGGTTGAACTTCTTAGCGATTACGACTGCGAGATCCATTATCATCTGGGTATGGCAAATGTTGTAGCTGATGCCTTGAGCCGGAAGGAACAAGTTAAACCCCTGAGGGTCCGAGCTTTGGTCATGACTATACAGTCAAACCTGAACTCGCAAATCCGCGAGGCACAAGAGGAAGCAGTCAAGGAGGGTAATCTGCTAGATGAAGCCTTGAGAGGAATGGATAAATAGTTTGAAATCAAGGCTGATGGATGTCGGTACTTCATGAGCAGAATTTGGCTACCAAAATTCGGAGGATTGAGGTAGCTGATCATGAATGAAGGGCATAAAAAAGATATGCTATTCACCCAGGGTCAGATAAGATGTATCACGACCTGAAGGAAATGTACTGGTGGCCAAACATGAAGGCTGACATTCCTACGTATGTCAGCAAATGCTTAACGTGTTTGAAAGTTAAGGCTGAGCACCAGAAGCCATCAGGATTGTTGGTTCAACCAGAAATACCCCAGTGGAAGTGGGAGAGAATAACCATGGACTTCATCATAAAGTTTCCAAAGACTTCTGGTGGTTATTACATCATTTGGGTGATTGTGGACCGACTCACAAAGACTGCAAACTTCTTGCCAATCAAGGAGACTGATAAGATGGATAAGTTAACACGAATCTATCTTAAATAAGTCGTCTCAAGGCATGGAGTTCCTGTATCAATTATATCAGATTGGGACAGCCGGTTGACATCAAGCTTTTGGTAATCGTTACAAGAGGCATTGGGTACACGCCTGGACATGAGCACGGCCTATCACCCGCAGACGAACAGTCTGAGTGAAAGAACGATTCAGACATTGGAGGACATGCTAAGGGCATGTGTTATCACCTTTGGCAAAAGTTGGGACAGACACCTGCCATTAGTTGAGTTTTCCTATAACAACAGCGATCACTCGAGTATAAAGACTGCTCCATTCGAGGCACTTTATGGGCAAAAGTGTCAGTCACCGCTTTGTTGGGCTGAGGTAGGAGATAGCCAGATCACTGGACCCGAGATAATCCAAGAGACTACAGAAAAGATAATCCAGATTCGGAACTGATTAAAGATCGCACGGGATCGACAGAAAAGCTATGCTGATGTTCGACGAAAGGATTTGGAATTTCAGGAGGGAGATCAAGTAATGTTGAAAGTCTCGCTATGGAAAGGCGTAATCCGTTTTGGGAAACGAGGAAAACTCAATCCTCGTTATATCGGACCATTCAAGATTTCAAAAAAAATTGGCCCGGTAGCCTACCGACTCGATCTGCCTCCAGAGCTAAGAAATGTACATAATACCTTCCACGTATCCAACCTTAAGAAGTGCCTTGCCGATGAAACACTCGTCATTCCCATGGACGAGCTAGAACTAGATGATAAGTTGAACTTCATTGAAAAACCCGCGGAAATAATGGACTGGGAAGTCATGAAATTAAAGGACAGCCGAATCCCGATAATAAAAGTCAGATGAAACTCTAAATGAGGTCCTGAGTTTACATGGGAACGCGAAGATCAGTTCCGGGAAAAATGTCCTCATCTATTCTCGAATACTCATTCAGTGGAGAACACGAGCTAAGTTCGGGACGAAATTCCCTTAACGGGGGGAGACTGTAACATCCGACATTAAACCAGGTTAGCAACTATGACCTAATCAGTATTTAAAAGCCAATTATAACCTAATCAATGGTCATTAGCAATTAATCAAAGTGATTAACAATGTTTATAAGGAAATTCAACTCAATTAGAATCAATTTCATCGGTGCAATGAATCGGCAAATCAATTAATCCGATCGATTTATGATATGAAGGATTAATTCAACTAAGTACATAATAAAAATATGATTAGTGACACTAATAATACAATAATACAATTACTTAACATTAATTATGAAAGACTTAAACAATTCATTAAAACAATGCATCCAAAAGTATTTATGAAATTACAAAAAAAGGGAAATACAAGAATACATTTCTAAATACTTTTATACAAAAAAATAAAAAATAAGAATACATTGAAATATCATCACTTTGGCCGGCCATAGGAGGGTACACCATAGGTGTTGACCTTAATTTTTATTACATTATTCCCATACACTATCACAATCAAATCTTTCACACACCTCACCCTTTCATTTCATTCTTTATCACACTCAACCTCCAATTGAAAGACCCAAAAACCTCTATAAATAGAGACCTCAATTCATTCTTTTCCTTCACACCTTCAAAGAAAAACCTCTCTTCTTTGCTCTCTAGAAAAATCGCCCAAGGCCTCAACCCAAGGCCAAAATTGTGCAACTTTCTTATTCTTGCAATATTTCAAGTGTTTTAGGTGCAACTTTTGCAAGAGTTTCAACTTCTTCTCATTTGCATACTCCTAATACCCCAAAGTAAGTAAATACTAACTTATAATCTATTATATTTATGTTTATATAAGTCTTGCATAATATAATCACCAGCAACAACAAGTTTCATAAAAACTCAAGTTTATAAATCACTAGTTTTGTTTTTAAGTTGTTTTCTTCAAATGTGTTTATAAATATATAAACACATTATGTAAGTGTAAATATTATGAAAACCAGTTACATAAATGTGTTTTATAACCTTTTATACAAGTAGTTTTTGAATAAACAACAAGAATCACAAGTTAATGCAAGTTTATGAAATAAGGAATTTCGGCAGAAATATTGCATCAACTTTGAAAAGTCATAATTAATTCATAACTTAACGAAATGAGTTGATTCTTGTCTCAGAAGTTAGATCTATATCTTAACTAAAAATCTGGAAGTTTTCATAATTTATTAGGGAGCTTAGGACCCCCAGATATTAGTTGGGAACCCGGAAGATTGACAGCTCAAAAATGGCCAACATGGGGTTTTTAAGGAGCTTTTTCCCTAACCTAACCACCTCGAAAAATGGCCATTCTTGACTTAAAAAATTCTTTGTATATAGTAGTTTAATGTCTAAGAAAAACAAAGTCTAAATCATTTTGAAGATTGGTCAAAAACAGCCTCAAAGTAGGCCGAAAAACCTTCAAAAAACTGGAAAATTATATATATATACATATATATATATATATATATATATATATATACAAACTTGACGTTTTAAGTGGTTTTATTTATAAACTTGTAATGTTGGGTGATTTTAGACATAAAAACCTTTATACATACATATTATCATATATGGGGAGTTATTAAGTCCCTTATACCATTTACGGCTCGGTTAATCACATCCGTTTCATCACCCAACAATCAACGCAAACTTGCATTTTACGCGCATATTTTGCCATCACACTCTCGATGAGTCTTCATACCCCCTATTTTCACACTTTTATGCTACATTTTCATATGGACATGGAAACTACTTCATTTCTATTATGTATTACACATCTGGTTCCATCAGCCCTCAAATCATGAACCGTTAGTTACATTTATTTGTAAGCACGAATATATTGTGGATAGATCTATCAGGAGTCATGTCCTCCATTCGGGTTAGTCTTACCGGCTAACGGCAGAATGCATATATATTTAACATTACGGTATTACGTATGGGAATACTGCACAGAGCACACACATAATTAAGTTTCGGTTGCATGATGGTTTTATGTAATACATAACATGGAATTTATGATTTTATAAATTCAAACTCAACTGTTGATGTCCATACAAGTCATGTTTACGTGTAAACCTATGAGCTCACCAACAATTTTGTTGACGTATTTTAGCGTGTATTTTCAGGAAATTAAGGCAAGTGCATCGCATCGGAATTATTTCAAAGGCTTCCGTACCTTTGGAGTCGCATTAATTTTCAAACCAACGGAGATTTATTTGCATTATTTTGGTTAATTTAATTATGTATTTAAATCTCTATATCTTGCGAACTACTCTTTATCATTTTCGGGCTATGTAAAACATTTCTATATTTTGAAGTGATATCAATGTATTTTGAAAACGTCCATATAGTGGTCGTTCGTTATGATTATGGTTACGCTTCCTCGACGTCACGCTTCGTTGCCAACCGGGGTAACGGGGTGTGACACGGGCCGTCATTGTGACCCGCAGAATTAGTCCTTAAATACACTATTTAGCTAGAGAAATAATGGTCGAATCCACAGGGAGTGTGGTCGTAATCAAGATTGGTAATTAGCCTTATAAGTTTATTGAAAGCATTTAAATTGTGAATTTGTGGATTTGAATGATTTGTTTAGAATAATAATTTGCTATTACTTTCTAACAAAAATAAATGACAAGACAACTACTGTAGTAGATAAACAATCAAGAGACGAATAACCATTCACGAGATCACCACAGCATAAGTATTACTCACTATAATTTCATGCAACGATCAGATAGACATAATCAATTGTGCGAGTAAATTAATCAAATGTGTTTTAACCAATAACTCTCGGCATAGCGTATGCAACATTAATACTCGTCTTAATCCCTAAACTAATGGACTCGGCACGAACAATAACACCACGATAAGGTATCTTGCTTTTACCAATCGCAACACATAATCATAATCATAGCCGAATGTTTATTATTTGCATACACATAATAGATCTCGCTTAATAAGAATAGATCAAAACATTAGAAATGAAAGAGGAGTAAACTAAACCGTAGATCCTCCGTAAACGGCTAATCGGATTAGCCGCTAAACGTATGCTCTACACAATCGTAGATCTGAGTCACAGCGTAGCTTGCGAATCACCGTCTTCATTCTCGTATCGTAGATCCACTCCGGCAGGGCTTCGGCACACTTTTGCACACGTCGGATCTCTCCCCACGGCTGCCGCTCGACTTGTACTTATAGGGATGTCAAGATTAGGGTTCCACAGGCTGTAAAAACCGTTTTAGTACCGCACTAGCGCAGGCCTGCGCCCCCCTCCCTGCGCCCGGATGCGGCTAGGGATTAGCTGGCATGTGCTGGAACGTATCTGGACAGTTGGGACACTATGTGGAGCGCAGGGTGGCGCAGACCTGCGCCCCCCTCAGCTCGGTTTGCTCTGAATTCTCAGATTGCTTCTTTTTAACATCTTGGCCCTGAAATACAAACTTGGAGTAATAATATGGATTTTACGAAGTATCGGTCCTTAAAATGATCATAATATGACTCAGAAACCATATAAATTATAGACTTATCATGCGCATGAAAACTTCACGATCTCGCCCTTACAACGGATAATATTACCCGTGTGTAAATTGAGGATATTCAGGCGCAACCCAACCGGTCTATCGATGAGCTGCTTTCCCTAGTTCCTGCTGACCTTGACGACGGTCTTGGTTTTGCTTCTGCTTCAACTCAAGGATGATAAAAGTAGGTTTCCTGTGTTCCCTGTTCATGACATTTAACTTTTACTATGGTTCTTTTTTGACCCGTATGTTGGGCGTGGTAGTATTAGCTACCTTAGATAATTTACTTTAGGAATGTGTTTTGACACCTTGCTATGTTTATGATGCGAGTTATTTGGATGCATGTATGCTATTGTTGATTCCTATATACTGCTTGCTGGATGTGCACTTTATCTTTATGTGCTACGAGGCGATAACTTAACGCCTGGCCCACATGATGCTAGCTTTATTTGGCGTGGTTGAATGTACGGTAATTTAACTTTTGGTCATGTGCCTTTTAATGCACTTTGTTTTAAGATGATATTTGTCACATGGAATAAAAGTCTCTTGAAACTTTAGCTATTTTGGGTGTCCCTTAACCTTGAATAATTGTAGTGTTTATGAACATCAATATGAATTGACTACAATCATGATACATATAATGATTAAAGGAAACTGTATTTCATAACATTGCTGGGGCAAACCTTACTGTTACATGATTCTTTTGCACATGCAAGCGAAGCTGCATAATGGCCTTAGGCCTTGATTCAAAGTATAAAACAGATGCATCAAATAGACATGAAAGATGCTCTTTGGCTACACGAATTACTTTTTTAGATTCGTGATGTGCCATGTTCTTAGGATCTTCATTCCATCTAGGCATTCCAGCATGTAGGCACCTCCTCCCAACGCTTGTTCCACGCGATAGGGAGCTTCCCATCAGGCCGAGAGTTTACCAATGGGGACTGACCTGCTTACCTATTTGTTACATAGGACAAGATCGCCTGGCAAGAGGGCTTTGTGGTTAACCCTTCTGTCATAGTATCTCATCATCTTGGTTTTCAATGCTTCTTGCCTTATTTTAGCCAACTCCCTGCGTTCCATCAGCAATTCCAGGTCCAAATGTATTTCCATTTGGTTTTCTTGTTCAGTGAAAGACACTACCCTTGAGGAAGGGACACAGATTTTGGCGGGTAGTACTGCTTCTGATCCATAAACGAGACTAAAATGGGGTTCGCCTGTGTTGACATTTGGCATAGTTCGAAGTCCCCATAGGAGGTAGGGTAGCTCTTCGAACCATCCTGTTCGACAATTGCCCAGGAAAGCTTTCAAACCATTGAGAACTTCCCAATTAGCTACTTCAGCCTTGCCATTTGCCTGGGGGTGTGCGACTGACGTGAAACATTGTTCTACCCCCAACTCTTTGCACCAGGACCTGAAAGGCTCTTCACTGAAATGCTTCCCATTCTCACTCACCATGATTCTAGGAATACCAAAACGGCACACAATGTGCTCCCACACAAAGTTTCGCACATGTTTCCCCGATACAGTTGCCAAAGGCTTCACTTCAATCTACTTCATAAAGTAATCCACTACCACGAGAAGGAACTTAACACGCGCAGGTGCTTTGGGGAAGGGACCTACGATGTTGATCCCTCACTTCGCGAAAGGCCACGACGAGGTGATCTGAATCAACTTGTGTTAAGGCTGCCTTGCTATTGGCGCATGCATTTGGCAGGATGAACCCTTCTTGATTTCTTCAACCACATCTTTGTGCATTGAGGGCCGCATTCTAAGTATTCAAGCCACTGTTGCCCTTGCACTAGAGTGAATACCACATGATCCTTCGTGAGAATCATTGATGATGTTCATGGCCTGGTTTGGTCCTAAACACCGAAACCACGGTCCCAGATACGATCTCCGATACATGGTGTTGTCTTTGATGGTGAAGCAAGGCACTTTAACCCTTATCTTTCCAGCTTCCTTCTCGTCCTTGGGCAATGTGTCAGGATCTAAATATGAATTACCAAGACTAACTGATTTGAATTTATCAGAGTATAAATCAATAATCTTGCTTTGAATCAAAGTTTAATCAAGAAGTTTGCGGAACAACACTTAATTATTTTAACAAAAACTTTCAGAATCAATAATGAATAAACACACAAGAAGTAATCAAGACTGTTTGTATTGCTAAATTCAATGATTACAATCACCTCTAATCTGTTTGATTAGACGAAGAACACAGACTGTTCTTAGGGTTTTACAACCTTAGAGGCTTATGAAAACTAAATCAACAAAGCAATTACAGACTCAAAATATGCAGAAAACTCCTATACAATAGAAAGACCTATTCTATGTATTTATATTGCTTCTTGATATGTTTCCTTGACGAATAATGACTTCTCTGAAAGTAGATATGCTGGAATCTTCACATAGATATCGTTTCCTGAAAATCAGCACTTTCTGTTTCTGAAACTGTTGAGCAGCTTGAATCCCTTGACAGCATGAGCAGAGCAGCTTGAGTTGTTTTGCTCTGGCAGCTTCAACTTTTACACTAGCAGCTCGAGTTTCTTCAACTAGCCGCATGAACTTTGTATTTACATTTAAAAACTACTAACAGTCTGAGAAGTTTAACTAACAGCTTGAATATACTTAAACTATTTCCCAACAATCTCCCCCTAACTTAAATTCTTTACACAAGACTTTAAGTTCTATACAAAAAATGGAAACGAATAAGTAAGTTGTTATTTACAAACCAAGGCTTACAAAACTTACAGTTGTGCAAGTTTATGATCTAAAGCCTTCAAAAATTCTCTCTTCATCTCTTCTTTATCACAAGATATTCTAGCTGATTTTATTTGCAGCAACATATCTTTTGAAAAATTGTAAAACTCAAGATTGAAGAAGATACCAGACCCATCTGTGAATTTGATTCTGTATGTCTTTGACTTGACAAACAGATCAATTTGCTTGATCTTTTTCTCTTTCCTCTCAGCATCTTCTATCTCTTGTCTTGCAAATTCAGGGTCAACCACTGTACTTAGATCTCTGATGAGTTGTTTAACTTGTGGAAGAGCAGATCTAACTTGTGTAACAGACCCTATGTTGTACATCTTTATCAGTTCATCCCTGGTCAGCTTCTGAACCATTTGCCAGAATGTATCAAACTCTTCTTCTGGTCCAGACTCTCTTCTTATTACAAACTTGACCCTTAAATCTCTTTCATCCAGTGACTTAGCAAACCAGTAGTTGATTTGAGGCTTTGTGAAATCATGTTGATCAATCAACTTCTCTATCTCCATGGCCTTTTGCAGTTGCTGATCAAATAGCACCCTCTTAACAGATGAAGGAATAGAAACAACTGCTTGATCAGTGGGAGCAGGTGTACTGGCAGCAGCTTCAGTTTGGACTGATTTTGTTGATGGTTGGACTTCTTGGGATGGTTGAGCTTCTGGAGAGACTTTTGTTTTCTTTCTTTTCTCCATTTCTTTGTCATGGATCTCCTGCAGCCTTTCAGTAGTCATGGACTGAGCCATTTTCTTTGGGATACCTGCTGCAAAGGCAAAATTGATCAAGAATCTTCTGTGCTCAGCCTTGGTGTGCCCTGTTGGCATTTTTCTCTTCATAGCTCCTTTCTTAACCACAAACCCCTTTAAGTAATCACCTAAAGTTTCATCATCATCCATTGGGGTTTGGGCTTGCTGATCTAATTCCTTGTCCTGTTCTTCTGCTATTCTTTTGGCAATTTCAGCATCAAAGGCAATTTGGGCTTCTTTGGAAGAGAATTTATGCTTTGGAGACTCAATGAGAATGCCCTTGCCCTTGTCTTTTGCAGCAGATGTTGTAGCTTGGACTGTGCTTGATGGAGCTTGAATGTCTTCCCTGATCACAACTCCGGTAACTTTTGAAGGAGCAGCTTGAGTTTCTAGGCTAACAGCTTGAGAAGCTGTTGGGACTGCTAGCCTAGAAACTGGAACTGTTGATGCTGCTTGGACTGACTTGGGAACCTCCTGATTCTCCCCCTTTTTGGAAGCATTGGTTTGGTCAGAAGGACCTACAACCTTTGCCCCTTGGGTTTGAATCATCTGCTCTAATTTCATAATTTTATTTCCACAGAGGGTGAACCCTTTGTGAAGATAATCCATTCGCTTATTCTGAGCTGCCTCTGCCTGTTTAAGTTCAAAAATTTGAGCCCCCTGTGCAGCAATGATGGACATTTGATATTCCAACATGGCTACAACAGGTTTCAGCTTGGGATCCGTCAAAAGCAAGAGTTGCAGACTTGTCTCAAGATCAGAAAACACCTGGGGTGCTTGTGATCGATCACTGACATTAAGACCAGAGGTAGAAACTTCTGGGCCCCTCTTTTCTTGGTTCTGGGGACTTCCAGCTTGTGTTTGCACACTTGCTGTTGCCGTGAGCGTGGTCTTAGCTATGTTGGCCCTGTCCTGTGCCTCTTGTGCAGAGACATCAGTAGTGCCAGCCACAGAACTCACATGAATCATCTCTGAAGAGATGTTCACCTCCTGAGAGAGGATGGGAGTTTCCTCAATTGGTTCCCTTTGGATATTCTGTGCAGAAGTATCCTTCTGCACAGGGATATATAGCTCTTGTTGATGGGAGGAGGAGGAAGGAGCTCCTGGTCCCCTTTTCCTTTTATATAAGAATTTTAGAGGGCGTCTTGGCTGTACAGAAAGATCAGAAGGAATTTGTGTATCATGAGGAGTGGGTTGGGGTCCTGGGGGTGAAGCAGGAATGTTGGGCTGTGTCTGCTCAGGACCCTCTCCTCTGTTTCTTGGAATGATGTTCATCATTGCAGAGGGCAATGGAACATCTACACTGACAAAATTGGCACTTGGCTTTATCAGCCTTTTGATTGAAGACAATGAGTGCCTATGGGAAACATGTATCCGTTTATGTAAATGTGGAGTTGTGCAGGTGTGTGCAATAATTTCTGCCAAAAACCTAGGATACATCAAAAATTTCCCATTCTTTAGGGAATGATGCCTTAACATTCCTTGAAAGATCATGTTTGAAAAATTGAACAGTTGGCCAGTAGAAAAGCACACTAAAGCAGTGGCAATATTTGAGGAAAACTCAGACCAACCAGTTCTTTTGGGGCTTAAACATTGCTGAATAATGTGCACAAGGTATTTCCATTTAGGAGAAAAATGTGCCTTAAGAAAAGTAAAAGAATCAGCAGGACCCCTATAACCAATATTTTGAAGACCAAAATGTAAAGCTTGAAGGGATAGGTCGGTCATACCTGAGGCATCTTGAAGATGCAAGTGATGTCTGATGGATTCCTCAGTGATATTGATGACAGTTCCATCAATCTTGGATATGAGAGTAGGCACTCCATTTATGGTTTGAACAGATGCATGATTCCAAAACTGTTCAATATGGGAGATGTATATAGTAGGGTTTATGGTTAGGGCATAATGGATATGGGAGTGCCTGAGGAAATCCATCATTGCATGAAACGGTTGAAGTTCAGAGTGTTTTAGGGTGTATGGGAGGCAGTTATGCTCTTTTACAAACTCCATTGATGAAGAAACGATGGTTTAGGGTTTGAAAGAAGAATGTGTGATTCGTTCAGAGAGAAAGCAAGAGGCCGTGGAAGAAGAATTTGTAACTGGTAGTTACAACTGAACGAAATCGGGACCTTTAAAGGTTTCGAAAAGGTTGGGTCCCGCGCACACATTTGAAAAAATTACCCAAATACCCTGCACATTTTGACAGATCAAGTGAAAATAACTAGCAGTCCGAGAAAATGAACTAGCAGCATGAGAAAATTCTCATGCTGTTAGTTTAAAATTTTGCAACTTTTCAATGAAACAGTGTCTCCCCCTTAAATAAGCATACTGTGTAGATAATAATGAAAACCAATTAATCCATGTTTACCATACCAATATTTGATACTAGGAAAGTGAACCTTCCCACATCAAAAGGTTTTGTAAATAGATCAGCTAACTGATCATCTGTATGTATTTTGGTAACTTGGATTAACTTCTTTTCATTACAGTCTCTGATGAAGTGAAATCTGATTTCTATATGCTTGGTTTTTGGGAATTTCACTGGGTTTTGCACAATGCTGATTGCACTTGAATTGTCAATATAAATAGGAGTGGATAAGAAATTCATACCATAGTCTCTTAGTTGATTTTGAATCCACATTACCTGGGAGCAGCAGCTTGCAGCTGCTACGTATTCTGCTTCAGTGGATGATGTGGAGACAGTTGTTTGCTTTTTGCATTGCCAGGAGACCAGTCTTGCTCCTAAGTATTGACATCCACCAGTTGTGGATTTCCTGTCAATGTTGCATCCACCATAGTCACTGTCAGAATAAGCAGTTAGTTCAAAAGGAGAGTCTTTAGGATACCATAGGCCTAAATGTGGTTGGCCTTTAAGATATCTAAAGATTCTCTTAACAGCAACCAAGTGAGAATCCTTTGGAGAGCATTGAAACCTAGCACACACACAGACAGCAAACATAATATCAGGTCTGGAAGATGTTAGATACATGAGAGATCCTATAAGAGATCTGTATAGATGAATGTCCACATCTATGCCATCTTTGTCTGTATGGAGCTGTTTATGAGGATCCATTGGAGTGCTTGCAACCTTTGTGTCTTGATAGCCAAACTTTTCCAGTATGTCTTTCACATACTTTGATTGACTTATGAAAAGACCAGTAGGCTTCTGTTTAACCTGCAGCCCTAGAAAGAATGTGAGTTCCCCCATTGAACTCATTTGAAACTTTTTGTGCATTAGGGCCTCAAACTCTTTGCACAAACCATCATTGGTTGAACCAAAGATGATGTCATCAACATAGATTTGGACAAGCAGAATCTCATCTTTGATAGACTTAGTGAAGAGTGTTTTGTCCAAAGTGCCTCTCTTGAATCCATTCTGTAGAAGATATGATGACAGAGTGTCATACCATGCTCTGGGGGCTTGGTGAAGACCATAGAGAGCCTTGTCTAGCTTGTACACCCTGTCCGGATACTTGTAATCTTCAAAACCAGGAGGTTGACACACATATACTTCCTCTTCAATTGTCCCATACAGGAAAGCAGACTTGACATCCATTTGATACACTTTAAATCCTTTGAAGATTGCATAGGCTAGAAATAGTCTGATGGCTTCAATTCTTGCTACTAGAGCAAATACATCATCATAATCAATGCCTTCTTCTTGAGTGTACCCTTGTGCTACTAGTCTTGCTTTGTTCTTGATGACTATCCCTCTCTCATCCTTCTTGTTTCTGAACACCCATCTTGTACCAATTGCTCTCTTACCTTTAGGAAGATCCACCAGAGTCCATACATTCTGAATTTTGAACTGTAAAAGCTCTTCTTGCATAGCTTCAATCCAGGATGAATCTTTTAATGCTTCTGATGCCTTTTTGGGTTCTAGTTGAGACATGAAACAGGCATGTTCAAAAGCAGCTAGACTGAATTCAGGGACTGCTTGTTCAGCAGCAGCAGTCTCATTGTGAACCATTTTCCTTGTTTGAACAGGAGTGCTTGGATCACCCAGTATTTGATTGAGAGGGTGATACTTGTGAACCCTTAGTGTGGGCTCTCTCTCTGTTTGAAAAGAAGTTCCAAGATTTGTATCATCTCCATCAGAACTAGTAAAAGGATCAGCTTCAGGAACAGCCTGTCTTGAATCTGGGACTGTGTCCTTTTGTGTTGGAGCTGTTCTCTCAGGACCTGGGAGTGGCAGTTCAGTATCTGGATGTGCATCATGTTGGGCATTCAGGACCCCTGGAGGATCACATGACAGAAGTTGTAGAGTGGTGTAATCATCCCAACTTGTTGAATGTGTAGCAGTCTGAAATTTTGTGCCAACAGCTTGAGAAGATGTATTGACAGCATGAGAATTTGTGTTAGCAGCTTCAACCCTGTATGCATCAGCTTCTGCAGTATACTCAACAAAGCTCAGAGAATGTGTTAGTGAATCTAAATCAAACAACCAATCAGGACCAGTGCATTTGATATTAGCAGTATTTTCATTAAATTCAACATTGACACTTTCTTCAATTGTTTTAGACACACTGTTGTATACTCTATAGACTTTGCTTTCAATTGAGTATCCTACAAAGAATCCTTCTTTAGCTTTACTTTCAAACTTTCCTAAGTGAGTTTTAGTGTGAAGAATAGTACATGGGCATCCAAAAGGCTTGAAGAAAGCAATTAGGGGACTTCTGTTATGGAATAACTCATAGGGAGTTTTCCCTTTTGATTGAACAACTTGAACCCTATTTAGAACATAACAGGCTGTATTAACAGCTTCTGCCCAGAAAGTCATTGGCAGATTTGAATCAGCTAACATTGTTCTAGCAGCCTCAATTAATGTTCTGTTCTTTCTTTCAGCTACACCGTTTTGTTGTGGTGTTCTTGGTGCACTATATTGTCTAGCAATGCCTTTGGACTCACAGAAACTGTTTAGAATGTGATTTTTAAATTCAGTTCCATTGTCTGATCTTATCACCTTAACTTTGGAATTTGATTGGTTTTCTATCTTAAGGATAAAAGACTTAACTAGCTCAGCAGTTTCATCTTTGGACCTAAGAAAGTAAACCCAAGTAAATCTGGTGAAATCATCAACAATGACTAAACAGTATGCCCTTTTATTCAAACTCAAAACAGATGTTGGACCAAATAGATCCATATGTAGCAACTGAAGGACAGATGAGATTGAATTTACTTCTTTGGTCTTATGAGAAGTTTTGTGTTGCTTACCTTTAAGGCATGCTACACAATGATCATCACAAATGAACTCCTTTTGTGGTAAGCCTCTTACCAGATTCTTTTTAACTAAAGCATTCATGGACTTGAAGTTCATGTGACACATCCTTCTATGCCAAAGAGCAGACTCATTTGATGATGCTTTGGATATTAAACAGCTTAAAGTATTTGATTTAGATAAGAGATCTGTGTCCAGGCAGTAAACATTGTCCTTTCTTGGTGTTCTTAGTAAAACAAGATTTTCAGGAACTTTGAAATCTTTTGAAAGAACAATGCACTCAGAATCTGTGAACAGAACAATGTTTTGTTTGTCACAGATTTGAGAGACACTTAATAAATTGTACTTAAGCTGTTCAACATACAAAACATCATGGAATGTCATGTTGCCTGCATTAACAGTACCTTTACCTGTAACCTTACCTCCTTTTGAGTTGCCTCCAAATGCAACAAAACCTCCATCAAAACCTTTGAAATTTGACAAGCATTCAGAGTTGCCTGTCATGTGCCTAGAGCATCCACTGTCCAGATGCCATCTTGTTCTATGAGGAGACCTGTGGTTGCCCTGCACAAATAACAGCTTAGTTAGTAGTGGAGTAAACCCAAACCAAATTGGTTTTGGGTTGGCCTTGTACATTGACATAACTAAATACTGTTTTTGACTTCTTATATTTAGTGAGATCTACTGATGGAGTCTTTGGAGAGTATTTGGTGATTATATGAGGTATCCAACTATTTTGATCATCTTTTCTTCTAACAGTCTCAGATGGTTCACTAGCAGCTCCAGATTGATGCTCAGCAGTTTGAGCTGTGTTTGTAGTGTTAACAGTTTCAGTTTTTGCACTAACAGCATCAGATTTTGTCTTAACAGTCTGATCTTTTGCATTAGCAGTTTGAGCATCAGATTTGTCCTTGACACACCATATTTGTTTAAAACTTGATTTAGACTTTGCCAAAACTTGTTTTTGATGTGTGGACTGTTTTTTATTAACTTTATAAAACCTGTGATCAACTGTTTTCTTTGGAACTGCTGTGGAAGGTTTCACTTTTGAGTGTTTTGCCTGAATAAAATTTGATTTTGTGTGAGACACAGTCTGTTTTGCAACAGCTGGTTTGTAAAAACAATCTTTGGCTAAGTGATTCTTCCTTCCACAGTGAAAACATCTTTTGACAGTTTGAATTGGAGAACCAGACTTTTCTGCCAATTTCTGGTTCTTGTTTCTTTGATTTCCTCTTACCTGCTGTTGTTTAGGAAACTTTTGAACACCATGCTTTTGGCATGTGCAGACAGAAGCAATTTTACCTCTTTTATTTCCTTTTGATGAAGATGCAGTGTTACAGTTAGAATGTACAGAAACTTGTGGAGTAGCATTGCATACACTCATCTTCTCTTTTCCTTTCTTACTGGGGGCTTGGACCTCTATGGGTGCACTCATTGTGTCACGGTCTCTATTTTGACTCTTATCTTCCTTTAATTCAGGACTGTTATCAAGAATAGGATCTACAATAGTTATAGACTCATCTAGTGGTTCATTTACAAGTCTATCAGCAACCTCACTCATTGGATGAATGTACTTGTTATTGTATGGAGGTGGAGTAGCTCTGTATCCTATTCCTTCTTTGGGATTGACCTGAGATTTCACTCTATCTTTAAATTGGACTTCCATTAGGTGTTCCAGCTTTTGATTTGCTAACTTGAAGTTTCCTAGATCTATGTTAACAGATTCTAGTTTCTTATTAGCCTCAAACACCTTTTGTTCAGTCTCTTCTACCTTTTTATTCAGAGATTCTATTTTCTTATTTAGCTCCTTTTTCTCCCACTCATGATAGGTTCTATCATACCCCATTTGAATCTCATTATCCTTATAATCATTGATCTGTTTTTCCAAATCTTCTATGGCTTGCATGTATTCATATCTCCTTTCTTCCATCTTAGCTAGAGTTTTGCACATGCTCTCATTATGATCTCTGTATTTTTTAACCATATTTTTGCATGATTGAGAGCAGAGTTTAGAATTTACCTCAGAGGGCAGTTCAGTGGAGGAGACATTTGATGTTTCTGCCATAAGTGCTTGATTTTGAAATTCTTCCTCTGTCTGAGCACTCCAGTCAAACACATTGTCTTCTTGAGAGACAAGTGTTGTTGATGATGATGTTTGAATGGGCTGTGAAGTCCTTGATGGCTGTTGACCTTGAGATCTACATTCTCTGGCAAAGTGACCAAGCTTATGGCATTTATAGCATTCCACTTTTGATTTATCAAAAGATGGTTTGCCTTCTGTCTTGGCTTGAAAGTTGGTCCTTCCAGTTTTTTTCAAAAATCTTTTGGCCCTCATGGTCAGCATTGCATGTTGCCACTTTAGATCCATCTCTTCAAGATCATCTGGATGAATTTGTTCCAAGTCTTCAACATTTAGAGCAAATAATCCATCATTGGCAACAAAAGCCTCATAGTGAGTTTCAGCAGAATTGCCATCACCACCTGAAAAAGAATCACAGTTATTTGATTTTTCAGAAGACAGAAGAGCAGTATTGTGATTATAAGAAAAGGATTTCTTTTTAGCATCAATCTCAGTCTCAAACACTCTTAAACTGTTATACAGATCATCCAATTCTATCTCATCAAGAGTGTCTTTTGTTCTCCATTGTGCAGCATAGACTGTCCATTCTTCTCCAAGAGATCTGAGAAACTTTCTGTTGACTTCATCTTGATCCAGATTGACCTTTGCACTTTCCAGTTCACTTATCAGTTTGTTGAACCTGTCAAAAATTTGAGTAAGGTTTTCATTCTTGCCACCAGAAAAGTTTTCATACTGTTGTTTCAAGAGGTCCTTTTGGTTTCTTTTGGTACTGGCATTACCAGCAAACCTCTTCTCTAAGGCATTCCAAAGAGAATGAGCAGTATAAAACTTTTTGAACTGATGTTGATAAGCATTAGGAATGACTATTTGTAACAGTGTAAGTGCTTTTACTTCATTCATTCTAGCATTCCTTTCAAGTTCAGTTTTTGGAGGAGTTTTGACTGGTTTTCCCTCTTCATCAAGTTCTGGATCAACTACAGGAGGAAATTCAACAGCTTCCCATATGGCATAATCAATGAATTGAATATGCTGTTGAATCCTGAGTTTCCACATCTCAAACTCAGTGGGCTTGAGCATAGGCACTTTGAGTCCTTGCCCAGATCCACTGCTGCTGTTTTCAAATTCCATTGCAAAACAATTAAAAATTTAAAAGAAAATTTTTGACTTTGAAAAACAAAGAGTAACCTGGTTTGAAAAACCTGATTTGAACAATCTGGTTTGACAAACCTGGCTCTGATACCACTTGACAGGATCTAAATATGAATTATCAAGACTAACTGATTTGAATTTATCAGAGTATAAATCAATAATCTTGCTTTGAATCAAAGTTTAATCAAGAAGTTTGCGGAACAACACTTAATTATTTTAACAAAAACTTTCAGAATCAATAATGAATAAACACACAAGAATTAATCAAGACTGTTTGTATTGCTGAATTCAATGATTACAATCACCTCTAATCTGTTCGATTAGACGAAGAACACAGACTGTTCTTAGGGTTTTACAACCTTAGAGGCTTATGAAAACTTAATCAACAAAGCAATTACAGACTCAAAATATGCAGGAAAAACCTATACAATAGAAAGACCTATTCTATGTATTTATATTGCTTCTTGATATGTTTCCTTGACGAATAATGACTTCTCTGATAGTAGATATGCTGGAATCTTCACGTAGATATCGTTTCCTGAAAATCAGCACTTTCTGTTTCTGAAACTGTTGAGCAGCTTGAATCTCTTGACGCAGCTTGAGTTGTTTTGCTCTGGCAGCTTGAACTTTTACACTAGCAGCTCGAGTTTCTTCAACTAGCAGCATGAACTTTGTATTTACATTTAAAAACTACTAACAGTCTGAGAAGTCTAACTAACAGCTTGAATATACTTAAACTATTTCCCAACAAGTCTCAGGGGTAATTTTGTCCTTTTGACTTTCAGGGACCATTTGCGTAATTTTGATAGTTTCTATTCTTTATTCTTTATATTATAATTTGTTTTCATATATATATATATATATATATATATATATATATATATATATATATATATATATATATATATATATATATATATATATATATATATATATAGACTAGTCATGACGGCCCGTGCGATGCACCGGGCTAATTGATTTTTATTTAAAATATTATGTAATTATAAAAAATGTATGTTTGTTAGGGTCACTATATAAACTTTTGATTGACAAATATCATATCAAATTGTATCGCCAAACAAATTTGTGTGCATAATCAACTACATTAAGACCATACAAAAGGTGTCATAATAGTAATGAAAGACAATTGTTAAATGACATTAAAAAACTTAGAATAATGCATGTGAAAGGTGTCTGAAAAAAATACTTGTAAAAAATTTAAAAAATAAAAAAGTCTTTTAGATTAGGTCATTTAACTTACAACTTGCTATCTCGGTATTATGATTATAAAACCAATATACTAAATAAATAGTTTTACACATAATAAGTTAAAATATTAAATTATAAGTTCAATGAAAATTTTTCATATATTATTGGTATGGGAATACTGAGTACATTGACTATAAACATAGGTATTAAAAGTCATTTTATAGACTGTATTTTGTATGTAGTGTTTGACTATTACTGTCTTCAAACATGAATTTTAACATTAAGCATTTGTTACTTTATATAGTGTCAAATAAAACAGTGGTTGGCACATAAACTCTTACCACAACTAAATGATTCGCCTTGGGTTTTACTATAGTATATTATTATCATATCTATTTGTATTCATCTTAGTGTGAAATTTTGTTTGCAAGATTAAAAACAAATGCAAATGGATAGATATTAAGAGTTTAATTGATATGAAAAAATGAAGATTAGAATGAATACACATATATTAAAACAAATATGCCATGTAATTTAATCATTTAATTTTATAAAACTTTGGACTTTAATCATCCTAAATGTTGAAGAGCTTCACTAAAAATAAAAATATATATTGGGATTTTTAAATTCATTTTTACTTTAAAATATGTAATAGTTAGTAGGTATCTCTTTGATAACCTATGTTATTAAGATCGAGTACTATAAATTATAATTTTTACAAATCATTATTACTATTATATGTATCAAGGGTTTAATTATGGTTTAAATATTTAACTAAAATTAAGTAAATCATTATAACTTTAAATTTATATTAACAATACTATTACTTATTACTTTAGGAGTTGGAAGTTTTTTGTACGATTTTATCCTTGCTAATAATACATACAAATTAAAGCACATTCAATTAAAAGTTTGGATTAATTTAAAGGTCTTAATAATGTATTCCATATAATAAGTAATTTAATTAGTGTATTAGTTTTATTACGTGACGTAAAAACCAATACATTGTATAGATCTCTCTTAATATTTGATGCGAATCCAAATCATACATTAAAAGAATATGAAATTTTAGATAAATAACAAATATCTTACAAATAATCCAAATATACATGCATGAAACGAATGAGAATTATAACGCAACACAAATAAAAATATATGGACATCTATGCAAAAATTTCAAATCAAAGTAATTGTTTTTAAAAAAGATGGGTACTTGTGAAAGAAACCCAAATAAAAATAAATATAATAGGATAATTATATCGATTAAGATTAATTAAATAAGGTAATATACATCCCCAAAATATAAGATGGACGATCCTTAAAAGAGATACATTATGTGATTAGCAAAATATGAGTATGATACACTTGAGTGAAACCATTCATAGCCGCTTCTTCCTGTGGTGAAAATTTGAATTTGAAAATTAATAATATTATGTATCTTCACAATTAATACTATGGGCAAATGATCTTTGTATATTGTTAATCAATAACTAAAAAAATACAATCATTTGAAAATGTTACACTACAATGTTGATGTCCTAAATTAAACATTAGCTTACTAAATAATTCGATTCTAGTAATTGGTATGTAAATTTATTTGAAAATTAAATACCTCGGGTTGAAACTCAAGATGGTCTTTACAGTCTAGAATACTAAGAAATCGCTAGCAGTTCCACCTACAAATTCAAATGAAAAATTAATGAGTTGTGAGGGGTTTCTTAGTGATTGTAGGAAAAAAAATCAATGGAAACATATGCATGTGAGCGAGTCATTAACTTCATACCTGTGAGCATACTTGATTAGTTATTAGATCTCTAAAAATAAATTACATCGGGTAGGAGCCATTATAAGAACACAAAGATTGATTAATAGACAACAAACATAACGCATTTAAATGTGTACACATATCATGAATCGTGCAGTAATTAATTAATAAGAAAATGAAAAGGTTAGATGGTTTTGTTATTATAAGAATTTTTAAAGATTGAGTATGTAATTAAATAGAGCATTTTAATGACAATTGAATGGTTTATGTAGTAATTCTTTATGACATTTATTTCAAATAAAATAGAGTATTTAAATTACATCTTTAGTATATATAAATAAGAGAAAATGTAAGAAATTGTAAACATTAATGGGTTAAATAATAGTCATTAAATAATCAAGTTAGAATACGGTATTCATCAAGTGCTTAGAAACGTATCAAATTGTTGTGCATTAATAATTTCAATAATATTAATTAAGTAGTGGTGAATTGGGTTGACTTCCATAAAATAAATTAATAAGGTTTTGTGCAATAATATCTTGTATTTTATGAAAACATATTTTCATCACAAATGAAGTAACGAACCAAAAACATAAATAGTAATTAATTGTAAATTTCTAATTAATTATGGATAAATATGCACATAAAAAAGATATTCATGATATAACTATTTCGTGTAATACATAATTATATAAAAAAATGATTTAAAATGTTAAAATTTTTGTTTGAACAAAATTTTTATATATTTATATTTATAATCACTATTACAAAACGACATGATATAGATATTTATGAATATATTTTTATTTATAATGCACAAATTAATATTTAAATTAAAAAACATTAATGATATTTAATATTTCATGTATTGTAAAAACGATTATCTAAAATATAATTATTCCAATTAAATTAGAAAAATATGTATGTGTGTTAATGGTCACTATTTAAAATTCACATTATTTTTGTTATACTTTAACAAAATGATTTTCATATACATAAATAATAAACTGTAAATATTTATTTATAAAAGAAATTAAAAAAGAACTCTATTATATTATATTATTTTTATAAAAAAACTCAAAATGATTTTCATATACATAAATAATAAACTGGAAATATTATTTATTTATAAAAGAACTCTATTATATTATACTATTTATTTATATCTAGAACTCAAAGAAATCAAGTATATAAATTTTTCTTACTAAAAATATGTATTTAATTATTTATGCTAATAGTCACTATTTATAAGTGACATGGTTTCTGCTATATTCCAACAAAATGATTTTCATATGCATAAATAATAATACTCTAAATATTTATTTATAAAATAACTTCAAGAACTCTATTATATTATATTCTTTATTTATAAAAGACAAAAATAATACGCTTTAAATATTTGTTTTAAAAAAAAACTGAAAGAACTATATTATATTATATTATTTAGTTATTTATAAAAACTCAATATAATAGTTTATTACATTATATTTACAATTCAAAGAAGTCAAGTATACAAAAAAATTATTATAATTAGTTAATACATATGGACTCAACATTTTTATAGAAAGAACTATATTATATTATTTATTTATTTATAAAAGAACTCAAAGAAATTAT
>JAANYP010003527.1:0-36077 GCA_020465985.1 Centrapalus pauciflorus | reverse complement strand
ATATACTTAAATTTGAAGATATGGTGGATAGAGCGTTTATCCAAAAGCATAATATGGTCGTGTCCCCAGACCGTGAGCTGCCTGAAGATCAGGCATTCCGCCAGATGGTGAATTTTTTTGCTGCTTCAAGGAATTATTATGCCCTTTCGCACAATGTACAGATAGTGCTGCCTTATGTTAGGCAATTTTGGGATCATTTGTAGGTCGACTGTACTGTTACTCCGACAGTATTAAGGACCAGAATAGTCGGGCAGCCCCTTGTGTTCTCAGCAGATGTGTTGCGCAGGGTCTTGCAGTTGGGTTCTGCCGAGCAAGAAGCTGGACCAATAGACTTTCCGTTGGAAGTTAGGCAAGCAGCGTTCTTAAGAATGGGGTATGGCCTTGATGTGGCAAAGGCATCGTATATGAAAAGCGGTTTAATAGGGCAGTGGAGGTATCTGGCACATGTCTTCATGGTGTGCTTCGCTCCGAAGAAAGCTTGTTTTGATTACATCGTGTCGAAGATGCAATCGGCGATGATAGCGTTGGTCTACAACCAGAGGTTTAGTTATTCTGAAATGTTCTTTGCGGAGTTTGTTCACCAAATCACAGCTCCAGCAAGAGAAAGATTTTTTATGTATCCTAGGTTCGTAATGATGCTGATCAGACATTTTTTTGCCAAATCTACCACAATTTCCAGAAATTCAAAGTGTTGCCGTGATCGACAAGAGAATATTTGCAGATTGTCAAGCGCATAGGGGTGCATTGGTTAGACCAGTAGAGGCACCACTTTTTGGTGCTGTGGTGAATCCTGATTTTTAAGCCCCAGAAGGTGCAAACTGGGCTGGAGAAGTACAAGTGCAGCAGCAGCCGCAACAACAACAGCAACAACAGAGGCCTCAGCAACAACAAAGAAGGAGGCAGAGAGCTCCAGTTAGACAAACTCAGGCTACAAGGCCTTCATCTAGCAGAGTACAGGAGTCAAGGGAAGCAGGTCCTTCAACGGACGCTGCTGGTCCTTCAGTTGTAGCCCCCGTAATTGATCCACGGGTGGAGACATTGGAAGAGATCTGAGCTCAAGGCTCGCATGCAAATGAGGAAATTACGTCTGAGCTTGTTGGAGATATTCTGGAGCCTCCAGTTGATGAAGAAGATATTCTGCGCCAAATAGATGAATATATACCTGAAGTAGAGGGTCATGCTGTGACCACATCTGAATCTGAATCTGAGTCAGAAGAGGCTGAGAGATTGAAGTAGCTGAAGAAGCAGCAGCAGAAGAGATAGATGATTCGGCTGTCCGAATAGGCAGATATGGATCCAGAATAGTGGTTATCGATGAAGAGGCAGCAAAGAGAAGAGCATCTAGGGATTCGGATGAAGATGACTCCGATTTCGAGATTGAAGATACAGCCCCCTTGGTGCCGAGGCAAAGGGCCAAAAGGCATCGATTTATGCAGGGAACTTCGTCTGCCTCTGCCTCTGAGCCTGAAGCACCATCCGCTCAAACATCCATTCCACCACCACCACCATCCGTTCAATCATCAATTCCACCACCAATCATCCCGTCACCTATCACATCCATACCATCAACCTCATCCACCTTCACTGACAACCAAAGGTTTTCTGAGCTCAGAAGCAAGGTTGATTTCCAACAAGTCCAAATCTTCCAGCTTACGAAAGCCGTCGGCGAACTTCAAGCACATAATGCAAATATCGATAAAGAAAATCTTGAGCTGAAGACATTCGTTGCCGACCAGGCTGCAGAGATCCGCACTATGAGGTCCCTTATTGAGCAATTAATGAAAAATCTAAAGGCTCAGGGGGAGACTAGTTGCAGGGATACTGAGGAGTTGAGAAGGGGAGATGATGACGAAGGCAATGATCCCGATGCACCAAAAGACAGTGAGCCAGTAGATTTTTCTGCTGCTCAACACGCCGAAGTTCAGGGGGAGCCAAGTCAGACTGGAGCTGAAGGAAGTGAAGGAGGTGAAGCTAGTCCCTCAAAGACAGTTGAGAGTGAAATGATAGACGCTCTGAGAGATATTGAGGAAGAAGTGATGGAATTTGATTTTGAAGATGAGATAGAGGAGTTGGAAGAAGGAGAATTCGTGCCTGAGGACGTAGTTGATTGGAGATCCGATGACGAAGTGATAGAGGATGAAGACGATAATGTCAATGAGGTGATTATCAACTCACAACCTATCACGGACTTATATGTCCAAGACAATCACAATGGGATTGATATTGATGAGATCAAAATAGCCTCAGTAGCGGAATCTGAACTTGAAGAAGCCGAGAAAGAGCCATCCAGGGCTGAATTGATGAATTTGTGGTTCAAGAAAGAAGAAAAGAAGACAGAGCCGAAAATGAAGAAAAGAATGAGAGCCATCCAGGGCTGAATTTATTATTTCGATCATAGGAGTTGTTTTGTAATAATTATTATCCTTGTATTTTGTCTTGTATTTAATTTCCATGTAATTTATGTTTATGTCATAGTCTAGGGGCCAAATGTGCCTGTTAGGCACAAAAAGGCCTCAGTCAAACCTGCTCTACATCTGAGGGGGAGATTTTATAATCAAACCTGTTGATACATTTGAAGGTTGAATTTAAGGCCTGTTATATGCCTTATTGAAACCTGAAAATGATTTGCAATATCAGTCTAAAGCTGTTCTATACGTTGCATGTGTTGCAACCAAGACAGTTTGTCCAAGCTGATCAGTCTGCTGATCAGGCTGGACATAAACTGTCTACGCTGCTCTACACTGTTGAGCAGCTTGGGCATTTTTAAAGTGTTCTGTTCTTTGTGAACAGAACCTGTTCTTTGTGAACAGGCTAAACACTTTATGGAATTTGTTTCCAAGTCATCATGTATTGTTTTTAACTACCAGATCAGTTTACACAGTTGAAGACAAAGTGGAAAGCAGAACCGCTCAGCCTGCCCAAGCTGTTCTGTTACATGAAGACAAACGGATATTTGAAAAAGGGTGACAGACCTTTTTCTTATATCAAAATAGGCCTTTACAAGGAAGAAAGACGCAAAGTTGACATTCCTAAAATGGTTAAAGGCAATGCAACAGTAGAAAGTAAAAAGACAAAAGTTCTGCACAAGAGAAGGCAAGTCTGCTTTTCAGAAAAGTGCAGAAAAGTTATATTGTCTTTTCAAACAAGACTTCTCCTTTTTCATTCTGCCCAATGAAGATGTTTCTCTTAGATCCTCTAAGTGAGTATAAAAGGAAGCTTCTAAGGTCAGAAAGAATGTGAAGAAAGCTAAGTGCTTAAACCAAGAGTGAACGTGCAAGTGTGATATTCATGCATGCAAATCTTCTGTAAACAAGCTTCTGTGTGTCTAAGCTGTTTACCAAAGCTGTTCCTTAAAGTCTTGTAAAATACAGTGAGTGCATCTTAGTGAGTGTGTTCATTGTAATCTAGTTTGAGTGTGTCTTAGACTAGAAACCATACTGTTGTATTCTGTCATCTCAGCTTGAACAATTCCGCAGTCAAGCTTGTTTGTAATTAACATTTGTTGATAATACATACAAACATTGAGAAAAAGAGTGTGTAGATTTTAAATACTGTATTCACCCCCCCTCTACAGTTTATTACTATATACTTTGGGAACCTTTCGGGACCTACAACTGGTATCAGAGCAGTTTAGAGTGTGTGTCATTCTAGATCTCTCATAATCCCAAGTTTCCATGGACAACAGTGCTGCAAACTCTTCTTACTATGACAATGGCTCTATGGGCACGCCTCCAAAATTTAATCATCAAAACTTCTCTGGTTGGAAGTGCAGAATGATGCTCTATTTAGAGAATCTGGATGTACAACTGCCAGAGATAGTGATGGAGGGTCCCTATGTGCCAACCTCTGTTACTACAATAACTCCAGCGGTTGAAGGAGCTGCTCCTGAAATCAGGACCTTTGGGAAAGCAAAAGCTCAATGGTCTGATGAAGACAAGAGAATGGTAGCTCTGGATGCAAAGGCCAGAAACAACCTGGTCATTTCTCTTCCTGATGATGTGTTCAAGCAGGTTGAGAAGATGAAGACTGCCAAGGAGATGTGGGATACTCTGTGTACCGTCTATGATGGACCCACAATCACACTGGACAACAGGATCAACAATCTTGTTAGACAGTATGAACTCTTCTTTGCCAAACCAAAGGAGTCTCTCACAGAAACCTACACCAGGTTCACTGCTCTGGTGAATGATCTCAAAGCTGTTGGGATCACCAATGACAGTCTTACTTTGGTGAACAAGTTTCTGGACATTTTACCTGAGGAGTGGAACTATTTCTCAACCATCCTAAGAAACTCAGGTACTATCAGAAGTATGGATCTGGTCAATCTGTATGGATCCTTACTGAATGATGAACAATCAAGGCAGCAAAAGAGGAATGCCTTGGAAATGTCCAGAAGAGGTACTGCCTTTGTGGCTAATGTGAGACAGTCTGTTAATCAGGTGAGTGATGTGTTCACTCAACCTGATCAACAGGATGATGATAAGGAGGAGGTGTCTGAAGAAGAAGAGGCTTCAGATCTTACTGAACAAGATGATGAGCAAATGATAGCTATGCTTGTCAAAAAGTTCAGCAAGAGAAGATTTGGAAGAAGTATGCTACAAGGAGGTGCAAGTGCTGGCAAAAAGAAAGCATTTGACAAATCCAAGGCTGAGTGCTTCAAGTGTGGCAAAACTGGCCATATAGCTGCTGACTGTGTGTCAAAAGCTGTTGGTAAGTCATCCAAACCTATCAAGACTAACAGGGATGATGACTATAGGGTTAAGTACCTTATGGCCATGGCTAAGCTGAGGAAATTGGAAAACTCTGTGTCTTCCAATCGCCAGAAGGGACTCATGGCTGAGACATGTGACTGGGAGGAATCTGATTCATCATCTGATGAAGAAGATAATCAGTGTCTGATGGCAAACTCTGATGTTCCATCAACAAGCAGTTTCAAACAGGACATGGCTGAAGCTGAAGCCTTCAGCAGCTTGGAGAACTGGAATCCTACAATGATGTATAAGGTACAAAATTTTATGGCTTACAGGTCTGAAGAAAAAGTTAAAATGTTTGAATACATGCTTGTTGATCTGAAAGCTGCTGTTGAGAAGCATGATGCTTTATTATCTGAAATCTCTAAGCTTAAAGCTGATCTTAAAACTAAACCCAGTAAACTGGACAGTTTCTATAAGTTGGAAACTGAGCTTGATGAATTAAAACACATCAACTCCATTTTACTGGAAGAAAAGAGAGAAACAGATATAAAGCATGCTAAGCTTCAAAAGATAGTTGACTCTTGGTGCCAATCTGCACAAAAAGTCAGCCATTGTATCAGTCAACAGATTCCTGCTCAAATCCAAGCCTATCTTGGAGGGGATCTTGACACAGCAGCTCCCATTGTTGAAATAAGTAATTTGAAAGAAGACTTGTCCACTCTTGGTGAACTTCCAAATACATTCATCCAAAACGTGAATGGTAAACTTATTTCAACAAACAGGTTTGTCAGGCCTCAAAATACTGACAGCTTGTGTGAACTCAGCTCAAAAGCTGATGTTGGAGTCTGTTCTCCAAAACAGCCTGCTAAGTGCTCTGCTAGCTCACACAAGCAGAAGAAAGGAAAACATGCTCAAACTGAAGCTGTGGATGCTAAGCCTGTTGACAAAACAAGTTCAGAGCCCAAAGCTGTTGGTAAAAAGCATGTTAATCCTTTTGATGCTAAACATTTTGAAAATAAGTTTTCAAAAAGTAAGCAGCCTGTTTTCAACAAGGGTAAGTCTCAGGTTGAAAACAAAACTGCTGTGATTTCAACTAAGTTTTCAAATCATGGTGGTAAGTTGGTTTTAAATGAAAATAAGTTTTTCAAAACCAAACACAGTGAGTATGCTGATAGGCAGCATAAATCACAACTCAGTAGGGGCAAAGGCAAAGCCATTGCTCAAACTGAGACAACTGGGAATAAGTTCCCCAAACCTGTGGAAGCTCAAAGGCCAATCAAGCTTCCTGTCTTTGACATCTGTCCTCCCAAAAAGAGGAAAGAAGAGACAGTCAAAGCTGTGGCCTTTGAACTTACCACACAAGCTGTTGATTTTACAAAAAATGCTAAACCTGAAAGAATCAACAAAAACAGCTCAGAATGTGTTTCTGAAGGTCCTTCTTCCAAAAGTACTAAAAAGAGAAAATGCTACAAGTGTGGGAAGAAGACACATCTGGCCAAGGATTGTCCTGAACCTGAGGACTTGAGGCCTGTTGGCTCTGCTGTTTCCCTCACAACTGTTACAAGCAGTGGTGGAAATGACATAGTCACTGAGGATGGTATTCAAACTGATACCATTCAAATAGGGAATATTAGTGTGGACATTCAAAATCCATCAACAAGTGTTGATGAAGTAGGAGAACTCATCTGTGTGATGAGTTCCCCTAAAAATAACTAATAATTCTCTTCTCACTCTGCAGGAAAAACAACCTTCCCAGGTTTGGTACTTGGACAGTGGCTGCTCAGGGCACATGACAGGTTGTAAAGAACTGCTGAGTGATCTCAGGCCTGAAAAAGGGCCAAAAGTCACCTTTGGTGACAATGTACAGGGATCCACTGAGGTATATGGAACTCTTAAAGCTGGTGCTGCAGTGTTCAAAAGGGTAGCCTATGTGGTTGGGCTAAAACATAACCTTGTTAGCATAAGTCAACTGTGTGATGCTGGCTACAAGGTTAACTTTGATGAGCACCTGGGTTACATATTGGATTCCCAAGGCAAAGTTGTGCTGTGTGCTCAACGAAAGAAAGGTGTATATGTTGTGGATATGCATTCTGCTGATCCCACAACTGAAACCTGTTTTCTCACAAGAACCAATGCTGATCTAAACTGGTTATGGCATAGAAGACTGTCACACCTGAACTTCAAGAACATCAATAAACTCTGTAAGAAAGAGTTGGTGACAGGTTTGCATTCTATTACTTTTGCCAAAGATAGATTATGCACAGCTTGTGAGAAAGGCAAGCAGAGAAAAACATCTTTTAAATCCAAACACAATTTCTCTATTGATACTCCACTCTTCTTAATCCATATGGACTTGTTTGGACCTATTACTGTCCCAAGTCTAGGAGGAAGAAGATACACTCTTGTAATGGTTGATGAGTTCTCCAGGTACACATGGGTGATCTTTTTGAAGAGCAAAGGAGAGGCTGCGAGAGAAATTATTGGATTTGTTAAAAAGATGGAAATGCTGAACTCTGCCCAAGTAAAGCAGCTTAGAAGTGATCATGGTACTGAATTCAGAAACAGTACTCTTGAAGACTTCTGTGAAGAGAAAGGTATCAGTCAAAACTTTTCAGCAGTAAGAACTCCTCAACAAAATGGAGTTGCTGAAAGGAGAAACCGAACTCTCATTGAAGCTACCAGAACCATGCTGTGTGCATCAGGTTTGCCTTCATCATTTTGGGCTGAAGCTGTCAACACTGCCTGCTTCACTCAAAACAGATCCTTAGTGGTGAAAAGGTTCAACAAGACCCCCTATGAGCTGCTCAAAGGGAGAAAGCCAAATGTCAGCTATTTCCATGTGTTTGGATGTCCCTGTTTCATTCTGAATCAAAGGGACCAGCTGTCAAAATTTGAACCTAAAGCTGATGAAGGAGTGTTTGTTGGTTACTCTTCTATCTCCAAAGCCTACAGAGTATACAACAACAAAAGAAAGGTGATAGATGAATCTATCAATGTCACCTTTGAAGAGTCCAAGAATTCCTCCACCAAAGCTGTTCCTGAATCAGTTTCAGGAGACCTCAACTTTGATGATCTGATGCATTCAATCAATGAAGAGGACTCAAAAGCTTCCATTACACCCAGTGTGGAACCTGCTAATCATGATGGACATGATGATGATTATGTCAATACACCCTGTGTGAATAAATGTACTGACTTAATTACAACTGCATGTCCAGAACCTATCAATGCTGATTTCCCCAGTTCCTCTGCTGATATGTTCAACAGTGGTCAGACATGTTCAACAAGTGAACAGGCTCAAGTCAACAGTGTGTCTGAAAATCTTGAGAGCTGTTCAACAGGACCTGCTTGAAAGCTGTTAACAACTCTGTCAGTCATCTTGAAAAAATGATCCTACGTGGATCCAGGTGTCCCCCCAATGAGCACCTACTTGGTGCCATCAATAACGGGATACAACTCCGGTGGGCCAGCTAGGGAATTTTGATCGTTTCTCTAGTTTTGTTTCACTGATGGAACGCCCAAAGAAAAAGGTGATGAGGCACTAAATAGATGCCAATTGGATCACTGCCATGCAAGAAGAACTCAATCAAGTTTGAGAGACACAAAGTATGGAAGCTGGTCCCTGCCCCTAAAAGGAACAACAAAATTGGCACCAAAATGGGTTTTCAGGCCCCAAAACATGGATGACGCAAGGGTCATGTCATTAGAAATAAGGCAAACTGGTTGTCCGTGCTACAGACAGGAGGACAGCATGACTATGATGCGACATTTGCTCCTGTGGCCAGGCTTAGAAGCAATTCGTTTGTATCTAGCCTACGTTGCTCATAAGAGCATTAAGGTATTTCAAATGGATGTGAAGAGTGCATTTTTAAATGGGAAGCTGCAAGAAGAAGTTTATGTCAAGCAGCCTCCAGGTTTTGAAAATGAACAACATCCAGGTTTTGTCTATAAGTTGGACAAAGCTCTCTATGGTCTCAACCAAGCCCCTAGAGCCTGGTATGACACTCTTACTGAGTTCCTTATGAGCAATGGGTATTCCAGAGGTAAAGTGGATACTACACTGTTCATAAAGAAAGTAAAATCTGACATTATGCTTGTTCAAATTTATGTGGATGATATAATATTTGGTTCTACTAATGNAAGAAGGTGAAGTCTGATATTATGCTTGTTCAAATTTATGTGGATGACATAATATTTGGTTCTACTAATGAGCAACTATGCAAGAATTTTTCATTACTCATGAAATCCAAGTATGAAATGAGTATGATGGGAGAACTACCTTTCTTTTTAGGATTACAGGTTAAACAAACCTCAACTGGAATTTTTATAAATCAAAGAAAGTACACTTTAGATCTTTTGAAAAAGTTTAAATTTGATCAAAGTTCTCCTATTAAAACCCCAATGGCAACCAATGTAAAATTGGATGCTGATGCCAGTGGCAAAGCTGTTTCAGTAATAGCTTACAGAGGCATGATTGGGAGCTTGCTATATTTGACTGCTAGTAGACCTGATATTATGTTTGCCACCTGTTTATGTGCTAGGTTCCAAGCTAATCCAAAGGAATCACATCTTGCAGCTGTTAAAAGAATCTTCAGATACCTGAAGGGTACTCCAGGTTTGGGTCTTTGGTATCCCAAAGACTCAAGCCTTGAACTAACAGGTTATTCAGATTCTGATTCTGCAGGCTGCAGGTTAGACAGGAAAAGCACAACAGGTGGATGTCAACTCCTTGGTGGAAAGTTGATCAGTTGGAGTAGCAAGAAGCAGAACTCAGTGTCCACTTCTACTGCTGAAGCTGAATATATTGCTGCTGGAAGATGCTGTGGGCAGATTCTGTGGATGCAGCATCAGCTTGAAGACTATGGGCTTGTGTATAGGAAAACTCCTATTCTGTGTGATAACACAAGTGCCATAGCCATCTCCAACAATCCAGTATTTCACTCAAGAACAAAGCATATTGAAGTCAGACATCACTTCATCAGGCATCACATCCAAAAAGGTAATGTGGAGGTAAGTTTTATTTCCACAAATGAACAGCTTGCAGACATTTTCACCAAACCTCTGGATGAAACAAGGTTTAATTACCTTGTCAGCAAGCTGGGCATGTTAAACAAGAGTGACTAAGTGTCTCTCAACGGTCTAATAATTCGTATGTCCCACACTGCTCAAGTTTCTCTGAACAGCTTAGACAGAACAGGTTATACATGTTCTGTACTTAGTCATTTGTCTGAAAAACTTGAACAGCTTGAACATACAACAGGCTGAACAAAAACAGTTTAACCTGTTTATTCGTCCAGCCTGCTCTGATGGTTCAGTCTTCAACCTGTTCACTTCTTCACACTGTAACCTGTTCATCTATTGAACTAAACCTGTTCTCACAAAGGAGAGCAGGCTGAAGGAACAGTTTGAAGGAAGAACAGCTTGAAGACTGAGAACCTTGTTGACCCTGATCATCACAGGTTTGACCATCAGCGTAGACCAACAGTTTAATTACCTTTCTTCATAATTAAGTTTCTTAAATTATGTTTTATTTAACTTAATTACTGCGGATAATGTATGTTACGTGTGTTAGTGATCACAAAGGTCAAGTGGTCTGACAATGTTTCTGACATGGACAACCGTTCCGTTTTCCGTTAACAAACATTTCAAATCAAACCGCCCAAATCTTTTCTCTCTCATACACACGACCATTCAAAATCCTATAAATACCAACATACTGTTTCATCTTCGTCTTCCTCATCATTCCCAGAAATTCTCAAGAACCCTAAAATCGACTAAGTGTCTTTTGCTTCCTCAAACCTTCAAATTTCCCAAATGGCTCACAGACCCAATCCCTTTCTGCCAGTTTTCGTTGGTGAGGATGTTGTTAAACATCCTGCTGTCACCACGATGCTGACCCTGAAACCCACCAACTACATAGCAAACCTCACAATCCCCAAAAACTATGTGGGGAAGGGTTACGATCAAATGGTGGAATTTCTGCAAGTTCATCCGTTGAACTATGCCCTGACTGCATCTCCTGGTGTCCTGTACCAGGAGATGGTATACGAGTTCTGGTACACCTGCTCTTACAATCCAAACACTAAGGTTATCAGAGGTACTATTCTCAATGGGACTCAAACCATTGAGATTACAGTCGATCTTTTGAGGGAAGTTCTTCATCTTCCAGTGGCTGAGACCTATGATCTCCCTCAGCCTGAAAATGAGCAAATGGGCAATCTGCTACGCTTCTGTGGTGTGGCAGAACCCAAGGTTGGAGCTACTTTGTACAGGAAGGAGTTATCACCTACTTACAACTTCTTATTTGCCTCTGTGGCAATGTCGTTCAGCAGCAAGGTTGGTTCCTTTGACCAACTTAGTAGAGATGAAGTGCCAATAGTCCTTCAGCTGGTGGATGGGACTACACTTGACATGGCCAAATGGATCTTCTTAAACATGAGAAACCTGGTACAACAAGAGACAAGACCAGCAGCTGTCAGATATCCCAGGTTCCTGAGTCTCATCTTCTGCCATGTTTGTGGTGAGCATCTATATCACTCTCAACCTCTACTTAAAACTGCTGCCTTCCCTGTAATAGGGAATAGAGTGTTTCATACTCCTGTACTGGAAAATGAGCCTCCTCTCTCAACACCAATGAGGAGGCTGTTGGGTTTAGTGGAAGGACCCTCTGCTGTGAGGGTGGATCCAGTCACTGCTGCTCCCGGTGGAAAATCCAAAGCCAGGTCTAAGTTGGTAAAAAGGACCTTGGCAGCTGAAGCTGGGCCTGCTAAAAAGAAGGCCAAAACAGCTCAAGCTGAGTCTGCTCCCTTAGCCTCTGTGGCTGAGGAAGAGCAGATTCCTCACCCTGGCTCATCTGTTGAGCCTGAAGCCTTTGTGGCTGGTGCCTCTGTGGCACAAGAGACTATGGAACAGTCCAGCCCCACTGTTCCTGACCCAGTCTCCCATCCAGTCCAAACCGATCCCCTCTCCTCTCCACAATCACCCACTTCATCCATTCGTTATCAAAGAAAATCCTTAGCCAAAAAGAAACTAGCCCAGAAAACAGTCTCCTCTGTTCCCTCTCAACAGGGTTCAGTTGTAAAAGAAGCAACCCAAGCTGCCTCTCCTATTTTGGGAGAAGGTTTAGCTCATTTGGAGCCTGCTTCACTCCAGCCTGAGTCACCCTTGAGTCAGCCTAGACCCTCTGGTTCCTCCCAACAGGAACCAGTTGTACAAATGGAGATACCCACATCAACTATCCCAGCCTCCCAACAGGCTGAGGATATTGAAAGACAGGAGCCCTCTCCGCTCCACACTGAGTCCACACTGTCCCCCACTCATATCTCCTTACACCCTGAGTCTGCACGAGGTGCCCACGCTGCTGATATAGACCAATCAGCAGCTCAGCCTCAAACTTCTGTTCCCAATGATTCAGCTGTTCAACACCAAACAGCTGCTGAGGGACCAACAACACAAGCTGATGAACCTCAGGGATCATACCATCCCTCTGGTGAGGCTGATCCCTCAATGCAAATTCCATCAGCAGGTTTCACCACTGCTGATGTTGAAATGCATATCCCATCTCCCCATGATGAGGTGCCTTTAGACCAAGGCACTGCAGAGGTAACCACCACTGGTCTTCATGAGGGTGCTGCAACACAAGCAGCATCTGAGAGGCCCCAAACATCATCTCCTTCTCCTAATGATGCAGCTACAGCCGCTGCTGAAGGACCCCTTGATCCCTCTAACCTGGGCCACCTTACTTTTGCCCAGGCTATGGAACTATTGTCCAAAGTTTCTCTTCCTTCTCCCTCTCATCCTCAAACACCAGCCTCATCATCATCTTCTCCATCTACTCACTCCAAACAGTCCACCCATACACCACCATCTCCCAAAGACCTGCCTTTGAAGGATCAGCTTTCATTGCTGACCAACAAAGTTGGTTCTTTGGAACATACCATGCACTCCCTACCATCCATAATCTCAGACTCTGTGTCTGAGCAGCTCAAAGGATTCTTTGATACGTTTAAAGAATCCTTCCCAGTTACTCCACAAGCTGACCACTCTCCACAGCTGCTTGCACTCACTGCACAGCTGCAAAATGTATCCAACTCTCTTTCCTCTATCCTCTCCTCACAACAGGACTCTGTGTCCTCTATGACAGCTATTTCTCAACAGCTGTCCTCTCTCCTCACTTCCTGTAATACTACCATTCCTTCCACATTGGCCAGCCTGAACACTCTTATAGGTTCTCTATCAAATTCTGTGTCATCAAACCTTGCTGATGTGCAAGATTCTCTTGAACTTCATCTTGCACAGCTCCAAAGTTTGTTGTTCACAGCTTCTGATAGAGACAACATTGTTAAGCTGACCACTTTTGCTGATTCCCATTCTTCTTCTCTTCAAAACTGTCTTTCCCAGCTTGGTGAGGTGAAGGACAACTTGGCTTACTTAGTGAACAGCCTTGTTGGTCCTAAACCTCCCAAACCTGCTGGCAAGCCTGCTGACTTTGTGTCTTCAGGCAGACCAGGGGTTGAAGTCGCTGCATCATCTCCTTCAAAGGGGGAGAAATCATCTGCCTCGAAGACTAAGTCTAAGGGGGAGAAGATTCCTTCTCCTAAGGAGATACCAGTGTCTGCAACCCAAACTGATCAACCAGCAGAAACAGGTGCAGCTGAAGGTGCTTCCCAAGCTGCTATGCCTACTCAGGCTGGCTCTCCAAACCCTGCTCAGTCTAAGGGGGAGGAAGTCATTCCTGAGGACAGGCCTAGCAGCAAAAGGAGGCACCTTATTCTTTCAGAGGAAAAAGAAGAAGAAGAAGAAGAAGAAAGTATTCCTGAAGCTGCTGTCCCTAAAGCAGCAGCTAAAGGAAAAGAAAAGGCAGCGGTGGATCCTATTGAGCAGAAACAGGCAGAAACTCAGTTTCACAAAGCCAGAGCCAAAGAGATGGGCCTCCCTATGCACAAATACTTTGAGTTTAGGGAAGAACAACTTAAGGCTCTGGAAGAGTTAAGAAAAGAAGAACAATCTGCCAAAGCTGCTAAGTCTCTTGCCCTCCAAGAAGCAAAGAAAATAAAAATGTCTACCTTGGAGGTGCAAAAGAAAATAATGGAAGCTGCCAAGCAATCAGCAGGAGAAAAAGGGAAGGAAGTGGAAAAAGGTACTCAGGTCTCAGTGACCAAATCAACAGTACCTTCTGCCAGAGCCAAATTCCATTTTGACAACTTGGCCAAAAAGAAATTTCATGATGTTGCTACTTGAAGGCTGGCCAAGGAAGGAATTGTCAAAGCTGTTCCCATATCAAGAAAAGGCACTCAGTGGAAACTTCAGATCACAAGGATGGGTGCAACAGGCCCTGAATTGGAATCATATGATCACGCTGATGTGGCTCAAATGGGTTACAGGGAATGGGTGGAACTGGCAGTTGCCCTGAGCCAGTCTAAGTCAGAAACGGCTAAGACTATCAGGGCATACATAAAGAAGCTGATGGAGAGAGTGAGTGAGTTGGGCCTGATCCCTAAAGAAGTCAAAGAGGGTGTCTCTGTGACATCCCCTAAAATCAAGGCCAGAAGGAAAAAGAGAGATTCAGAGCTGGAAGAACTCCTTATGATGATTGAACAAGGAGATTATGCTGTGGAAATTAAAGGAGTTGACCACAGCCTGCCTGAAGGAGTTGAATTTGAAGATGGCAAAGTGATTGAAGAGCCTGAGTTAGGGGCATTTTTTGTGGATCCCTTATCTCAGAAGAAATGTTTTCAAAGAGCTTCTGACCTACACAAAGTTGGTCTTAAGCAGCTTGCAGCCTTCAGAATTGCCACCTCCTTCAGTCAGTCCAGCCAATGGAGAGCAGCTGTCTGGGAAGAGCTGAAAGGATTTTATGACAGAGGTGAGCTCCAAAGTTCTAACTTTATGTTTCTTACAGCTGAACTTGAAGAACATGAAGAAACAAGGGAAGAACTTTTAAAAAGATTCAAAGAAGGGATGCCACCCCCTGTCGAATGAAGTCCACCTGCCATCTGGGTAGGTGAAGAATGGAAGCTGTCCATTAGTTGGACAGGCTTGCCATTATCTGCTCCCGTCTCAAACAGTCCAAATCTTGTACATTAGTTGTACATTCTGTACATTAGTTGTACACAATTACATTAGTTGTAATTTTTTTTATTTTTTACATTAGTTGTAAAATACATTAGCACATTAGTTGTACTTTTGTAAGAACATATGTTGTTCAAATATAGTCAAGAATCAGTGTATATATAAACTGATCTTTTACTTTACTGTAATGTTGTAATTTTATTTCAGCAAATGTACTGTAAAAATATATAGTGATTTTTGACAAAACCAGCTTGGACTGGTTATTGCAAATAGGGGGAGATTGTTAGGCACAAAAAGGCCTCAGTCAAACCTGCTCTACATCTGAGGGGGAGATTTTATAATCAAACCTGTTGATACATTTGAAGGTTGAATTTAAGGCCTGTTATATGCCTTATTGAAACCTGAAAATGATTTGCAATATCAGTCTAAAGCTGTTCTATACGTTGCATGTGTTGCAACCAAGACAGTTTGTCCAAGCTGATCAGTCTGCTGATCAGGCTGGACATAAACTGTCTACGCTGCTCTACACTGTTGAGCAGCTTGGGCATTTTTAAAGTGTTCTGTTCTTTGTGAACAGAACCTGTTCTTTGTGAACAGGCTAAACACTTTATGGAATTTGTTTCCAAGTCATCATGTATTGTTTTTAACTACCAGATCAGTTTACACAGTTGAAGACAAAGTGGAAAGCAGAACCGCTCAGCCTGCCCAAGCTGTTCTGTTACATGAAGACAAACGGATATTTGAAAAAGGGTGACAGACCTTTTTCTTATATCAAAATAGGCCTTTACAAGGAAGAAAGACGCAAAGTTGACATTCCTAAAATGGTTAAAGGCAATGCAACAGTAGAAAGTAAAAAGACAAAAGTTCTGCACAAGAGAAGGCAAGTCTGCTTTTCAGAAAAGTGCAGAAAAGTTATATTGTCTTTTCAAACAAGACTTCTCCTTTTTCATTCTGCCCAATGAAGATGTTTCTCTTAGATCCTCTAAGTGAGTATAAAAGGAAGCTTCTAAGGTCAGAAAGAATGTGAAGAAAGCTAAGTGCTTAAACCAAGAGTGAACGTGCAAGTGTGATATTCATGCATGCAAATCTTCTGTAAACAAGCTTCTGTGTGTCTAAGCTGTTTACCAAAGCTGTTCCTTAAAGTCTTGTAAAATACAGTGAGTGCATCTTAGTGAGTGTGTTCATTGTAATCTAGTTTGAGTGTGTCTTAGACTAGAAACCATACTGTTGTATTCTGTCATCTCAGCTTGAACAATTCCGCAGTCAAGCTTGTTTGTAATTAACATTTGTTGATAATACATACAAACATTGAGAAAAAGAGTGTGTAGTTTTTAAATACTGTATTCACCCCCCCTCTACAGTTTATTACTATATACTTTGGGAACCTTTCGGGACCTACAAAATGTGTTTATGAATATATGAACACATTATAAGCATGTTAATATTATGAAAACATGTGTTATATATGTGGTTTTATAACTATTATGGCTTTTAAACAAGTTGTCTTTAAATAAACAACAAGAATCATAAGTTGTTTTAAATTTATAAACTACGGAATTTCGGCAGAATATTTGTATCGACTTTGAAAAATCATAACTAATTCATAACTCAACGAAATGAGTTGATTCTTGTCTCAAAAGTTAGATCTATGTCTTAACTATAGATCTGCAATTTTTCATAATTTATTTTGAAGTTTAAGACCTCCAGAAATTATTTGAGAAACCGAAAGTTTGACAGCTCAAAAATGGCCAACATAGCGTTTTTAACGAGATTTTTCATCAACCTAAACAACTCGAAAAATGGCCGTTCTTGATTCTAAAAATCCTTTGTATATAGTAGTTTAATGTCCTAGAAAACCAAAGTCTAAAACATTTTGGAGCTTGGTCAAAAACAGCCTCAAAGTAGGCCGAAAAACCTCCGAAAAAGCTGGAAAATTATATATATATATAAACTTGACGTTTTAAGCAAATCTTATTTATAAACTTGTAATGTTGGGTGATTTAAGACATAAAAATCTATAAATATACATATTATCATATATTAGTGATATTAAGTCCTTATCATCATTTAGGACTCGGTTAAACACCTCCGGTTTCATCACCCATCAAACAACGCACTTTTGCATTTTTACGCGTCGTTTTGCCATCACAAGTTCGGTGAGTCTTCATAGCCCCTATTTTTCACTATCTATTGGGGTGGAAATACATGCACTGTTTTTCATATGGACATCAAAACTGTTTATTTCTTATATGTATTACATGTTCGGATTCCATCAGCCCTTATATCATGAACCGTTAATTGCATTTATTTGTAAGCGCGAGTATATTGTGGATAGATCTATTGGGAGTCATGTCCCCCATTCGTGTTAGCTCGGTTCGGCTAACAGCGAGTGCATATATATTCAACACACGGTATTACGTATGGGAATACTGCACAGGGCAAACTCATTCTAATTAAGCTTCGGTTGCATGATGGTTTATGTAATACATACACGGAATTTATGATTTTATAAATTCAACTCATCTGATAATGTCCATACAACTGGTCTTTTCGCGTAAACCTATGAGCTCACCAACAATTTTTGTTGACGTATTTTAGTATGTATTTTCAGGTAATTAAGGCAAGTGTGCCTTCGGATACACCAACTTTCAAGCTTCCGCATTTCATGGAGTCGCATGCATATTTCGAAAACTAACGGAGATTTGACTGCATTATTTTTGGACGCATTAATTATGTTTCAGAATCTCTGTATTACGCGAACTTCATTCCTTTCATTTTGTAAAACATTAATACATTTTTAAATTTTAATGTCGTAATATTTCGAAAACGTCCATATAGTGGTCGTTCGTTATAATTATGGTTACGCTTCCGCACTCGTCACGTCTCGCTGCCAACCAAGGTAGCAGGGTGTGACAAAATCGAACAAGGCTTCGATTTTAGCCATAAATTCGAATGGGTAATCGAATTTAACCCCATGCCTTCGAATTTAACATTAAAATTGAATGAGGCCTTTGAATTTAACTAGGGCATTCGAATTTGTCCATCAAATCAAGCCTTGGATTCGAATTTAGTTATTAAGTTCGAATTTGATGATGTATGATTCGAATTTATGTATATAAAATCGAAAACCCACTTCTTAAACTTGAATATATTGAATGAAACACATAGACAGCGCATAAAATAACAAAAGTTATTCAAAAGTTAGCAAAATAAATTCTAAGTGTTGGAATCCGGATGGGGACCGGATTCGGATATGGTCCGAAATTGGATTAGGTTCGAACTTGGGTTGGGTTCGAACTTAGTTGTGGTTCGAATTTAGCTATGGTCCGAAATGGGATTTGAATTTATCTTGGATCCGAAATGGGGATCAAATATTGCAAAACTTATAAATTTAAAGTTTTATGAAATTAAACAGTTATTGACACAATGTGTTGTTACAACTGACTTAACAGGTCCCTTGTGGTGTTGTTTAACCCACAGTGGGGTACTTTGTGGATCCGGTTGAAATTCCGATGAGAAATAATATTAATTGAACTTTATTTACGCACCCACTGTGAGTACATTAGATTTCGCATGTTTATATCTGCTTTATGTTAGCTTTGCCTGCTGAGACATGTTACTTCATTTATCATTTGGAATTCTACTAACTTGCGTAGATTTAGATGCACATTCATACTTGTTGCATGTCCGTTCGTTTGTTGTGCATCTAGTGATGGACCGGTGGGTCGCATCAATTACTCCGATGTTACTGCGCTATATGACCCGGAGCTGATCCCTCCGAGGTTCTGGTAGGCAGTATGTCATCCCCGATGGTATGGTTGTCTCAGATGGTGTGTTTTTATGCCGAGCTTTGGGCTCGAAGGAGTTGTGGCTATTGTTCCGTACTTGGTGTACGAAGAGGGTATACGATGTTTGTCATCGGTGTTACTCTTGGGGCTTCATAAAGATTTATAAAATGCGTAATCTGTGTATTCACTAAGCATTCGCTTATCCCTCAGTTGTTTACTTTTCACAGGAAAAGGGAAGTCTGCTGCCGGACCTTCTAGTTAAGTTATTGCGAAGTTCTTGGAAGATATCTACTACTCAATCGGTAATTATGCTTTGGGACAATATTGTAATATATTCTGGATGTTGTAATAATTGAATTGGGTATGTAGACTTAGATTTGGTATCTTGTAGCACCGTTGGGTGTTTGACACTGTTGCATTACCTTACTTATGTCTTTTAATGCTTCCGCACTTTAACTAAGCTATCAGATCATTATGTATATTGTATGTTGGTGATTAAATCCTGGGTGTTTTGTAAATGGTGGTTAATGTGGCAAGGGTGTCACATTCAACCTCCCTCATATCATTTGGCGTAGTAGATCTCACGGATTGATTTAAAGGATTCATCGGTTCTGAAACTGGCTCAGGTTTAGGAATACTAGAGACATGAGACGGAGCCGATATATCTTTTATAAGGACAAGATCATCGGACGGATCCTCAGCTTCGAGTTGAGAAGTGAAATCTTCTTGAGAAACCCCTTCCTCCCCTAGAAACTAATACTCGATTAGACTTTTGAACATCACCTATTCATCTTTTTCTTTTTCCTCTTCATCGGATTCAAGAGAAATGAAATCTGTTGGGTCTATCATCCTCAGAGGAGTTGGATTAAACTCTTTAGAAGCGTCTTCTTCAGCTCCCCCTATGATCGGCACCTTAACGTTTTCATGCATGTGATCAGTGATTGACATTTGAAGTTCAGAATTTTCTTCTAAAGATCCACCGAACACAATTAAGGCTTTTGAAACTTCTTCTTAAATTGCCTGCTCGCCCCTATCCTTTTCTGATACCCGACATTCTGTAACTGAAACTCCCCCTGTATTCAACTTTACATAACCTGTCTCAGACGTTCTTTGTTGTTTCTCCCCCTTAGGATGATCTTGATCATCAGGATCATCATGATTTCGTTTAAGGGATGTAGCCTGAGACTAGCATGTTTCTTCATGAGATTTAACCTTGGAGACAAGGTCTGTGACAATAGAGAGAAGTAAACCAATATTGTCATTAATGCTGTTGACCTTGATCTTCAGGATTCTCAGATCAGCTTTTAACTCAGATTCCTCAAATATAATTCCAGTTATTTAGTGAGCATGGAATGGAAGTGGCAGAGAGGTTGAAGTTTCCTCGCCTTTATCCTTAATGAGTTTAAGAATAGACGCATGGTGACTACCGACCTTTTCAGAGAGAGCAGACTGGAATGCATCAATATCTGCCCGGGTAATGTATCCAGAGTCACGAAGAGTCTCCATTGGCACGACAGATTGTGAGTCTGTGTGGCCTGTTTCGGTGGTTGGCGTGATAGTAGCCGAAACAGGACTTCCTTCCATCATTCCAGTGTCACCAGGTGTGACATAAAGTCCAGAAGTTCTGGCTTGGTCACAAAGACCTGGAGACGGTGATCATGTATGTGTCCTATCAGGTTGGCTTGTCTTGATGGATAGGATCTACATTTTGTATATTAGAAGGGATGTCAGTCATCTAGGGATGCTATTGACCTGTTTCAATACCTTTCGCATCTGAATGAGGTGTTAGATTATTTTTAGGTCCCCCCCCCCCCCCCCCCGAGGACAAGTGAAACGGAAACATGTTGAGAGGTTTCCGAGTGGATGTGTTGGGGTTGTGCAGGAGAGGATGGGCGGTCGTCGACTTTGTCGGCTCCCACCGAATGAAAGTCAACATTTAGAAGGGATGCACGACTATTTGTGGGTGATGAAACATGTAACATCCGGCATTGAACCAGGTTAGCAACAACGACCTCATTAGTATTTAATGGCCAATTATAACCTAATCAGTGGTCATTAGAAATTAACCAAAGTGATTAACAAGGTTCATGAAGAAATTCAATTCAATTAGAATCAAATTCATCGGTGCGATGAATCGGGAAATTAATTAATCCGATTGATTTACGATATGAGGGATTAATTCAACTAAGTACATAATTAAATTATGATTAGTAACACTAATCAAACACTAATACAATTACTTAACATTAATTATGCAAGACTAAAACAATTCATTAAAACAATGCATCCATAAGTATTTATGAAATTACAAGAAAAGGGAATACAAGAATACATTTCTAAATACTTTTATACAAAAAAAAAATATAAATACATGTATAATACATGTATGGCTGGCCTATAGGCCATGTGTGTATTAGAAGTTGACTTTTATTTTTTTAATATTACTTTAAACACAATCATTTTGTTTAAAAGTGCACTTTACCTTTTCATCCATGTCTTTCATCATTTGAAAGACCAAACACTTTGCCTATAAATAAGACCTCATTTCTCACTTCTTTTCCACACTTCAAACAACAAAAACCTCTCCTTTTCTTCTCTCAAAACCTGTTGGGAAATATTCTAAGTAGTTCAAACTGTTAGTTAGTCTTCTCAGACTGTTAGTAGAATTTCTGTGTAAATATAAAGTTCATGCTGTTATTTGAAGAAACTCGAGCTGCCAGTACAAAAGTTCATGCTGCCAGAACATTTCACTCAAACTGTCCTGCTCAAGCTGCTAAGTGTTTCAAGCTGCTCAACGGTTTCATAAACAGAAAGTGCTGATATTCAGGAAGAAATATCTACATGAAGATTCCAGCATATCTACTATCAGAGAAGTCAGAGTCCTTCAAGAAAACAAATCAAGAAGCATTATAAATACATAGAATAGGTCTTTCTATTTTATAGGAGTTTTCTGCGTATTCAAGATTGTAATTGCTTTTTGTTTGAGTTTTTATAAGCCTCTAAGGTTGTAAAACCCTAAGAACAGTTTGTGTTCTTTGTCTGATCAAACAAATTAGAGGTGATTGTAATCATTGAAGTCAGCAATACAAGCAATTTTGATTTACTTATTTATGTTTATCTGTTATAAGTTCTAAAAGCTTTTGTTAAAATAATTGAGTGTTATTCCGCAAACTTCTCAATTAAACTTTGATTCAAAGCAAGATTATTGATTTATACTCTGATAAATTCAAATCAGTTAGTCTTGGTTAGTTAAGTTTAGATCCTGACAAAACCGGATTTATACACACACACATCACAAACTTGTGCATTCAAGTGTTCTTCAAGAAAATCAAGTGTTTTGGTGCAAGTCTTGCAAGGATTCCAACTTCTACTCAAAAACATATTCTAAACACTTCAAAGTAAGTAAATACTAACTTATTTCATCAAACATTTATGTTTATATAAGTCTTGCATAATATATATAATCACCAACAACAACAAGTTTCATAAAAACTCAAGTTTATAAATTTCTAGTTTTTATTTTTAAGTTGTTTCTTTAAATATGTTTATGAATATATGAAAACATCATAAAAATGTTAATATTATAAAAACATGTGATATATATGTGTTATATAACTTTTATAACTTTTATACAAGTAGTCTTTGAATAAACAACAAGAATCATAAGTTATTTCAAGTTTATAAACTGCGGATTTTCGGCCGTATATTTATATCGATTTTGAAAAATCATAAGTAATTCATAACTTAACGAAATGAGTTGATTCTTGTCTCAAAAGTTAGATCTATGTCTTAACTATAGATCTGGAAGTTTTCATAATTTATTTTGGAGTTTAAGACCTCCAGAAATTATTTGGGAAACCGAAAGTTTGACAGCTCAAAAATGGCCAACATAGGGTTTTTTAACGAGCTTTTTCGCCAACCTAAACATCTAAAAAAATGGACGTTCTTGATTCTAAAAATCCTTTGTATATAGTAGTTTAATGTCCTAGAAAACCAAAGCCTAAAACAATTTGGAGCTTGGTCAAAAATAGCCTCAAAGTAGGCCGAAAAACCTCCGAAAAAGCTGGAAAATTATATATATATAAACTTGACGTTTTAAGCGGGTTTTATTTACAAACTTGTAATGTTGGGTGATTTAAGACATAAAAATCTATAAATATATATATCATCATATATTAGAGATATTAAGATCTTATTATCATTTAGGACTCGATTAAACTGACTCGACGCATCATCCATCCATTTACGCTAGATAGCTTTTTACGCTCGTTTTTGCAATCGCAATCTCGGTGAGTTCTCATAACCCCTATTTTCACACTGTTATGTTTTGGGGATGAAATGCATGCTTCTTTTTTATAGGGACACGAAAATATCTTCATTTCTATTATGTATTACACATGTGGTTCCATTAGCCCTTATATCATGAACCGTTAATTGCATTTATTTGTAAGCGCGAATATATTGTGGATAGATCTATTGGGAGTCATGTCCCCCACTCGGGTTAGTTCGGGTCGGCTAACAGTGGGTGCATATATATTCAACACACGGTATTACGTATGGGCATACTGCACAGGGCACATTTATTTTAATTAAGCTTCGGTTGCATGATGGTTTATATGTAATACATAACCAGGAATTTATGATTTTATAAATTCAATCTCTATTATTGTTGTCCATACAAGTCAGATTTACGTGTAAACCTATGAGCTCACCAACAATTTTGTTGACGTATTTTAGCGTGTATTTTCAGGAAATTAAGGCAAGTCCATCACATCGGTAGTATTTTCAAGCTTCCGCATTTAAGGAGTCGCACTCAGTTTCAAACCATCAGAGATTTATTTGCATTATTTTGGATGATTTAATTATGTATTTAAATATCTGTACCTTGCGAACTTCTCTTTATCATTTTGGGTTATGTAAAACAATTATATCTTTTAAAGTTACGCCGATGTATTTTTTTGAAAACATCCATATAGTGGTCATTCATTATGATTATGGTTACGCTTCTGCGACGTCGCGCTTCGTTGCCAACCGGGGTAACGGGGTGTGACAGATTGGTATCAGAGCCATAGTTATAGTGAACTAGGTTGCATTAGTACCTAGACTATAACTGTTACAAAAACTAAACTTTCTTCAAGAACTGTGAACACATATATGGACCCTGATGACAATAACATGTCGAAATTCACCGCTAGGGAAAGGGTGTGACTAGCACAACGGGAGTCTATGCCGGTACCTGCCCATCAGCCAAGCCCGCCGCAGTAGTAACGGGCAAGCATAGGACAGTGGGGATGGATGCCTCACACTCTCCAAGAGTGGAGAAACGAGGCGGGGATCCAAATCCAGTTTGAAGTCAGAACACCATCTTCCTCTCAAGTGCCGACACTTACCTAGAAACCTATGTAACAAACGATGCCCCTGTTGGTGGCAAGGGCCGCCAGACACGACCTCCAATTTCGACAAAATCCACCAAGAGGTCGGTGAGATCTTTGCAAGGATTAAGCAGGAGGCAATGCAAACCACCAATAAACCTTAGGCCAACCAGAATACCCAGGCGATTTAACAAGACGGAATCGACGAATTGTGACAGCACCTAGCGGAGCACAAAGCCCACACTGCAGAACTAACCTAACGACTTAACGCTCTGGAGTACGAGGAAACGCCGGAGGCATCTCTTTATAGTATTTCTCTAGGCTTTACAATCTGATATATCTTAGGGTAAATAAGGCTTAAGAATTTATCAGAAAATTCTGACCATATCATATACAAAGATTAAGTATCAAGAACTTTTATGAGGTATTAAGTTTTAACTACAACTCTGCGTAGGAAAAGATAAAGCTGTGACTATCTACCTAAGAAATTTCAAACCTGTAGACTTATCCTCTTACCCCATTAGATACCACTTATGCATTTCAACTATTTGATACTGGTGCTGATAGGAGCTTTTTATGATTACTAAGTTCACTGAGCAGTTAAATTCCATTAAGTGCTACTTATGCTATTGAGGTTGATGACAGTGAGACGCTTAAGACAAATAATATAAGTCGAGGATGCTCCTTAGAATTAGTAGGCCGACTCTTTGAAACAGACATGATACCCATCAAACTGGGAAGTGTTTACGTGGTCATAGGCATAGATTGACTATCGAAAATCGTGTGGAAATAGTATGCAACAAGAACACAGTTCATATACCTTTAGCCAATAAGAAGGTCCTTACTGTCCAACGCAAAGCAAAAAATACCAAAGTAAGCATCATCTCTAGCATTAGGACCCTGAAGTGTTGATAGAGAGGGAGCCAAAGGGAAAGGGGCTCGAAAATATTCTTATTATTTATGGTTACCCCAAAGTTTTTCCAGAACACTTACATGAACTCCCAACATCGAGGCAAGTCAAATCCAAAAAAATCAGCCTAGTATCCGGTGCGGCACCAGTGGCTCGAGCACCCAGGCCGGTTAGCCCCATCAATAGTGTATGAATCGTCCAACCAACTGTAGGAGCTCTTAGATAAAAGGTTTATGAAACCGAGTTCCTCGCTTTGGAGGAGCTCCAGTTTTATTCATAAAGAAGAATGATAGAACCTTCAGCTTGTGCATCGATTACTGGAAGCTAAATAGGCTAATCATAGAGAACTGGTATCCACTCTCAAGGACCGATGATTTGTTTGAATTTACTCCAAAAATTAAGCTTCTATTCGAAGATCGATCTAAGGTCTAGTTATCATCAGGTTAGAGTTCGCAAGAAAGATATTCCAAAGACAACCTTCAGATTTAGTTACGGTCATCATAAATTAATATTAATGTCGTCTGGATTAACCAGTACCCCAACAGTACTCATGGACCTCATAAACCGGGTGTGCAAACCATATTTAGACAAATTCGTAATTGTCTTCATAAATGACATCTTAACCTACTTACGAAACGAGAAGGAGCACGAGCAACATTTAAGACTGATTCTGGAATTATCGGAGAAAGAACAACTATATGCTAAGCTTTCTAAATTTGACTTTTGGTTAGGAGAGGTGAAATCCCTCGGTCACGTGAACAATAGTAAAGGAATCCAAGTCGACCCCGCAAAGATCGAGGCTATCAGGAATTGGTCAACTCTTAGAACCCCCATAGAGATACGACAGTCCTTAAGACTTGCCACTTATTATAAGCAATTTTCTCAAAGATCACCAGAACTCTAACAAAACTGTCCCGAAAAGACATTAAGTATGATTGGAGCAAGGATCAGGAGATATCATTTCAGTTATTAAAGCACAAACTGTGCAGCGCGCCTATTTTGTCCATACCTAAGAGGAACGAGAAATTTATAGATTACTATGACACTTCACACAATGGGCTGATGTAGAAAGATAAGGTCATAGCTTATACTTCATGAAAACTTAAGGTTCACGAGGTGAATTACACAACGCATGATCTAGATCTTGGAACAGTAGTCTTTACCCTTAAGACTTGAAGACATTAGTTGTACGGTAAGGAGTGTATTACACTCACGGACCCTAAGAGCCTCCAACACATCTTGAACCAGAAAGAGTCAAATATTAGGTAACATCGTTGATAGAGCTAATAAGTGGTTGCAACTGTGAGATTCGTTATCACCTGAGGAAAACTAATGTGGTTGCAGACGCTCATAGCCGAAAGAAATGAGTTAAGCCGTTAAGAGTACCAGCCATAGTTATAACCACTCAACCAAACGCTCCTTTCTTAGTTCATGAAGTTATTAAGGAGGAAAATATGAAAAATAAAGCCTTGCACAGAATGGATAAATAGTTTGGAATAAAGGTTAATGGAAATCAATACTTCACGAATAGAGTCTGGTTACCCTGTTTTTGATAGAGTAAGAAAACTGGTTAAAGATGACGGACACAAATCAAGATATGTCGTTCACCCCGGATCCGATAAAATGTATCATAGGGAACTATACGGGTGGCCTATCATGAAGGATGACATTGCCACATATGTCAAAAAAATTTCTAACATGCTCCAAAGTTAAGACCAACATCAGAAACCATTTGAGTAATATTCGACCACCTAACAAAATCCGCGCATTCCTACCAATCAAGAAGAACATCAGGATGAATAAGCTAGTCCAAACGTACCTCAAGGAAGTCCTCTCCGGACACGGAGTGCCTATTATAATCATTTTTGATATGGATAGCATTTCTACAGCTAAGCTTTTGGCAATTATTATAGCAAACTGTGGATACAAACCTGGACATGAGTACCACATATCACTCTCAGACCAATGGTCAGAATAATAGAACGATCCAAACCCTAGAACATACATTAAGAGCCTGTGTAATGGATACTCATTTGCCTTAGTGGAATTATCGTACTACAATAGCTATCACTCAAGTATTAAAGCTGCCTCGTTTGAATCCCTCTACGGGCAAAAGTGTCGATCACCGATTTATTGGGAAGAAGTGGGAAATGGCCAAATCACTGGCGTTAAGATCATTCACGAAACAACCGAAAGGATAGTACAGATACGAAACTTACTAAAAGTTGCCTGCGATTGTAAGAAAGTTATGCAGATGAAAATAGAAAATCCATTGAGTTCTAATAAGGAGAACGAGTACTGATGAGAGTCTCGCCATGGAAGGGCGTGATACGATTTGGGAAACAAGGATAATTACACCCTTGATACATTGGCAATGCAAAGTCTTAAAGGGAATTGGACTCGTAGCTTATCGTTTAAAGTTACCACCAGAGCTTAGCAGCATGCACAATACCTTCCATGTATCCAATAAGAAGAAGTGTTTGTTAGAGGAGACACTTGTTAACCCTTGGAAGAGATCCAGCTAAATGATAAACTTCGCTTCATCAAAGTGCCGGTTGAAATCATGGACCGTAAGGTTAAAGGATTGAAGCACAGTTGTATACCCATCCTCAAGATCAGATGGAAATTCTAGATATGGACCACAATTCACTTAGGCATGCAAAGGCTAGTTTAAGCAAAGATACTCTAATCTACTCTTAAGTAACAATACCCCTGAGGAAACAGGATAAAATTTCGGGGCGAAATTCCCTTAACAGGGGGAGACTGTAACATCCGGTATTGAACCAGGTTAGCAACAACGACCTAATTAGTATTTAATAGCCAATTATAACCTAATCAGTGGTCATTAGAAATTAACCAAAGTGATTAACAAGGTTCATGAAGAAATTCAACTCAATTAGAATCAAATTCATCGGTGCGATGAATCGGGAAATTAATTAATCCGATCGATTTACGATATGAGGGATTAATTCAACTAAGTACATAATTAAATTATGATTAGTAACACTAATTAAACACTAATACAATTACTTAACATTAATTATGCAAGACTAAAACAATTCATTAAAACAATGCATCCATAAGTATTTATGAAATTACAAGAAAAGGGAATACAAGAATACATTTCTAAATACATTTATACACAAATAAAAAATATAAATACATGTATGGCTGGCCTATAGGCCATGTGTGTATTAGAAGTTGACTTTTATTCTTTTAATATTACTTTAAATACAATCATTTTGTTTAAAAGTGCACTCTACCTTTTTATCCATGTCTTTCATCATTTGAAAGACCAAACACTTTGCCTATAAATAAGACCTCATTTCTCACTTCTTTTTCCACACTTCAAACAACAAAAACCTCTCCTTTTCTTCTCTCAAAACCGGATTTATACACACACACATCACAAACTTGTGCATTCAAGTGTTCTTCAAGTGTTCTTCAAGAAAATCAAGTGTTTTGGTGCAAGTCTTGCAAGGATTCCAACTTCTACTCAAAAACATATTCTACACACGTACTTCAAAGTAAGTGAATACTAACTTATTTCATCATACATTTATGTTTATATAAGTCTTGCATAATATATATAATTACCAACAACAACAAGTTTCATAAAAACTCAAGTTTATAAATTTCTAGTGTTTATTTTTAAGTTGTTTCTTTAAATATGTTTATGAATATATGAACACATCATAAAAATGTTAATATTATGAAAACATGTGATATATATGTGTTATATAACTTTTATAACTTTTATACAAGTAGTCTTTGAATAAACAACAAGAATCATAAGTTATTTCAAATTTATAAACTGCGGATTTTCGGCAGAAAATTTATATTGACTTTGAAAAATCATAAGTAATTCATAACTTAACGAAATGAGTTGATTCTTGTCTCAAAAGTTAGGTCTATGTCTTAACTATAGATCTGGAAGTTTTCATAATTTATTTTGGAGTTTCAGACCTCCAGAAATTATTTGGGAAACCGAAAGTTTGACAGCTCAAAAATGGCCAACATAGGGTTTTTAACGAGCTTCTTCACCAACCTAAACATCTCAAAAAATGGCCGTTCTTGATTCTAAAAAATCCTAAAACAATTTGGAGCTTGGTCAAAAATAGCCTCAAAGTAGGCCGAAAAACCTCCGAAAAAGATGGAAAATTATATATATATATAAACTTGACGTTTTAAGCGGGTTTTATTTATAAACTTGTAATGTTGGGTGATTTAAGACATAAAAATCTATAAATATATATATCATCATATATTAGAGATATTAAGTCCTTATTATCATTTAGGACTCGATTAAACTGACTCAACGCATCATCCATCCATTTACGCTAGATAGCTTTTTATGCTCGTTTTTGCAATCGCAATCTTGTTGAGTTCTCATAGCCCCTATTTTCACACTGTTATGTTTTGGGGATGAAATACATGCTTCGTTTTTATATGGACATGAAAATATCTTCATTTCTATTATGTATTACACATGTGGTTCCATTAGCCCTTATATCATGAACCGTTAATTGCATTTATTTGTAAGCGCGAATATATTGTGGATAGATCTATTGGGAGTCATGTCCCCCACTCGGGTTAGTTCGGGTCGGCTAACAGCGGGTGCATATATATTCAACACACGGTATTACGTATGGGAATACTGCACAGGGCACACTCATTTTAATTAAGCTTCGGTTGCATGATGGTTTATATGTAATACATAACCAGGAATTTATGATTTTATAAATTCAATCTCTATTATTGTTGTCCATACAAGTCAGATTTACGTGTAAACGTATGAGCTCACCAACAATTTTGTTGACGTATTTTAGATTCGAGATGACCATGATATTCGAATCTGTCCATTAGACTCGAATAGGGACTCTTCGAATCTGTCCATTACATTCAAATATGGACACTTCGAATCTGTTACTTTCGAATCTGTACTTTATTTATTTTGTTTAATTTAAATTTTATTAAACTTGTGGAAATTTAATTGTGTTAGATTTTGTATTTAAAAAGGTACAAAATAAAACAAATTTGAATTTAAACAAGTTTATTGATTCTTAATGAGTCTAACAGTGTTATTTATTGTGCAGATATGGCAGTTCGCGCTTTTGTCCCTAAGCATAATATGGTCCTTAATCCAGACAATAATATCCCTGAGGCGCAGGGTTTTCGCCAAGTTTTGGATTTCCTAGCTGAATCTAGGATTAGCTATGCTTTGTTTCATAACATTCCAATTGTAATTTCGTATGTACGCCAGTTCTATGATCATTTACAAGTTGACTGTACTGTCACCCCGACAGTTATAAGAACCAGAATCGCTGCCAGCCTCTAGTCTTCTCAGCAGATATGTTGCGCCAAGTTCTACAGTTGGGTTCTCAGGAACAGGAGGACGGGCCTATTGACTTCCCGTTAAGTATTAGGCAGACAGCGTTTCTGAGGATGGGCTATAGTTTGGACGTTACGAAGTCATCGTATATGAAAAGTGGCCTGATAGGGCAGTGGAGATTTTTGGTGCATGTGTTCATGGTTTGTTTTGCGCCAAAGAAGGCTGGATTTGACTACATCGTGTCAAAGATCCAATCGGGGGTTATTGCACTGGTGTATAATCGGAAGTTCAGCTTCTCTCAAATGTTTTTCTCGGAGTTCGTCCATCAGATTACAGCTCCAGACAGGGAATGGTTTCTGCTATATCCAAGATTTGTCATGATGTTGATAAGGCACTTTTTGCCAAATTTGCCACAATCAGATGACTCTTTGAGCGTGAATGTTATGGACAAAAGGATTTTCGCTGATTGTTCCTCACACCGAGGAAGATTGGCTGTTCCTGTTGCTCGTCCATTGTTCGGAGCTATTGTGGATAGGGATTTTCAAGCCCCGGAAGATGCCAACTGGGCAGGGGTCGTTGAGTTTCCGCAACAACAACAACAGCAACAACGTCAACAACAACAACAGCCAAGAGTTCAAAGACGCCTTCAGAGACCAGCAGTGAGTCCAATCCAGGCATCAAGGCCTTCTACAAGCGAGCAGCCCCAAGCACAGGAAGCAGGGCCTTCAAGTGCAGTTCCTGATTCTGAACAAATTGCGCAAACTCTAGAAGAGATATGGGCATCAGGACCCCATGCGAACGAGGACGTGGCCGCATCATTAGTGGGGTAGCTGCTCAGTCCACCAGAAGGAGCAGAAGATGTTCTTAGAGATGTGGATGAGTATGAGGCAGAAAGGGTTGATGAAGGCTTGACATCATCAGCATCAGAATCAGATGATATGGATGGGCAGGAGGCTGAAGCTCCTGAATCAGTGGCTGCAGATCCCAATATTCACATCGGAACCTATGGCGCTAGGTTAGTAGTGAATGAAGCAGCAGGATCGAGGAGGAGAGAAGAAAGGGAATCTGAAGATTCGGATTTTGAAGAAGAGGAAGTTGCTCAACTAGTGACAAGGCAACGGGCCAAACGTCACAGGTTCATGCAGGGGACTTCATCAGAGTCCGATGCACAACCTCAGCCTCAAACTCAAACCCAACCACAAGTCACAGCTCCACCATCACCGCCACCTCAGCAGCATGAACCATACATTCCATCACCTTTCATCCCATCTCCCATTCAGTCCATTCCTTCTACGTCAGCTGCATATACCGAAAATCAACGATTCATGCAACTCAAGAGTCGTGTTGACTTTCAGCACGTTCAAATAATAACTCTTACAAAAGCTGTAGGTGAACTCCAGGAGCATAACTCAAATCTTGATAAGGAGAATGCAGAGTTGAGAAAGATTGTGGAAAGTGTCAGAGACGAAAACACGGAGCTAAAATCTTTCGTAGCTGATCAATCTTCAGAAATCCGAGCAATGAGGTCCCTCCTAGAGCAACTTATGAAAAATCTACAAACTCAGGGGGAGACTAGTTGTAAGGATCAGGAGGTGAAGAGAAGAGATGATGATAATGAAGGCGATGATCCCGGTGCGAATAAAGAGATTAAGTCTGTAGATTTTCCTGCAGCTCAAGCTACACAAATTCAGGGGGAGCCAAGTACAGAAGGAGAAGTAGGAGGATCTGGAAAAGAAGCAGGTTTCTCGAGGGTTCTGGACAGTGACATGATTGATGCACTGAAGGACATAGAGGAAGATCTTATGGATTTTGACGATGAAGAAGAAGAGTTAGAAGAAGGAGAATTTATTCCAGAGGAGGTTGTGGACTGGAAATCAGACGATGAAGTGTTGGATGATGAAGACGATCATGTCAATGAGGTTATTATCAATTCACAACCTGTCACGGAACTATATGAAGGACAAAATCATAATGTGATTGACGTTGACTATATCAAGGTAGCCTCAGTCGAGGACAAAGAACTTGAAGAGGCCGAGAAGGAGCCATCTAGAGCTGACTTGATAAATCTTTGGTTCAAAAAAGAGGAAAAGAAAGATCGTTTGAAGATGAAGAAGAAAATGAGAGTTCCAGGTGCTGGAAGCTTCTCAGGAGGCATTATTAGCTGGTTCTTTGACAAAGAACTGCAGCTATTTATCTTGAAAAGAAGAGATGGACTACAATACTTGAGGCGAACACTAAAAGCATTTAACTCATTGCCCAAGATTGAAGTAAAGGAGCTTGCATGGAAAGAGTTAATTAATATAGGTGAAGACCAGTACGCTGAAGTCGTGGCAAGAATTATAAGGAAAGAAGGAAGATCAGGAAAGTTCGAGCGACTCAAGCCAAGGACCGGAAAGAGGGTCGAGGATCAGTCGAGAATAGATCCTCATACAGGTAGGCCATGGGCCAGGATGGTATACAAACCTGTGAGGTGTCTAAAGAAAGTACCAATGAAATCGATGCCACAGAACGTTTTGAGCAACATGAAATGGTGGTACCTCGAGATTGACACTGCTGAAGCCATCATGGAGGATCAAGACGACCAGGTCATTTTGAAGGTATATGATCAACTGCATTTGATAAACCTATCAAAGGACGACCTGAAGAAGCTTCATGATCAGCTTATCTTCTTTACTGAACCATGGAGATCTGAAGCCAGGAAGTTCCAAAAGGTAGTTAAAGTTTGTATAGATGCTGGATTATATGCAGGTAGTAGTATATATAGCTCTAGTACTTAAATTTGATATAATGTAAATAATTAGAAGCTATCGTCAAGGGGGAGTCTGTTGGTACACCCTGTGTGACGATAGCAGTCTAATCGATCTGCATTATGGTTTAAGTAATATTCTGAGTATTAACAAGTGTTTTGATATATATGTTTATATGTGTTTGTCTGTTATTGATTGTGTGTTTGAACTTGATGTAACATATTACAAGAAGTTCAAACATAAAGGTCAAAGATTAACTCAAGCATAAGTAAAACATAAGTTTCATCACTTAAGAGTTTAAGTGTTTTGGCTAGATTCGAATTGCTTAAGGGAACACATTCGAATCTGTGATAGATTCGAATGAGACCTTAGATTCGAATGGGCTAGATTCGAGGATGTCAATATGGACAGACTCGAATGGGCCTTGGGCCAGATTCGAGTTTGGCCCACATCAGACTCGAATCAGGGTCTATAATTAGGGATAGACTCGAATCATTAAGGGACTTTTTGCAGAATTCGTGAGGAATTAAGCAAGAGGCGATCTCGAGTTTATCAGCTAGGTGAGTGCCGTTTCGGAGAGAATTAGTTCGTAGGATCGTTCGTGTGTCGTTCGTTCAGCGTCTAATAGTCTCCGTGTTCCGTTGGTTGAGAGTTGTCCGTCTAACCGTCAACGAGGATTCCGCACTCGTTCACGGATCCGCGTCTAGATAGATCTTGCAGTCGTAGACCTTACAAGTGGTATCAGAGCCTACGGAGTGTTCTTCGTGTTCATCAGATACATTCTAGGTTTCTTGACGCTAGTTGGGCGGTTTTGCTCTCAAAAACGTGTTTTCAAGCTTAGCAAATTCATATTCGGGAAACACTTTGTGGTTTTTCACGTTTTTGATCGAAATCATTATTTTTCGTTTGAAAAATAGTGATTTAATCTGTAAAACGTCAAAAAATCAAAGTGTTAGCCGTTTTTCGAGTTTGCGGCGCTCGAATCTATAGGGGTAATTAGGGTTTCACTTTAGTCTCGAGTCTAACCTAAATACGCTCCTTTCGAGTCAATTTCAGAGAATTTCGAATCTATCTTGTTTCGAATCTGTTGCTTCATTCGAATAGGATCTCGAGTCTAGATTAGTTTCGAGTTTGTTTCGAGTCTAGTATTTTTTTCGAATCTGTGTTTCGAATCTGCTGAAATTCGAGTCTGCTGCCCTTCGACTCTAAGGACCATCGATTCTAAGGATTTGTTCGAATCTGACATAATTTCGAATCTAATTGAATTTTAAGACTTAATCGAATTTAATCACAAAAGATTTAATCTTAATTAGTTTCGAATCTACCTAGATTCGAATAAGTTAGTCTAAATCAGTTTCGAATTAACTTAATTAAGTTCAAATTCAATTTGTTTCAGAAAAGATGTCAAATCTTCAGAAATTCCTTGAGATGGATCACGAAGTTGGGAAGGCAAATGCACCAACTAAGTTGATGAAAGTTGAGGACTATTACTGGTGGAAGGATCGTTTTACAGATTTTGTACGATTCAATGATATGCGCATGTGGGTGTGCAGATGAAGGGTACATTCCGCCAGTATCTGAAGTTGAAGGTCGTCAAAAGGTCTTGTCATATCAGATGATGAAAGAAGATGACAAGAAACTTTTTGAAGCTGAAAACAAAGCTTTTTCTTTAATCCGAATGGCGTTACCGCAAGATATTCTACACACATTCCGGACTCAGAGGACATCAAAAGACCTTTGGGAGTCGCTTGATAAGAGGTGTGAGGGAAATCCTCGGGTTAGGAGAAAGCGTACAGAGCTGTTACAGCAACAGTTCGCGATTTTCAAGGCAATTAAGGATGAACAGTTGGATGATATTATCACAAGGTTCTATCATCTGATAACGGAACTTGAAAGTCATGGAATTGAGTATTCGGACACTGACAAGAACAACAAGCTTCTTGATGCCCTACCAGCCAAATGGGCTATGTACGTGGCAATGATTAAGCTGAATGAGGACAAATACTATACTCAATCACTTGATGACATTGTGGGAACGTTGAGGGCATATCACTTTGAGATGATTAAGGCTGAGACTGATTACGAGCAAGTCCAGAATCCGGCAATGTATTTTGGAAAGACATCTAAATCATCAGTGACAGCTGAACCGAAGAGTGCTACAGCGTTTTTCACCGGAGAAACGTCATCGCCAGCAGAGTCTGAAGACTCATTGAATCGCGCGTTCTTAGGATTAGGACGATCGGAAGAACCGCAACCTCAAGTCCAACAGGCTTCGTCAAGTCAGAGCTATTCGAAGATGCCCATGAGCGCAAAGTCAGCGGAAGAGCATCTGAATCTACTTGCTTCTTTTGTGGCCGCATACGGAAATTGTGTTCAAGGGAAAATCAATGACCCAGCTCTATGGGATGAAGATTACGATCAGGTCGACCCTGATGACTTAGAGGAAATGGATCTTAAGTGGCAACTGGCCATGGTGACCCAGAGGGTAAAAAGATTCATCAAAAGAACTGGGAGGAATCTGCAAATGAATAACAAGGAGATCGGGTTTGATAAGTCCAAGGTGAAATGCTACAACTGTCAGGGATTGGGACACTTCGCCAGGGAGTGTCAAAGACCGAAGGTAGAGACATACCAAGGACAGAGTCAGCATCAGGGACAGTACCAAAATCAGTCCCAACAATGATACCTTCCAAGTTCCTCATCTGGACAGGCCAATCTAGTGGGTCTTCTATCCAATGTCACTTCAGATAGACAGCTAGATGGTACCTATGACTGGAGTTCACATCCTGAGTCCAATGCTAGAGCTTTCATGGCTGAAGTTACGGAGAATGGTTGTGAAGAAGACGAGCAGACCACAAGGGAAAACAGTCCGATGTGGGTTGAAAAGGCGAATGGTCAGACAGTGCTGGAGTTTGCTGCTCAGATGGCCAACGTGTAATCTGATAACTCAAAGGTTAGTCTGTCTTATTCCTTATTTCGTGAATTATGTGCTTTGTGTGCTACTTCTAATGATAGGTTAAATCTAGTCTTAGAATCACATAAAACCATATCTGCTCAAAATGAGAATTTAAAAATTGAAAACGCTAGCCTAAATGATATAAAGCAAGATTTAAAAGAAAAACTTAAGGCTGATGCTCAGGACATAGTAGTTCTAAAAGACAAA
>JAANYP010003526.1:0-16917 GCA_020465985.1 Centrapalus pauciflorus | reverse complement strand
AAACGGAATGCAGTTGAATTGAATTGAACATCTTCATGTAACCTAGGTTCTTCAAATTACATGATTAATTTTAACCTAAGTTTTATTACTCATGGAAAGGAATGCAATTGAATTGAGTAATTGAATATCTGCGTGTAATATAGGTTCATGAAATTAAATGATTAATTTTAACCTAAGTTTTAACGGAATGCAATTCCATTGAATTGAATATCTTCATGTAACCTAGGTTCATTAAATTACATGATTAATTTTAACCTAAGTTTTATTACTCATGAAATGGAATGCAATTGAATGGAATTGAATATCTGCACGTAACCTAGGTTCATGAAATTACATGATTAATTTCAACTTAAGTTTTATTTCTCTAGAAATGGAATTCAATTGAATTGAATTGAAAATCTGCATATAACCTAGGTTCGTGAAATTACATGATTAATTTTAACCTAAGTTTTATTACTAATGAAATGGAATGCAATTAAATTCAGTAATTGAATATATGCATGTAATCTAGGTTCATGAAATTACATGATTAATTTTAACCTAAGTTTTATTACTCATGGAATGGAATGCTATTGAATTGAATTGAATATCTGCATGTAACCTAGGTTCATGAAATTACATGATTAATTTTAACCTAAGTTTTATAATGATACGGAATGCAATTGAATTGAATTGAATATCTTCATGTAACCTAGGTTCATGAAATTAAATGATTAATTTTAACCTAAGTTTTATTACTCATGAAATGGAATGCAATTGAATTGAGTAATTGAATAGCTGCATGTAAACTAGGTTCATGAAATTACATGATTAATTTTAACCTAAGTTTTATTACTCATGGACTGGAATGGAATGCAATTAAATTGAATTGAATATCTGCATGTAACCTAGGTTCATGAAATTACATGATTAATTTTAACCTAAGTTTTATTACTCATGGAATGGAATGCAATTGAATGGAATTGAATATCTGCATGTAACCTAGGTTCATAAAGTTACATGATTAATCTCAACTTAAGTTTTATTACTCTAGAAATGGAATGCAATTGAATTGAATTGAAAATCTGCATGTAACCTACGTTCGTGAAATTACATGATTAATTTTAACCTAAGTTTTATTACTCATTAAATGGAATGCAATTGAATTCATTAATTGAATATCTGCATGTAATCTAGGTTAATGAAATTACATGATTAATTTTAACCTAAGTTTTATTACTCATGGAATGGAATGCAATTGAATTGAATTGAATATCTGCATGTAACCTAGGTTCGTGAAATTGCAAGATTAATTTTAACCTAAGTTTTATTACTCATGAAATGGAATGCAATTGAATTGAATTGAATATCTGCATGTAACCTAGATTCATGAAATTAAATGATTAATTTTAACCTAAGTTTTATTACTCATTAAATGGATTGCAATTGAATTGAGTAATTGAATATCTGGATATAACCTAGGTTCATGAAAATACATGATTAATTTTAACCTAAGTTTTATTACTCATGGAATAGAATACAATTGAATTGAATTGAATATCTGCATATAACCTAGGTTCATGAAATTACATGATTAATTTTAACGTAAGTTTTATTACTCATGAAATGGAATGCAATTGAATTGAGTAATTGAATATCTGCATGTAACCTAGTTTCATGAAATTACATGATTAATTTTATCCTAAGTTTTATTACTCATGAAATGGAATGCAATTGAATTGAATTGAATATCTGCATGTAACCTAGGTTCATGAAAATACATGATTAATTTTAACTTAAGTTTTATTACCCATGGAATTGAATACAATTGAATTGAATTGAATATCTGCATGTAACCTAGGTTCATGAAATCACATGATTAACTTTAAACTAAGTTTTATTACTCATGAAATGGAATGCAATTGAATTGAATTGAATATCTGCATGTAACCAAGGTTCATGAAATTACATGATTAATTTCAACCTAAGTTTTATTACTCATGAAAAGGAAAGCAATTGAATTGAATTAAATATCTGCATGTAACCTAGGTTCGTTAAATTACATGATTAATTTTAACCTACGTTTTATTACTCATGAAACGAAATGCAATCGAATTGAGTAATTAAATATCTGCATTTAACCTAGGTTCATGAAATTACATTATTAATTTTAACCTAAGTTTTATTACACATGGAATGGAATGCAATTGAATTGAATTGAATATCTGCATGTAACCTAGGTTCATGAAATTACATGATTAATTTTAACCTAAATTTTATTATTCATAAAATGGAATGCAATTGAATTGAATCGAATATCTGCATGTAACCTAGGTTCATGAAATTACATGGTTAATTTCAACCAAAGTTTTATTACTAATGAAAATGAATGCATTTGAATTGAATTGAATATCTGCATGTAACCTAGTTTCGTGAAATTAGATGATTAATTTTAACCTACGTTTTATTACTCATGAAATGAAATGCAATTGAATTGAGTAATTGAATATCTGCATGTAATCTAGGTTCATGAAATTACTGATTAATTTTAACCTAAGTTTTATTACACATGGAATGGAATACAATTGAATCGAATTGAATATCTGCATGTAACCTAGGTTCATGAAATTCCATGATTAATTTTAACTTTAGTTTTATTACTCATGAAATGGAATGCAATTGAATTCAATTGAATATCTGCATGTAACCTAGGTTCATGAAATTACATGATTAATCTCAACTTAAGTTTTATTATTCCAGAAATGGAATGCAATTGAATTGAATTGAAAATGTCCATGTTACCTAGGTTTGTGAAATTACATGATTAATTTTAACCTAAGTTTTATTACTAATGAAATGGAATGCAATTAAATTCAGTAATTTAATATATGCATGTAATCTAGGTTCATGAAATTACATGATTAATTTTAACCTAAGTTTTATTACTCATGGAATGGAATGCATTTGAATTGAATTAAATATCTGCATGTAACCTAGGTTCATGAAATTACATGATTAATTTTAACCTAAGTTTTATAACTCACGATACGGAATGCAATTGAATTGAATTAAATATCTTCATGTAACCTAGGTTCATGAAATTAAATGATTAATTTTAACCTAAGTTTTATTACTCATGAAATGGAATGCAATTGAATTGAGTAATTGAATAGCTGCATGTAAACTAGGTACATGAAATTACATGATTAATTTTAACCTAAGTTTTATTACTCATGGAATGGAATGGAATGCAATTAAATTGAATTGAATATCTGCATGTAACCTAGGTTCATGAAATTACATGATTAATTTTAACCTAAGTTTTATTACTCATGGATTGGAATGCAATTGAATGGAATTGAATATCTGCATGTAACCTAGGTTCATAAAGTTACATGATTAATCTCAACTTAAGTTTTATTACTCTAGAAATGGAATGCAATTGAATTGAATTGAAAATCTGCATGTAACCTACGTTCGTGAAATTACATGATTAATTTTAACCTAAGTTTTATTACTCATTAAATGGAATGCAATTGAATTCATTAATTGAATATCTGCATGTAATCTAGGTTAATGAAATTACATGATTAATTTTAACCTAAGTTTTATTACTCATGGAATGGAATGCAATTGAATTGAATTGAATATCTGCATGTAACCTAGGTTCGTGAAATTGCATGATTAATTTTAACCTAAGTTTTATTACTCATGAAATGGAATGCAATTGAATTGAATTGAATATCTGCATGTAACATAGATTCATGAAATTAAATGATTAATTTTAACCTAAGTTTTATTACTCATTAAATGGAATGCAATTGAATTGAGTAATTGAATATCTGCATGTAACCTAGGTTCATGAAAATACATGATTAATTTTAACCTAATTTTTATTACTCATGGAATAGAATACAATTGAATTGAATTGAATATCTGCATGTAACCTAGGTTCATGAAATTACATGATTAATTTTAACGTAAGTTTTATTACTCATGAAATGGAATGCAATTGAATTGAGTAATTGAATATCTGCATGTAACCTAGTTTCATGAAATTGCATGATTAATTTTAACCAAAGTTTTATTACTCATGAAATGGAATGCAATTGAATTGAATTGAATATCTGCATGTAACATAGATTCATGAAATTAAATGATTAATTTTAACCTAAGTTTTATTACTCATTAAATGGAATGCAATTGAATTGAGTAATTGAATATCTGCATGTAACCTAGGTTCATGAAAATACATGATTAATTTTAACCTAATTTTTATTACTCATGGAATAGAATACAATTGAATTGAATTGAATATCTGCATGTAACCTAGGTTCATGAAATTACATGATTAATTTTAACGTAAGTTTTATTACTCATGAAATGGAATGCAATTGAATTGAGTAATTGAATATCTGCATGTAACCTAGTTTCATGAAATTACATGATTAATTTTATCCTAAGTTTTATTACTCATGAAATGGAATGCAATTGAATTGAATTGAATATCTGCATGTAACCTAGGTTCATGAAAATACATGATTAATTTTAACTTAAGTTTTATTACCCATGGAATTGAATACAATTGAATTGAATTGAATATCTGCATGTAACCTAGGTTCATGAAATCACATGATTAATTTTAAACTAAGTTTTATTACTCATGAAATGGAATGCAATTGAATTGAATTGAATATCTGCATGTAACCAAGGTTCATGAAATTACATGATTAATTTCAACCTAAGTTTTATTACTCATGAAAAGGAAAGCAATTGAATTGAATTAAATATCTGCATGTAACCTAGGTTCGTAAAATTACATGATTAATTTTAACCTACGTTTTATTACTCATGAAATGAAATGCAATCGAATTGAGTAATTGAATATCTGCATTTAACCTAGGTTCATGAAATTACATGATTAATTTTAACCTAAGTTTTATTACACATGGAATGGAATGCAATTGAATTGAATTGAATATCTGCATGTAACCTAGGTTCATGAAATTACATGATTAATTTTAACCTAAATTTTATTATTCATAAAATGGAATGCAATTGTGTAACCTAGGTTCATGAAATTACATGGTTAATTTCAACCAAAGTTTTATTACTAATGAAAATGAATGCATTTGAATTGAATTGAATATCTGCATGTAACCTAGTTTCGTGAAATTAGATGATTAATTTTAACCTACGTTTTATTACTCATGAAATGAAATGCAATTGAATTGAGTAATTGAATATCTGCATGTAATCTAGGTTCATGAAATTACTGATTAATTTTAACCTAAGTTTTATTACACATGGAATTGAATACAATTGAATCGAATTGAATATCTGCATGTAACCTAGGTTCATGAAATTCCATGATTAATTTTAACTTCAGTTTTATTACTCATGAAATGGAATGCAATTGAATTCAATGGAATATCTGCATGTAACCTAGGTTCATGAAATTACATGATTAATCTCAACTTAAGTTTTATTATTCTAGAAATGGAATGCAATTGAATTGAATTGAAAATGTCCATGTAACCTAGGTTTGTGAAATTACATGATTAATTTTAACCTAAGTTTTATTACTAATGAAATGGAATGCAATTAAATTCAGTAATTTAATATATGCATGTAATCTAGGTTCATGAAATTACATGATTAATTTTAACCTAAGTTTTATTACTCATGGAATGGAATGCAATTGAATTGAATTAAATATCTGCATGTAACCTAGGTTCATGAAATTACATGATTAATTTTAACCTAAGTTTTATAACTCACAATACGGAATGCAATTGAATTGAATTAAATATCTTCATGTAACCTAGGTTCATGAAATTAAATGATTAATTTTAACCTAAGTTTTATTACTCATGAAATGGAATGCAATTGAATTGAGTAATTGAATAGTTGCATGTAAACTAGGTACATGAAATTACATGATTAATTTTAACCTAAGTTTTATTACTCATGGAATGGAATGGAATGCAATTAAATTGAATTGAATATCTGCATGTAACCTAGGTTCATGAAATTACATGATTAATTTTAACCTAAGTTGTATTACTCATGGAATGGAATGCAATTGAATGGAATTGAATATCTGCATGTAACCTAGGTTCATAAAGTTACATGATTAATCTCAACTTAAGTTTTATTACTCTAGAAATGGAATGCAATTGAATTGAATTGAAAATCTGCATGTAACCTACGTTCGTGAAATTACATGATTAATTTTAACCTAAGTTTTATTACTCATTAAATGGAATGCAATTGAATTCATTAATTGAATATCTGCATGTAATCTAGGTTAATGAAATTACATGATTAATTTTAACCTAAGTTTTATTACTCATGGAATGGAATGCAATTGAATTGAATTGAATATCTGCATGTAACCTAGGTTCGTGAAATTGCAAGATTAATTTTAACCTAAGTTTTATTACTCATGAAATGGAATGCAATTGAATTGAATTGAATATCTGCATGTAACCTAGATTCATGAAATTAAATGATTAATTTTAACCTAAGTTTTATTACTCATTAAATGGATTGCAATTGAATTGAGTAATTGAATATCTGGATATAACCTAGGTTCATGAAAATACATGATTAATTTTAACCTAAGTTTTATTACTCATGGAATAGAATACAATTGAATTGAATTGAATATCTGCATATAACCTAGGTTCATGAAATTACATGATTAATTTTAACGTAAGTTTTATTACTCATGAAATGGAATGCAATTGAATTGAGTAATTGAATATCTGCATGTAACCTAGTTTCATGAAATTACATGATTAATTTTATCCTAAGTTTTATTACTCATGAAATGGAATGCAATTGAATTGAATTGAATATCTGCATGTAACCTAGGTTCATGAAAATACATGATTAATTTTAACTTAAGTTTTATTACCCATGGAATTGAATACAATTGAATTGAATTGAATATCTGCATGTAACCTAGGTTCATGAAATCACATGATTAATTTTAAACTAAGTTTTATTACTCATGAAATGGAATGCAATTGAATTGAATTGAATATCTGCATGTAACCAAGGTTCATGAAATTACATGATTAATTTGAACCTAAGTTTTATTACTCATGAAAAGGAAAGCAATTGAATTGAATTGAATATCTGCATGTAACCTAGGTTCGTAAAATTACATGATTAATTTTAACCTACGTTTTATTACTCATGAAATGAAATGCAATCGAATTGAGTAATTGAATATCTGCATTTAATCTAGGTTCATGAAATTACATGATTAATTTTAACCTAAGTTTTTATTACACATGGAATGGAATGCAATTGAATTGAATTGAATATCTGCATGTAACCTAGGTTCATGAAATTACATGATTAATTTTAACCTAAGTTTTATTATTCATAAAATGGAATGCAATTGAATTGAATTGAAGATCTGCATGTAACCTAGATTCATGAAATTAAATGATTAATTTTAACCTAAGTTTTATTACTCATTAAATGGAATGCAATTGAGTTGAGTAATTGAATATCTGCATGTAACCTAGGTTCATGAAATTACATGATTAATTTTAACCTAAGTTTTATTACTCATGGAATGGAATGGAATGCAATTAAATTGAATTTAATATCTGCATGTAACCTAGGTTCATTAAATTACATGATTAATTTTAACCTAAGTTTTATTACTCATGGAATGGAATGCAATTGAATTGAATTGAATATCTGCATGTAACCTAGGTTCATTAAATTACGTGATTAATTTCAACTTAAGTTTTATTACTCTAGAAATGGAATGCAATTGAATTTAATTGAAAATCTGCATGTAACCTAGGTTCGTGGAATTACATGATTAATTTTTACCTAAGTTTTATTACTCATGTGTCACACCCTGCTACCCCGGTTGGCAGCGAGGCGTGACGAGTGCGGAAGCATAACCATAATCATAATGAACGACCACTATATGGACGTTTTTAAAATACATCGTTAAAGCTTTAAAGCATAGTAATGTTTTACATAGTTTGAAATGACGAATGAAGTTCGCACAAATACAGAGATTTAATTACATAATTAAAATATTCAAAATAATGCAGCTAAATCTCTGTTGGACAATAATAATAGAGGTTGAATTTATACGTAAATCTGACTTGTATGAACAATAATAATAGAGGTTGAATTTATAAAATCATAAATTCCTTGTTATGTATTACATATAAACCATCATGCAACCGAAGCTTAATTTAAAATGAGTTTGCTCTGTGCAGTATTCCCGTACGTAATACCGTTTGTTGAACATATATGCACCCGCTGTTAGCCAATCCAACTAACCCGAGTGGGGGACATGACTCCCAATAGATCTATCCACAATATATTCGCGCTTACAAATAAATGCAATTAACGGTTCATGATATCAGAGCTAATGGAACCCAATGTGTATTACATAATAGAAATGAAAATATTTCCGTGTCCATATAAAAAACGAAGCATGTATTTCATCCCCAAAACATAACAGTGTGAAAATAGGGGCTATGAGAACTCACCGAGCGTGTGATGGTAAAACTAGCGTAAAGAGCTTTTTAGCGTAAAGTGACGGATGATGCACCGAGCGAGATTTAAACGGGTCCTAAATGATAATAAGGACTTAATATCTCTAATATATGATGATATATATATTTATAGATTTTTATGTCTTAAATCACCCAACATTACAAGTTTATAAATGAAATTTGCTTAAAACGTCAAGTTTATATATATATATATATATATATATATATATATATATATATATATATATATATAATATTCCAGCTTTTTCGGCCTATTTTGAGGCTGTTTTTGACCAAGCTCCAAAATGTTTTAGACTTTGGTTTTCTAGGACATTAAACTACTATATACAAAGGATTTTTAGAATCAAGAACGGCCATTTTTCGAGTTGTTTAGGTAGGTGAAAAAGCTCGTTAAAAACGCTATGTTGCCATTTTTGAGCTGTCAAACTTTCGGTTTCCCAAATAATTTCTGGAGGTCTTAAACTCGAAAATAAATTATGAAAAATTACAGATCTATAGTTAAGACATAGATCTAACTTTTGAGACAAGAATCAACTCATTTCGTTGAGTTATGAATTAGTTATGATTTTTCAAAGTCGATATAAATTTTCTGCCGAAAATCCGTAGTTTATAAACTTACAACAACTTATGATTCTTGTTGTTTATTCAAGGACTACTTGTATAAAAGTCATAATAGTTATAAAAACACATATACATCACATGCTTTCATAATATTATCACTTTTATAATGTGTTCATATATTCATAAACACATTTAAAGAAACGACTTAAAAATAAAAACTAGAAACTTATAAACTTGAGTTTTTATGAAACTTGTTGTTATAGGTGATTATATATATTATGCAAGACTTATATAAACATAAATATAAGATGATATAAGCTAGTATTTACTTACTTTGGGGTATTAGAAAGATGAAACCAAGTAGAAGTTGAAACTCTTGGAAGATTTCACCCAAAAACACTTGAAAATTACAAGAATATGAAAGTTGCACGACTTTGGCTTTGGCTTGAGGCCTTGGCCGGTTTTGAAGAGAGGAAATGTGAGAGTGATTTTGCTTTGCAAGGTGTGAGAAATGAGGTGAAGTTGGGGTCTTATTTATAGAGGGGAAAAAGGTGGTGAAATGATGAAAATAGTGAAAAATCTTACATGAAAGGAAAGAGGAGGATTTGATGTAGAAAGGTTGAGTAAAAAAATGTTTCATAGGTCCTTTTGGTCCTTTGTTTGGCCGGCCTACATAGTGTATTTATGTGTATTTTTCTTTTTTTTTTGTATAAAAGTATTTAGAAATGTATTCTTGTATTTCCCTTTTCTTGTAAATTCATAAATAATTTTGGATGCATTGTTTTAATGACTTGTTTTAGTCTTGCATAATTAAAGTTAAGTAATTGTATTAGTGTATGATTAGTGTCACTAATCATAATTTAATTACGTACTTAGTTGAATTAATCCTTCATATCGTAAATAGATCGGATTAATTGATTTCCCGATTTATCACACCGATGAATTTGATTCTAATTGAGTTGAATTTTCTAATAAACCTTGTTAATCACTTGATTAATTTCTAATGACCACTGATTAGGCTATAATTGACTATTAAATATAGATTAGGTCATTATTGCTAACCTGGTTTAGTGCCGGATGTTACAGTCTCCCCCTGTTAAGGGAATTTTCGTCCCGAAATTAGCTCGTGTTCTCCACTGCTTGAGTATTTGAGAATTGGTGAGTGTATTTCTCCCGGAACTGATCTTCGCGTTCCCACGTAAATTCAGGACCTCGCTTAGAGTTCCATCTGACTTTTATTATCGGGATCCGACTGTGCTTGAGTTTCTTGACTTCTCGGTCCATTATTTCTACAGGTTGCTCAATGAAGTTCAACTTAGCGTCTAACTCCAGCTCGTCCATGGGTATAACGAGTGATTCATCAGCCAGACACTTCTTAAGATTGGACACGTGGAAGGTATTATGAACGTTACTAAGCTCTGGGGGCAGATCGAGTCGTTAAGCTACCGGGCCAATTTGAATGGTCCGATATAACGAGGATTGAGTTTTCCTCGTTTCCTGAAAAGGATTACGCCTTTCCAAGGCGAGACTTTCAGCATTACTTGATCTCCCTCTTGGAATTCAAAATCCTTCCGTCGAATGTCTGCATAACTTTTCTGTCGATCCCGCGCGATCTTTAAGCGGTTACGAATCTGGGCTATCTTTTCTGTACTCCTGGATGATTTCCAGTCCAGTAATCTGACTATCTCCTACTTCAGCCCAACAAAGAGGTGATCGACACTTTCGCCCGTAGAGTGCCTCGAATGGGGCGGTCTTAATGCTCGAGTGATAGCTGTTGTTATAGGAAAACTCGACTAATGGCAGGTGCCTGTCCCAACTTTTGCCAAAATCGATGACACATGCCCTTAACATATCTTCCAAAGTCTGAATCGTCCTTTCACTCTGACCATCCGTTTGTGGATGATAGGATGTGCTCATATCTAGGCGTGTACCCAGTGCTTCTTGCAATGACTGCCAAAATCTTGATGTGAACCGGCTGTCCCTGTCTGATATAATTGATACAGGTACTCCATGTCTTGAGACGACTTCTTTAAGATAGATTCGTGTTAACTTATCCATCTTATCAGTCTCCTTGATTGGCAGGAAATGCGCGGTTTTGGTAAGACGATCCACAATCACCCAAATAGTGTCATATCCTCCAGAAGTCTTTGGCAACTTGGTGATGAAATCCATGGTGATGTTTTCCCACTTCCACTGGGGTATTTCTGGTTGAACTAGCAATCCTGATGGTTTTTGGTGCTCAGCCTTAACCTTCAAACATGTTAAGCACTTGCTGACGTAGGTAGCAATGTCAGCCTTCATATTTGGCCACCAGTACATTCCTTTCAAGTCGTGATACATTTTATCTGACCCTGGATGAATAGCATATCTTGTCTTGTGCCCTTCATCCATGACCAGCTTCCTTACTCCTCCGAGTTTTGGTAACCAAATTCTGCCCATAAAGTATCGACATCCATCTGGCTTGATTTCAAACTGCTTATCCATACCTCTCAAGGCTTCATCCAGTAGATTACCCTCCTTGACTGCTTCTTCTTGTGCCTTGCGGACTTGAGAGTTTAGGTTTGACTGTATAGTCATGACCAAAGCTCGAACTCTTAATGGCTTAACCCGTTCCTTTCGGCTTAGGGCATCAGCCACGACATTCGCCTTCCCTGGATGATAATGAATTTCGCAGTCATAATCGCTAAGTAGTTCAACCCAACGACGCTGCCTCATATTTAACTCTTTCTGATTCAGGACATGCTGAAGGCTTTTATGGTCTGTGAACACGTGTATTTAGTTCCATACAGGTAGTGCCTCCATATTTTGAGAGCAAACACCACTGCTCCAAGCTCTAAGTCATGAGTCGTATAATTCACCTCGTGAATTTTGAGCTGTCGTGATGCGTAAGCAATGACTTTATCCCTTTGCATGAGCACACAACCTAATCCATTGTGTGAGGCATCACAGTAGACCACGAAATTTTCAGTCCCTTCGGGTAAGGACAGAATTGGTGCACTACACAACCTTTGCTTTAACTGCTGAAACGCCTTTTCTTGCTCTTCACCCCAGATGTACTTCACATCCTTCCGAGTCAATTCTGTTAAGGAACCTGCTATCTTTAAGAAGTTTTCGATAAATCGCCTATAATAACCGGCAAGTCCTAGAAATTGGCGGATTTCCGTGGGGGTTCTAGGAGTCGCCCAGTTATTTATGGCCTCGATTTTTGAGGGATCAACCTGGATTCCCTGGCTGTTGATCACATGTCCAAGGAATTTAACTTCTCGCAACCAAAATTCACATTTTGAAAATTTGGCGTATAACTGTTCCTTCTCTAACAACTCCAAGATCAGCTTGAGATGTTGTTCATGCTCCTCCTTATTTCTGGAATAGATGAGAATATCGTCTATGAACACTATTACAAATTTGTCCAGATATGGTTTACACACTCGATTCATGAGGTCCACGAATACGGCTGGTGCGTTGGTCAAACCGAATGGCATTACCTGGAATTCGTAATGTCCATATCGAGTTCTAAATGCCGTCTTGGGAATGTCTTCTTCCCGAACCTTTACTTGATGATAACCGGATCGCAGATCAATCTTAGAGTAGAAGCTAGATCCCTGTAGTTGGTCAAACAGGTCATCAATTCTGGGGAGAGGGTAGCGGTTCTTTACCGTTAACTTGTTTAGCTCTCGGTAGTCTATGCACATTCTGAAGGATCCGTCTTTCTTTTTCACGAACAAGACCGGAGCTCCCCAAGGTGAGGAACTTGGTCGAATGAATCCTTTATCCATCAACTCTTGTAATTGATTGGATAGCTCTTGCATCTCAGAAGGGGCGAGTCTATATGGGGCTTTTGCGACCGGTGCAGCTCCCGGCACCAAATCGATTTGAAACTCTACTTGCCTAGTTGGCGGAAGTCCAGGCAAATCTTCCGGGAAGACCTTTGGATAGTCATAAACCACTGGAATATCCTCGAGTCGCTTCTCCTCCGACTCTTTTTCTACAATTTGCACCAGTACTGCATGACAACCTTTCCTAAGGCACTTTAATGTTCTTAGGCCGGATATGACATTCAACTGTCGGTTCTTTCTTTCTCCTTGGACTGTTAGGAACTTCTTCTTGTGGAGTGGTATCCGTACCACTTTCTTACCACACAAAATCTCGGCATGATTCTGTGACAACCAATCCATACCAACTACTACATCAAAACTTCCGAGTTCTATAGGCATTAAGTCTATCTTAAAGGGATAATCTGCCAGCTTCAGTGTGCATTCCTTATTGATACTACTTGCCTCTATTATTTTACCGTCAGCCAGTTCTATAGTATAAGAGTTGTCTAAGGGAAAAGGATTGGCATTCAATTGCTTACTAAACTTATCAGATATAAAGCTCCTATCAGCCCCAGTATCAAAGAGTACGTAAGCGTAAATGTCATTTAAAAGAAACGTACCTGATACTACGTGGGGATCTTGACGAGCGTCACATGCTCCTAACACAAAAGCTCTCCCCTGAGCTCCTCCACCATTCCTCAACTTCGGGCACTCACTCTTGAAGTGCCCAGTAACTCCACATTCAAAGCAGCCTCTTTGATTCGCCATTGACGCCCGGGGTTCCAAACTTACAGTCTTTGGTCATATGGCCAATACGCTTGCATTTTCCACAAGTTGGGCAGGGACCCTTGTTGTGATGAAAGGTGCATTGGGTGCAGTAAGGCTTGGTACCCGTGTAGCCTTTTCTGGACTCAGTTCCTGCTACATAAGCCCTGATGGTCTCGGGCTTCTTGGATTGTGAACCTGTGTTCTTTCCAGACTTGTCTTCCCACTTTCTCTTGTTTTCCCCGGCTTTGGCTTCATTCCTCCGGGACACTTGATCGATCAGATTGTTGGCCATCCTGATGGCATCCTGTATGGTGGATGGGTTGGAGGCAGTGACATTACCTTGAATTTCAGGAGCGAGTCCCCAAATGTAACGTTCGATTTTCTTGTACTCCGGGGTCACCATCTGAGGGCACAGAATGCTCAGTTCATGAAATCGGTTGGTGTACCCCGCTACATCCGTTCCCTTCATCGACAGGTTCCAGAACTCCGATTCCATCTTCTGGAGTTTGTTTCTTGGACAGTACTCGTCTGTCATCATTTGCTTCAACGCGGACCATGTGAGCTGGTAGGCTTCATCAATAGTTACAGACTGGACATAGGAATTCCACCATGTGAGGGCGCTATCTTGTAGAGTGTGAGTAGCAAACTTCACCTTATCTCCTTCAGTACATCCGCTGACACGAAAGACAGATTCTAACTTCTCAAACCACCGTATCAAGCCAACGGCTCCTTCGGTTCCGTTGAAGTACCGGGGTTTGCAACTTAAAAATCCTTTAATTTCACAACCTTTTGCGTGGATTTCAGTTCCTCCCGTGGTGCGGCTAGTACCACCATCTCCGTTAGCTGAGCTATTCCTATTTGCCTCATACGTGGCTATAGCGGCAGCCACTCTTTATGCGACTAGCTCTTCAATGTCAGCAGCGTTCATTGCTCGTTTCGGCGGCATTATCTTAAAATTTTAAAGAAAAAGCATAGTGTAAGAAGTTGAATCTTAAAAAGGTAAATTTTCCTTAAAGCACAATACTATAATCATCAAACACAGTTTCATAAATAACTTGCAATTTTTCATTAATCATTCGAAATTTTCTTACATTAGGGGCGGGTTATTACCCGAAAATTTTGTCCTATACTATTACATGATATTTTTCCTACTATTACAAAGATAGATAGAAGTGCACTAAGTGTGGGAGTGATCAGGGGTCTCTCCCTTTTCCATCGCGTTGAGGCGCTGAGTCAGCTCCTCGATCCGAGCTTGGCTTTCGGCTAGTTGCTGCCGAAGCTCATTCAGTCCGTCCTGCTGAATAGCAAGGACGTGCTGATTGGCCCAAAATATGTTGGAGTTTTGTAACTCCTCCCGCTCTAAACGAGCAGTCATCTCTCCGATATCTAGGTTAAGTGACCGAATTTGGTGGTCATGCCTGGTCGACCGTGCTACCAAGAGTGTTATGGTCTGATCGGCGGTTTCCAGAGTGAGTGGTGAGATAGATGCGGAGGATGGTCCTCCAATCTCAAAGTGGGGAGGGACTCCTTCCTCCCGCCTCCATTCTTGGAGGGTCTCGGGTATCCAGCCCCATCGACGGGCGTCTACACGTCGGTGTGGCGGTGGGGGATTGGGCTGGGGAGTCGGGACAGGAATAGACTCCCTTCTTGGTGGGTTCACCTGCTTTCGGGGTGTGTACAACATTTTGGGGCAATTAGGGTAAGGCCTATACGGCTTATATGACGGCTCGGCTGGGTGCTATGGAACGCGAGCAGGGACCGTTGGGGGCAATGGATCTTCTTCCTCCATCGGCTCCTCTTCCGTCTCCTCCATTGGATCTTCCTAGGGGTCCTCTTCTTCCGATGTTTCTTCTTCGGGGAAAATCTCAGTGGCCGTGGGGCTCGCAGGAGTGTACTCCTCCTCTGAATCCGATAAGATGATGGATTCCGGATGGGACATGATTTCTGCTATCAAGGTCCATTCATAGTCTTTTAGTTAGTTACAAAATATTTTTAAAATCAGTAAATTTTATGTGCAGTTATAGTCTAGGGTACTAATGCAACCTAGTTCACTATAACTATGGCTCTGATACCAATCTGTCACACCCTGCTACCCCGGTTGGCAGCGAGGCGTGACGAGTGCGGAAGCGTAACCATAATCATAATGAACGACCACTATATGGACGTTTTTAAAATACATCGTTAAAGCTTTAAAGCATAGTAATGTTTTACGTAGTTTGAAATGAGGAATGAAGTTCGCAAAAATACAGAGATTTAATTACATAATTAAAATATCCAAAATAATGCAGCTAAATCTCCGTTAAATTGAATATGCATGCGACTCCATGGATGCGGAAGCCTGAAAGTAAAATACGTCCGAGGCATACTTGCCTTAATTTCCTGAAAATACACGCTAAAATACGTCAACAAAAATTGTTGGTGAGCTCATAGGTTTACACGTAAATCTGACTTGTATGGACAATAATAATAGAGGTTGAATTTATAAAATCATAAATTCCTTGTTATGTATTACATATAAACCATCATGCAACCGAAGCTTAATTTAAAATGAGTTTGCTCTGTGCAGTATCCCCATACGTAATACCGTTTGTTGAACATATATGCACCTGCTGTTAGCCAATCCAACTAACCCGAGTGGGGGACATGACTCCCAATAGATCTATCCACAATATATTCGCGCTTACAAATAAATGCAATTAACGGTTCATGATATCAGAGCTAATGGAACCCAATGTGTAATACATAATAGAAATGAAAATATTTTCGTGTCCATATAAAAAACGAAGCATGTATTTCATCCCCAAAACATAACAGTGTGGAAAATAGGGGCTATGAGAACTCACCGAGCGTGTGATGGCAAAAATCTAGCGTAAAAAGCTTTTAGCGTAAATGGATGGATGATGCGTCGAGTGAGTTTAATCGAGTCCTAAATGATAATAAGGACTTAATATCTCTAATATATGATGATATATATATTTATAGATTTTTATGTCTTAAATCACCCAACATTACAAGTTTATAAATAAAATTCGCTTAAAACGTCAAGTTTATATATATATATATATATATATATATATATATATATATATATATATATATATATATATATATATATGTATATATATATATATATATATATATATATATATATATATATATATATATATATATATAACTTTTCAGCTTTTCTAAGGTTTTTCGGCCTATTTTGAGGCTGTTTTTGACCTAGC
>JAANYP010003525.1:0-102399 GCA_020465985.1 Centrapalus pauciflorus | reverse complement strand
TTTAAGTTGTTAACTTTTAACATAGGTCCTTAACTAAGTCTAATTTTGTAAGTATGATAAAAAAGACAGAAATATAAGAAAGTACATTCCTTTTTTATGCAATTAACCTGTTAATCTTTCCAGTTATCTTGAAAGATTTTAGGCCTGTAATTTGTTTAATACTCTCATTGGTCACTGAACAACGAGATCACTCCTTTATGACTCAAGTCAAAGATTCGGAGTTATGGAAACAGCCTCTTTGCATATTTGCAAGGAAAAGATTGCATACATAGGCTTCCCCCCAAATATCTCAAAGGCGAGGAGCCTTGGTGCACCAGGGTCACCCCTTTTTAAACAGATCACTATAAATTATGGCAAAACGTTGATTACCGGCAACCCCAGCCTGCCCCCACACAGGAACCGCCTCCTAGGCTCCACATGTGGAGGAGCATTTTTCGAACTCATTCAGCGGCTGTGGCTAGCCCCTCCCCGGCCCACATGTGGGGGCAGGGGGTTGCAAACTCTAGTATGTTATGTATTATGACAAAGTCGCCTTGTCCCAGCCCCATTGCCAACTGAGCTACATGCCTGAGGGCAAATCGGTCACTATAAATATAATGCAGTTATACCATCTGACTTTTGATATTCTCCCCAAAAGTTGATCTGTTTTCATTCATTCTATGAGATATATATTCTCAATGCAACTTCATTGAATTTTATGCAGGCAGTTCGGTTTTCAACAATGGAACGCCTGAAAGAGAGTCGAGTGATATATTCCAGAGACCCCCCAGTGTGGTATGTTAAACTGGTTTCGATTCATTTTCTATAATTGTTAGTTTGAGTGTAGGTTTTGTTGCGAGTTAATTTGAGATTGGTTTTGCCGAATATTGAAATGTTATGTTTATAAATGGCCCGAGTTTAATAGGAGATGTTATTTCAGGAAAAACATAGGGTATCCACTGAATCATCTAAAGACTCTTTCTCCTCATGGTCTCCTCCATCTCCCTTCTCTTATGTTGATTGTAAAATAGATAGACGGCCACATCGTGAACCCGATGACTCAAGTGCCTTGCGACAGATGAATGATCAAAATATTGACCTTCGAGATGTGGTCAAGGACTCGATGTATAGAGAAGCTCGTGGGTTATCACATAAAACTACGATGAAAAAGGAGCCTCTAGACAATTTGATGGACTATAGGGAGTCACATAATGTTCTTGCTGAACTTGGAGAAGACAATTGGTATTGTGATGAACCTAGAGAACTGTGGAGATCAAAGTCTTGCCATATTAAAGACAGGTATCCTTCCTCTCTCTCTAAAGATTATCCTCGGTTGTCATACGATGGGAAGGAAACAGACCGTTTATCCATCAAATCAGGAGACGCTTCTAAAACAACCCCAAAGCAATCGAAAGAACTACCGAGACTTTCTCTTGATAGTAAAGAACGATCAATACGTACTCTTACATCCGTTTCCCTTGTGCCCATTAAACCATCTGATTCAAAGAACCCGAATATTAATGGTGGCATCTCTGCTGACAAGGTACCAATTCTGGCACGGCCACCCAATGTAGTCGCTAAGTTGATGGGCTTAGAAACTTCTGCTGAATCTGCATCAACCAGCTACGAAAAGTTGGGTGTAAGCCCATTCAGAAGTCACCTAATTGAGGATATGAATTCATCATCAAAATCTCCAAAAGCTACTGACTTTTGTGGGTCAATTGAAATGCCAAATTCCACAAGAAACTCATCGAGGGAACCGACATCTCCATGCTGGAAAAATACTGAGTCAAAGCTCATTTCTAGGGTTCACATTGAACCAGCACCATGGAAAAAACGGGACGGTGCTAAAAGTCCTCATAAACCAGGTCCTCGTGTTCCTAGATCAGCAACCGAGACACACAGCCCCGTCTCTTCTGTCTACAGTGAAGTCGATAAAAGATTGAACAATCTGGAATTTTCACAATCTGGAAAGGATCTTAGAGCTCTCAAACAGATATTAGCAGCAATGCAGGCTGTTGAAGCGAGAAAAGATGAAAAACAGGATAAGGTGGAAAGTTTTCGAAACCATGAAACGTTGCTAATTGATCGTCAAAATCCACCGCCTCCAAGTAGCCAATCAGATGTTTCAACGGCTCATGAGTCCCACATTGTCATCATGAAGCCAGCAAAAGTTGTTCGAAAGAGTTTTACAAATAATAAAGCAGGTAAAGATCCGATTACGGAAAGTACAGTTAAAGAGAGACGATCTCACATGCCCACACCTCCAACAGATCCTTGTAAACCCAGAAAGCTGTCAGAGTATCAGTCTAGGTCCCCGAATAGGAGGCGGCGGCCTTCAAATACCGGGCAGGGTGATGATCAAGGCAGAGAGACTGAATCAAGGAGGTTTAGTTACCAAGAAAGCCGACAGTATCAAGAAGTCAACGGAGATAAACTCTCGAAGATGTATACAGAGATTAATGCATCAGAATATCCCGAAGAAACCAATAGCAGACAAAGTTCGAGCTCAATGCATGAGGTAGGTTTGTGTGGTTCGATAGTACTTCGACTAACTTCCAATGTTCTAATTTATCTAATCAGACTTTTGCTGCAATTTCTAGAAATCAACCTTGCTCGTGAAGGTGCATGAATCGCTCATCCCAGAATATCCGAGTCCCATCTCTGTTCTAGATGATTCAGTTTATACCGACAATTCACCTTCGCCTGTGAAACGTACGCCAAATACGCTGAAAGGTAAATTCATTTTCTTTCTTACGTTATTTTGGATACAATTCTGAACGTCATGCTTATTATCGAATGTTTTAGTTTCGTATGCTATTATGTCAGAACTTCTGGATGCTTATCTTATTCTTATGCATATATTACAGATGATTCCACTCAAACGCCTTCCGAGGAAATTGTTAAAGATCAATATGAAGCAACAAACAATGTCATATTGAGCACGATCAATCGTGATAAACTGAAGAAAGTTGAGCTTTTGGTTCAAAAACTCAAGAAACTCAACTCCAGCCATGATGAAATTCATACAGATTACATCGCATCTCTATGTGAAAACACGAACCCCAACAACCGATACATCTCAGAGATCTTCTTAGCTTCAGGGATCCTCCTCCGAGACCTTGAATCTTTCGAGTTTCACTCCTCTGGCCATCCAATTAACCCCGACCTTTTCTTGGTTTTAGAACACACCAAATTCAGCAACCTAAAGAACGAAAAGTTCCACAGGAAGCTAATCTTTGATGCCATTAACGAGATTCTTGTTGATAAGTTAAACTCAGCTTCTAGGACGTTGCAGAATCCTCGGAAGCTTTTGAGGGACTCATGTTTAGAGATAGAACACCAAATGCTGAAGAAAAGGGTAAGGTCTGGCCCTGGGGAGGAGGATGATGATGATTTGAAGAGCATTTTGCAGGAGGATGTGTTGAGTCGATCGGACAATTGGATGGGTTTTCATGGTGAAAGTCCGGCACTCGCAGTGGAAGTTGAGCGGTTGGTCTTCCGAGATTTGGTTGATGAATTAGTTATGGGTGAGGTTGATGATGGTAAGCAAGGTAAGCCGAGTAAACGGTGCAGATAGTTGTTGAAGTCCATCATACCTTCGCAACCACCCTAAACCGAAGCTCTGGTGACTTTTACGGCAAGTCCACCGGATCCTAAGGATGACCGTTTAACTATTTAGGTAATCAACTTCTCTCATTACTGTTGCACGCAAAATTTGACAGGTTTTATATTGAATATGTAACATTCAGTTAAAGGGTATGAAAAAGAAACCCTGGTTCAAACTCAAACCACACTGATCGAATGGAAACAAAGCAGTTTAGTTTGGTTCTTGGTTTTGTGGTTTTCGAAGAGGCAGTTATCGGTTTGGTTCGGTACAGTTACAGTCCATTTATGCCGGTTAAAAGTTAAAACCAACCAAACATGAATGAATCCTGTTCGTAAGAATTTCAAAACAATGTCAAATTGTGTGTTTCTCTAGTTTTGTTGTAATTAGATGTAGTTTTTGTGAGAATTATTGGGATTTTATGGATTAAGATTTGGAATGAGCTTTTGGGAGCTTCAACTTTTGATTTTTGGAAAAGCTCAAAAGCTCCGTTTGGTTGACAGAGCTTAAGTTTTTGATTCAGATTTGAAAGCTCTCAAAAGCTCTTCCACGAGAAACTACTTGTAGTAGTTTTCAAAACGAGCTTTAGTTTTTGGTCAAACAAAATTATTTTTTACTTTCCAAATTATTATACACTACAACTTTTAATAAATATCAATGTCTTTTTATGTCATTTAATACTAAAAGTTACAACTACAGTTACTTTTACCAAACACATTTATAAAAATAAAAACTACAGCTCTTTTAAAATATTACAGCTTCCAAAAGCTTCTGATACTAAAAGCTCCAACTAGTTGTGTCAAAAATCTACTATTAACACATGTATCTTGAATATGAGTTACATTTTTTTTTGGTTTTATATTAGTCATGGTTAGGTTACCCTTTAAGGATAATGTGGGACATATGAAAATGTGGTTTTATGCAAATGAAAGAAAAGGAATATGTGATCTATATATCAAACATATAATTTAAAAAAAAGTTGTTATTTGTATCCTACGAAGTATTATAAAATATCACTCACGTCACTTTGTTAACTATATATTTTAGTAGTAATTATATATATATATTGCCGACGGAGCAGAGAGAAAAAAGCTGACGTGGCATTCTACTATTGGTTATAATTCCTACTTTTAATGCTGATTTGGCAGCATCTCATTGGGTAAAATTCAGATTTTAATGGCTGGTTTGGGATTGGCTATAATTCAGAATTTTTAGGCTGATTTGGGATTGGTAGTAATTCAGATTTTTTAGGCGGATTGAGATTGGCAACAGGGAAAAAAATTATCCATCTGGATAGAGCCGAGAAAACAGAAATATTCAAACTTGACTGCTGGATATAACCAAATATAAGAAAAGAAGGGATATTTATCTATTGGATAACAATATGCAGCTGGATAATACTCCTAACTAAAAATGCAGAAAAAAATGATTTCAAACCTGTACTGGTGTTGATTACTGATGTGTTGATTCCTGCTGCCTGCTGGATATCCTAACTGCATGGATACATTAAAAAAAAATCTGCTGGATATAACTAAGAATCAGAAGACAAATCATGAAGAAAAGATGGATATATATATATATATATATATATATTTATTTATTTATTTATTTATTTATTCATGGATAACGATCTGTAAAAAACATCTGGGTTAAATCACAACAGAAGTAGAAAAATGCAGATATATTCTCAAAAATACTGCTAACATGGCCAAATAATTCAAAAAAAAAAAGAAGAAAATATTTTTGCTGCTTATCTACTCGAATATGTTTCCAAATAATTAAAGGTTACAAGATATCAATTTAAATAGCATAAATAATTTGAAAAATTACTGCTCACATGGTCAATTGAACAATTCAAAACAAATTATATTTTGTTGTTGCTTGATTGGTCGACTTATCCCTTATTTAAAACTGAGATAACAACTTGCAACTAATATCTGGATAAAATCACAACAGTAAATATAGGAAAAAAAGTTTCAAACCTGGAAAATTGTTGATTCATCACATTATCCATTTTTTAAATAATATGAAACCTGGGACTTTCTTGCTTATATAGTGGGTTAAATATAACAAACTGTAAGATAAACATGCAGGAGAAAGAATATGTACTATTATATATAGTGACCATCAACATATTCGATAAAAGAAGTATACCATTAACATCAAGAGTATAATAATCAACGAGACGAAGGAAGACTAGAAGATGCTTTCAACTCCTGTGTATCAACAGTGTCTACATGAAAAAAAAAAAAGAAAGGTAAGTAACTTCTTTAATCTTCTTTCAATATTCTGAAACAACATACAAAAATGACAAACTTGGGATAACATAAAAACCGGAGAAAGTAGAAAAAAGAATTCAAAGTGAAATATTGAACATATTATTCAACATCACCACATACTCATGTTCATAATTTGATTTAATAGATTTTCACCTTTTGATGATTTTTTACTAAAATAAATTCAATTCAAGACTCTGTTCTTTGCTGTTATATTAGGTTTGTTCAAAGTTTTTTGTTTCATTTACAACTAAATCATCACCTAAACTTCTATAACATTGCATCCTTATTGAATGCACACAGTTTTTTAGCTTTTGATTATATTTACATAAAGATCTTCAATTCAAACCCGTTACTACTTTTCTATTGGGGTTGTTTATAAATTTTGTGTTCCATATGTGATTATAAATCACCACTTATATTGTATATAATTCTATCCTAATTGATTTGACAGTGTTTTAAGGAAACTGCAAGTCATTCCAAAATAGAATTGAGCAAGTTAGTGCTTATTATTGATTCACATACTTAAAACACATGTGTTGTGAACTGCGGTCCGTTTAACTTAGGGTTGTGATTTCGGTTCTATCCATCAACTTTGATCGATATGAGTTATTTTGATGCTTGGGTTTTTTTTCCTGTTTGTATAGTAGGCACCAACTTAGGATTATGTTTATGCTTAGTTGCGTGTTGTTTATTTTGCTAATTTGGTTTCCTTCTTTTATCTTTGTATCAGCATGATTTTTTTTCTTTTGATTTTAAAACCCCACACCCACGTGTTGCTCTCCTCCTATTCCCCATGAATTTCTCTCCAAAATATAATCTAGCTGTTTAGCATTCCTGTTTCAGCTTGATGAAGAAAAGCAGGGAATCAGGTATGAACACAGTTAATTTCTAACTTTCCTTTATGCATATATGTATATAAATATGTTACTTCATTTAACACGTTAACCACACTTCTTTCGAAAACAAAACACATAGAATTACCTGATAGGTGAGTACCACTCCAACAAAGAGATGATGCAGATATATGGTGAGTCATCATCCTATTTATAGTTCTTTAAGATACTAATGAGAAACAAACAACTATATATGATTAACTATGTTTCCTCTTTTTATGCAGATCGGATATCTCAGATGCATCATTCTAAGAAGAATAGAGAAGTAAGAAGAAGAATAGAAAAGTAAGAGAAATACAAGAAATATCATATTTCTCCAATTTAACATAATTCCATTGTGCTTACCTTTAATCACATGGGTTTCATGGCATCTAAATTTCCTTAATTTCTAGGTAGCTTCAATTTGCCTTTCGTTTCAAGGTCAAATTATCCACTCACTTTGTTTCTATTTATTTTTATTGCTAGGTAACTTCTTAATTTCATGTAAACTCCTAGTGTGTGTACTAAGAAGAGAGGTTCCTACCGTCATGAGAACCATGAGTAATAACATCTACTTAAAAGGAAAAACCTTGGTGACATGCCCCGTTAGTCTACGAATCTACGTGCATCATCTTGAAGGTAGTAACCGGTTATTAAAGCAGTTTCTATGTATTAGTTAGTAATTAAGTTACCCTATTTGATTCAATTCCTTTCAATTATTATTGTAGTTTTTCATTATCTGAAGTAATTTTAGATAGTTATCAATGTTATAGAATAGAATATATTGATTTTTGGTATATAATTTTCATGATTAATAAATGATTATCTTAAATAATTTAAAAAAAAAGTATGATTCTCCTCATGAAGTACCCTATAAATGCCGAAAGTTATGAGTTTTTTATGCATTTATATAAAACATCGGTCATGGTGTGCATTGTATGCATAGTTGCAACTAGAAAAAATTTGAGATGTCATTTGTAACTAAATCAAAAAATTGGTGGGTGATTGAAGGCTCATATGGTAAATTTGCAGACATCATTATGTGTTTGAAATGCTATCATCACCGAGAGCAATCAGGGTCGTCTTATTAGTGAAAACATGTTGTTTTTTGTGGAAAAAGTCAGGTTTGATTATGAAAAAAACAAAACTTTTTCAAAAACTGGATTGAAAACAATAACTCGAGACTTTCTTAGGAATAAATAAAACAGAGGGACTAAATCGCAAAAAAAAAAAATAACGAAAACATGTTGGTTTTTTTAATATTAAACCCTATAATAAGTACACATAACGATCACAAATTCGCAGGACAAGGAAATTCTCAAAATCCTCATCACAAGCATCACGTGTGTTCCATCATTGTGCTAGGCACCCAAAACTCTTATGTTTGATTAATCGATTCCTATATGGTTGTTGTGTTTTGATCATAGGTTTTTGCTCGAGAACATGAAAACGTGTTGGTAGGAAAATAAGCAGATATCCAAATCAAAAGGATCTAAGGGACTTGTGGGCAGATTATATGATTAAAGGAACAATATTCAAACTTGCTAGCTGATGTGTAGCTAAAACCACCACGTAAGTTATTGAACATCGTTATGAACTACGATTTCTACCCATTTTGATTAGTATGATTTTCATATTTTATTATCACAACTAATTAATTTTATTATTTTACATTGACGTCATTATTTTAATTTGAAAATATTATGATTCTAAACTCTGATCCACCTATGGAAGCATGTAGTTTGCTTTACATTTAATACTTTTTACCATACATTTCTTTACGTTGTGAGTGCATCGCTTAAAAGAAGAACATTGTCGAGTAGATTTAGGGATATATGATTTCTGGCCCTAAACACAAATGCATGTATAAAGATTGTTTGCAATTATTTCCAGCCCTAGATACTGACACTATAATATGTACGAAATACAAATCACCTGTACATATTACACACTATCACCGATTCACAATAAGCAAATATATTATTTATGTTTTAAACCTGTTATATTTTTATGTTTCTTTCGAAAATTAGAGACCCATACATAAAACACAGATCTAGAAATTGATAAATGAATTTAAGCAAAGGATCTTAAAACAGAGTCAAGATATCCAGAAATTGATTTGTTGCAAGTGCTACTCATGAGAAATCTGAAGCAAATCAAAAGTAACAACGAGATAAAAACAATACCTAATATTAGGGTTTTGGACGGCGGTGGTGACTCTGGTTCTGGTGGCGGCACTGCACCTGGGACGACCACAACGACCCTGGTCAGCGGCGGTGGTTGTGTGGTGGTGGCAACCAAAAGAGACAAAGATAGGGTTTGGTTGCAGTAGTCGAGTGGAAGAGATGAGTGTGGGTGATTGTCGAGGGAGAGAGGCGGAGCAGTGAGGAGAGTGGTGGTCAGGTGACGGTGGCGGCTAGGGTTTGGCCGTCGACGAAGAGCAGAGAGGAAGAGCGAGTGAGCGAGTAAGTGAGAGTGAGCATGATTGAGACGAGTAGGTGAAGTTGATGGATATTGGAATCACGGCGGAGAGAAAAAGCACGGTGGTTGTCGCCGGTCGGTAGAGAGAGAGAGAGCGATGATGGTGTGTGTGCGTGTCTGTGAGGAGGCGAAGAAAGAGGGCAGAGTAGAAAGGGGAAAATCGGGATCCGACCCGGGGAGTTTGACCCGATCCAGTTTTCCTAAAATCAAATAGGTTAATAAATTGAAATTTAAGATAAATAATATTTACATAAAAAACACAAAATTAAATTAACAAAACACAGAAGTTAAGAAATTAACAAATAATGAAATTTCAAACATAAAAAATCAAGTTAACACATCATAAAATAAGAAATCGAGTTAATAATATTATTAATAAAAATTTGTAACTTTATTTCATTATGTTTACCAAAAATAAATAAATAAATTAAATCTATACTTGATGTTGAATTAAAACTATTATCCAAATGTGCATAAAAATAAACCGACATCCAGTAAAATATATTTTGTTGTGTCATTATTTAATTAAAAAAATAAAAATTATGCAATTGCACATCACCCGAGCAACGCACGGGTATTCAACTAGTTATTATTACCATTGGCATGTCAATCCATAAAGGAAAAAAATTCTAAAAACAAAACAGGACTTTTGGTTTTTGATGACTATGATTCTTGACATTATATATATATACATACAATTTGTTGGGGTATTCGGGTTTGGTAAGAAAGAATAAGAATATAAGTGTTGGCCCTGGATATCTTATGATCGTGAAAGTTTACATTCCGATAACAATAATTTGCCCAAAGCTGGGTATCCAAATTTTGTTGTGGGATAATACACAAGAAGATTTCTTTCCACTAGACTTGTGATTGAACAAAGTTTGTATATATAGTCATGTTGTAATTAACCACCATAAAGCCAAAGGTTGTAACCACCGTCATAAAGCTAAATGTTGTAACCACCACCATAATGCAAAAGGTTGTAACCACTATAAGGCAAAAGGTGGCCAAAGGTTGTATCCACTTTATAATAAAGTTACACTTTCAGGCCAACCTTATACAAGTATGTACTCCACACCCCCAAACTTGTTATAGGTCCAACCTGAATCAACTACGGGTTACACATTATGCTAAAATAATAATATTTCTTTCCCATTTTAGCATAACAAAAAGAAACCATATATACAAACAAAACAAACTTATGCATAAATGAAAATGTCTTGAAGATTGAATTTTCATCTTAACGAATTATACAAATCAAACATTCGAGAATAAGGGTGTTCTAAGAATTAAATCCTTCAACCGATTTGAATACATGACGATAATCCACACAAAAGTTTAAACAATTCCAAAGTCTAAAAACCCGACACCTAACTAGCCTTGTGTCCCATCCATTTGTGAATAAATACAAAGTTAAGTCCAAAACTTTGTTGAAGCGGCTCTTCTTATTCATATAGGTGACTCTTTTCCATCATGCATCTGCACATGCATTTTATCAAAAGAATCAACCCCTTTAACATGCAGTACCGAGCACATCCTTTGGGATGACATAATAAACATGTGCTCCAATCTTATAGTGTAAGCTTTCCATATTGAATTAAACTTTTAGCGTTATACTAAAAGGGAATTGAGTATCCTACCACATAAGATTAAAAAGACTTCAATCCCATCCCGATAGCAGACTTGTGCACTAAGTCTCATGCTGTTGGGAATTCGTATCGTTTTTCATAAAAAACCATAAACATTAATCTTATTAACGCACAGCGGAAGCTTTTTAAAATCACGAATTCCGTACACGGATCATCAAGTATACATAAGATAAGTAATCGAGAAAGCAATAAAAATCCGTACCTTTGTATTCTATGACAAGAATACACAAATGAGATGCTTTCGGTATCCACCGATGATGACACGATCGAGCGGCGCCAGATATGCAATTAAACACACGAAGAACGGGAAAACCAAACACGCAATTGTGTGTTTGGTTCGTACGGCCAGAAAAAAACCATCACACACACATCCGCCATGTGTGTGTGTGCGGCCATCATAATCCCATTAGGTCACACACAAAATGTGGGGATGTCCCATATATATACACACACGGTTATATATATATATATATATATATATATATATATATATATATATATATATATATATATATATATATATATATATATATATATATATATTAAACTTTAATATATTAATATATATCTTAATAATTATCTTTATTATTTAAATCTTATATAATTATCTCTATAATTATATATCTATTAAATAATATTTATCTTTTATATATAATCTAATAATATATAAATTACTAGATAATTATTTATGATTATCTCTATTTATTTGTTGATAATTATCCATCTAGTTATCCAATAATTAGATGATAATACCAATTCAAATAAATACATCTTTTATTTAATATCTAATAATAAATAAAAGACTAGATAATTATTATTTAATTATCATCCAATGACAATTAAATCACTACAATATCTAATATTGCACTTTTAGTCCCCGTACTTTGAGATATAATTAATCATCCATTAATTTAATCTCAATGATCATTTCGTGTCATAAACCATATCATATATTATTTATTCAATTGTTTAATTGCATCTGCTCAGTTGTGCTCATCGGTGTGACCCTCAAGTGTTTTATGAAATCAGCCATGATGCAGTAGTAATGTCATCTTTACACACAATACACTAACATACTCCCACTTGTGTAAGACGACATACTGTCCTGCAGCATGCGCTTAAAGGAGGTCATGGCTAGACACTTTAGGCAACCAATGTCATAAAAACTCTGACTCCCATTCGGACATTCTTGTTGAAACAGCCTTCCAAAAAGAAACTTAGGTTATATCCCATGCATCGCGATATTTCAATGTGAATGCTAGGCATGGATTAGATCAACCGTAGCAAACATGGTTATGTTTCTCGACTCCCTGATCTCATACTGAACTGTAACAGACAGATTAGAACACATCAGTTCTGTCCGAGCATGGCCATGCATTTCTGTCAGTATCGATCGCCGATGGGCCCAGGAATATCTCTTCTTAGTTAAAAGAAGGTGCAAATCCCATATTGACTATCTAGGCCTCCAGCACGACTCCCACTGCAACCAGCCTCGAACCGTTATGATCACCCAGTTACGGATGACGTTAGGTTAGGCCAAATGTACAGCAGCACCCGCACTAAAGTACATAGACATCTCAGGTACTAAGGATTACCTTTTTGAGACGACTCATGACTATGATCCACAAAGTGGTCTCAATCGGTGGGTCAGTCCAATATTTGTTCGCAACTACCTGTGAATTTGGTCCAACCTTTGCTATATTCATCACCATGAATATCAACAAAAAACCGCAGTAGCCTTTTAATTCTCTTTGTGGTTCCCACGACAACAAGCAGCTATGGAATAATTTTAGAATAACTTTAATTTTATTCTTGGATTTCTAAAACATGCAAAATAGAACGACATTAAAGATATCATGTTGAACTCCTTTATCTCAATAAACATAACACGATTTCCATCAATTTAATGCTACTGTTCCTTTATCAAATGTAACGGTAATACGATCTATCGAAAATTTAATTTCAGACATGATCTTAGTGGGAGTGTTCTCTAGTTAACTGACTTAACTTCCATTACCGTTTATCTTTGAAAAATTTACACTAGTTCTTTATTACAAGTTCTTTGTAATATTATTCAGACCCATTCTGAATCTCCTTACAAATTTCTATCCATTATCTTTAGAGGAACTGGTAAATCACTCATAAAGACACCAGGATTAAAATTTAGGAGCTCTAGCAATTCAGATTAATTGCTACTAGTGATACGTTTAGATGTTTAGTCTTGAATCTGACAGTATGCAGTTTATCTATATCTTAACAAGATATCTTTAATAACATTGTGTTCAACATTTGTGATATGTATCCATAACCACCAGAACCTGGTTATCGACAACATTTCTTGTAGTGTTCCGTCAAGTTTGCCAACGAGTGTTTAAACAAGTCAAAGGCTATTACTTGACTAACCATCACACAAGTTGTATACATTTCACATGTAATTTTATAAAATGCGATTACTTCTTGTCTAAACAATCCTGACTTCTCAAGTCTAATTATTTCTGACAAGTGAAGTGAATTAACCTCCATGTAACTCCTTTACATTTAATTCTGCATTTTATTAGTTTCTATATAATCACGGATGACTATCCAACTCATATAATCTCTTGAACTAACTTTCAATAATTAACAAGTTCAATGAAACTGCATTTGAACACTTGAACAATTTACACAACAACATGGTAACCTTTTTTATCTGAATATGACTACTAGCTTGTCCAATCTCCATTGACAAGTTACTATTCAAGCTCCACTTGAATCAATAGTCTATAATCATGGTTTAGTAATTTTAAACAATAGGAATTTCAAGCAATAAATTTTCAACTCCAAACTTTTTTTTATTTATCCCAAAAATATTTGCAGGAAATTCAACTATAAAGTTGTTTACTACACCATGATAAACTATTGATGACATGAAAATAGTGTCCAGCAGAGTATTCTCTAAGATGTCTATATGCTCCCACTGAATCTGTCATCTCTTTTCACTTCATTTTAGTCATTGCAGACATTATGCATAAAACTTTGTTCAATTGGGTATCACATATCCAAGAGCTATAGAAGTGACTGATTCAGATACACGAAGTCTCAATGCGGTCTACCTTGACCATTTCCAAGTACTTGGGACAATTCCCTTCCCAGTGCCCAGTTTCCTAGCACTCAAAGAATTAGTCATCCTTGGATTTGACTTCTCTGGTTCTAGGTTTTAGCTACTTGTTAGCTTAAACCTCCGGCTTGGAAACTTACTTTCCCTTCCGTCTCTTTCCCTATCTTCTCTCCTTAATCATTCCCTCGGCAGTCTATAGCATCTGATGCAGCCCACTTATCATCTTCTCCGTGCATATTGTAACAAATTACAAATTGCTAAAATTCCTTCAATAAGGAATTGAGAATCAGATTCGTGGTTATGTCCTGTATCACGGGATACCCAAGTCTGCTAAGATAATCCAGATGACCTTTCATCTTAAGCAAATGGGGTCTAACAGCTGTTCCTTCTGCCATTCTGCAGGAGCTCAAAGCCCTAGTTGTATATGTTTCTCAGTCCGAGCCTGAGTCTAGAACATATCCTTTAGCCGGCGATACATCTGGCAAGCTGAGACGTCCATAAGGCTAGTCCGCAGCTCAGATGTCATGGTCGCTAGCATTAGACAGGCAACATTGACCGAATCCTCAGAATGCTTCTTGTAGAGATTTCTCTCCTCAACTGTAGCAGTCTCTGCAGGAGCAGGTCCTGGTGCCCTTTCCAGAACATACGACTTTCACTCTGTGCTCAGAACATTAGTCAGATCTTATTCCCAATTCAAGAATTGCTTCTTTTGAGGTTTCCATTTCCCGAATGGTCCTCAAAGTAGCAACATGTGCTTTTGGGGAGGATTTTCAATAGGAGGAGGTTGAGGATGGAGATTGACGTTATCATTGTTGTTGTTGTTGTTATTATTGTCATTATTATTATTTAAACCACTTCTACCTCTGTCTCTTTCAACCATCTAAAACAATTTTTCAAAAATTAGTATTTGAGTAACCATTAATAAATCAATAACCCAAAATTTAGAAAATGATTTATTAATCCTAAGAACCATTTTACTTATTCATGCACCCAACGGAGGCTGAACCTACATGAATAAGCTACTCAGGCAGGCAACTTATTACCAATTACAACCCCTTTGCAACTCTTAGATCTTATGAGATTTTCAATTTCTTAAATTGATCATGTTTAATCTCATCCACACCTTGGGCAACAGTCTTACTGAGGAACCACCACTGACACACACTATATAACAACTGCAAATCACTGGCCCATGTCTCACTTAGGATCCGCAGTGCTTACCTCACAGCTCTCCGAGTTTGCGGCGTAAGCACCCAACGAAGGCTGAACCTACTTACGACGACCGGTCACCGTGAGTGCCACTATATGGACGGTGTGCTGTGTCAGATTTTTAATTTGGGTTTATAACCAGTCTCTTACAAAGAACTAGTGGCCAGTCAGGTTAGTCTGCGGGCAGGATCCTTTAAGTTCTAAACCTTTCGGAAAATTCCACAGCCCGAGCAAGACTGTCCTAGACACCACCTATTCTGGTAAACAATCCAGTTAATGTACCAGTTTTAAGAATTTCAACTCTTTAATCATATGACACTTTAAAAATAAATCTCATTTTATTTGAAAAACTAATTTCATAAAAATGTCATATCTAACACCTGACAAAATAATTAAAGTTTCCAATTTAAACTTCCTTTTAAATACTTTAATTTTTCATCAAAAATGATTGTAGTTTTGATTTCTTTTATTTATCTACTTTGTCACCACAACCACGTAGATATAAATAAAGCATAAAGAAATAAAACATACAATCACATGGTGACATAGCCTTGCCGAAACTAAATTGGTTTCCGAGAGCCATACGGACAAACCAATTAGGTCAAAACCTAAGGGACAAAATCAACACACAAGGCAAGAAGGATGAACTCTTTCAGCTCCCACTAGCCTCAGCATCCGATGATGTCTCCGAGCGTCCTTGATGGATGACCTCCTTCTTGATGGACATCTTCGCCAAGATTTTTTTTACATAATTTTAATCTAAATACATTTGCCTATTTTCTAACCTATTACAGATTACATCATAAAACCCGGGATTCCGATGGCACGCAGGCCTTCCCAAAAATATAACCAATAATAAAATAGAAAACATTGAGATTAAACAAACAACCATCACAAACAAGGGGTCTCAAGGCTCGGCTATGTCACAAACATTAATAAAGCAGTAAAGCATATTAATAATCCAGAATTCATTTTCATCTCGCCATGAAAATAATTCCAAAACCAATTAATCTACCATTAATTGAAGTAATCATGTCCAATATCGTTCTTAAATTTAATACGGTTCGTAAACTCGAAATTTAGGAACACTTTCCATAATTAGAAACTTTTTCCCGAAAAATTTCAAATTTAATTCCATCTTTGCATTATCTTTGGATTCAAAACTACACTTTTCTTAAAATATTCAATTTACAATTCAAAAACCTTTGAAACTTAAACTTACTATTTTAAGAAACTTTTTATTAAACAACCTTTAATAAATATAGGTATTATTTTCAAATAATATTGATAAGTAATTTAAATTTCCTTTAAATAATTATCAATTAACTATTATTTAATTGAAACGCTTTTCAAAAAAATAAACTTTACTTAAATTGTCAATTTTCTAAATAAACAATTTTACCAATAAAACATGTCTTTTAAAATTTTTAAAGAAAATTGACCATCTTTAAATAACACCAAAAACTTTTCTTTATGGTTTTAAACGATTTCTACCAAAAACGTTAATGTCGAGATCAAATCTTAAAACATTAAACCATGACCGAGCATGAAGCTCAAAGTCACGATTTTATCAATTTGAAAATAGAATCCTTAAATTAAACTCTCTTTAATTTAATAATGCATTTTATGGAACTAAATATTAAATGCATAAATTAAATCTAGTTTATAAATTAAAATTACCATTAATTTTAATTTTAACATTTAAACTTAACTTTTAATTAAAACCGATTTAATTTAAACGATGAATTACCTGAAAACGGAAATGAACCAACTTAGTTAACCGATTCATACTCAGGTTCAATAACCCATATGAACTGAAAACAAGTAGGGTATTAAACCCTTTGACGGCTGAAATTAATCGAAGCCTTTAATCAACTCACTTTGATTATTTCGATTTCCATATTCCAATTAATCGTTTAATTATCGAATCGAATAATATTTAAACCGATTTGTGAATTTTATAAAACTAATAAAGTCTCCCTCTTTAATTTTGTAAAACCGAAAACACATTTAGTTACAGATGTTTAAATATTAATAACCAAACACTTTTGATTTATTAATTCGATTTTAACGCATTTAATTTAATCGTTCGAGTTTAACCGTGAATTAAACGACATGACAGAAACAAATAATCCATCACCTCGGTTACCACATCACAACCGAGAGGTCACGGGTCTCAACCCATGGCCGAAATCTCTAACTTTGATTTCGCGAACCGAAACGTTTAATCTTCGACTTTAATCAATTAAACACTTTTAAAGAATCAAACATCTACTAAATAAAACGAACTAAGGTTTCAAATTCCCGAGTTCCGAAAAACTCCAAGGTTAGCCGAGAATCACCATGGGGTTTCCAAAACCTTTGGTCGATTTTCTCCAAGCCAAATCGAAACCTTAAACGTTTTAATTATTGATTTCAATCGTTTAAACACTTTTAATTATTAAAAATCGAAACTTAAATAACATTGGACATAAATACACGAATAATACTATCATTATGTTACTTGAGGTGGCTCTGATACCACTGTTGGGAATTCGTATCGTTTTTCATAAAAACCATAAACATTAATCTTATTAACGCACAGCGGAAGCTTTTTAAAATAACGAATTCCGTACACGGATCATCAAGTATACATAAGATAAGTAATCAAGAAAGCAATAAAAATCCGTACCTTTGTATTCTATGACAAGAATACACAAATGAGACGCTTTCGGTATCCACCGGTGATAACACGATCGAGCTGCGTCAGATACGCAATTAAACACACGAAGAACGGGAAAACCAAACACGCAATTGTGTGTTTGGTTCGTACGGCCAGAAAAAACCATCACACACACACATCCGCCATGTGTGTGTGTGCGGCCATCATAATCCCATTAGGTCACACACAAAATGTGGGGATGTCCCATATGTATATATACACACGGGTATATATATATATGGCCGTATATTATATATATATATATATATATATATATATATATATATATATATATATATATATATATATTAAACGTATCTTAATAATTATCTTTATTATTTAAACTTATATAATTATCTCTATAATTATATATCTATTAAATAATATTTATCTTTTATATATTATATAATAATATATAAATAACTAGATAATTATTTCTCTATTTCTCTATTTATAATTATCCATCTAGTTATCCAATAATTAGATGATAATACCAATTCAAATAAATACATCTTTTATTTAATATCTAATAATAAATAAAAGACTAGATTATTATTATTTTATTATCATCCAATGACAATTAAATCACTACAATATCTAATATTGCACTTTTAGTCCCCGTACTTTGAGATATAATTAATCATCCATTAATTTAATCTCAATGATCATTTCGTGTCATAAACCATATCCAATATTTTTTATTCAATTGTTTAATTGCATCTGCTCAGTTGTGCTCATCGGTGTGACCCTCAAGTGTTTTATGAAATCAGCCATGATACAGTAGTAATGTCATCTTTACACACAATATACTAACACTTGCCAATCCTTTCGTCAAGTGATCAGCCATATTTTGTTGTGATCTCACAAAATCAACCGAAATTACTCCATTCATGATAAGCTCACAAATCATGCTGTGTCTAACACCCAAATGCCTCGACTTGCCATTATACACTTGGCTATATGCCTTAGCCAAAGTGGCAGCATTATCATAATGAATAGAAATAGGCGAAATTGGTTTAGACCACAATGAAATCTCATAAATTAAATTCCTTAGCCATTCAGCTTTTTTAACCGCAGCGGCTAATGCTACAAATTGAGATTCCATTGTCGAGTTGGTAATACAAGTTTGCTTCAAAGAAGCCCACGAGATGGCGCCTCCCGCAAGTAAAAATACCCAACCACTTGTAGAAGAATGATATTCTACAGTGGTTATCCAACTCGCATCCGAATATCCTTCTATTACCGAAGGAAATCCGATGTAAAACAAACTATAATTCATAGTTCCCTTTAAATACTTAAGTACCCGCCTAATTGCTTGCCAATGATAAGTACTAGGATTACTAGTATACCCACTCAATTTTCCCACAGTAAAAGCAATATCCGGCCTTGTACTTGTCATAACATACATCAAGCATTCAATTACCCTTGAATATTCAAGTTGTGAAATTGCTTTCCCCATATTTGGCATAAGTTTCAAACTTGGATCAATTGGAGTACTTACCGGAGAACAATTCAAATAATTAAATTTCTTTAGTACTTTCTCAATGTAATGAGATTGTGACAAAGAAATTCCCGCGTTCTCTCATTTAATCCTTATACCAAGAATTACATCCGCTTCCCCCATATCTTTCATGGAGAATTTTGATGACAAAAATTCTTTTGTTATATCAACCTGATTTTGGTTGGTACCAAAAATCAACATGTCATCAACATATAGACAAATTATAACACCTTTACCGGAATTATCAAATTTGCTATATACACATTTGTCACATTAACCACTTGACAAAATAACCTCATCAAATTTTTGATGCCATTGTTTAGGTGCTTGTTTAAGTCCGTAAAGAGACTTGATCAACCTACAAACTTTATGCTCATTTCCGGGATAACAAAACCTTCCGGTTGTTTCATGTACTGTTAGGCACAAAAAGGCCTCAGTCAAACCTGTTCTACATCTAAGGGGGAGATTTATAATCAAACCTGTTGATGCATTTGAAGGTTGAATTTAAGGCCTGTTATATGTCTTATTGAAACCTGAAAATGATTTGCAATATCAGTCTAAAGCTGTTCTATATGTTGCATGTGTTGCAACTTAGACAGTTTGTCCAAGCTGCTCTGTCTGCTGAACAGGCTGGACATAAACTGTCTACGCTGCTCTACACTGTTGAGCAGCTTGGGCATTTTTAAAGTGTTCTGTTCTTTGTGAACAGAACCTGTTCTTTGTGAACAGGCTAAACACTTTATGGAATATGTTTCCAAGTCATCATGTATTGTTTTTGACTACAAGATCAGTTTACAAAGTCGAAGACAAAGTGGAAAACAGAATGCTCAGCCTGCCCACGCTGTTCTGTAACATGAAGACAAAAGGTTATTTGAAAAAGGGTGACAGACCTTTTTCTTATATCAAAATAGGCCTTTACAAGGAAGAAAGACGCAAAGTTGACATTCCTAAATTAGTTAAAGGCAATGCAACAGTAGACAAAGTGAAAAGACAAAAGTTCTGCACATGTGAAGACAAGTCTGCTTTTCAGAAAAGTGCAGAAAAGGTTATGTTGTCTTTTCAACAAGACTTCTCCTTTTTCATTTCGTCCAATGAAGATGTTTCTCTTAGATCCTCTGAATGGGTATAAAAGGAAGCTTCTAAGGACAGAAAGAAGTGTGAAGAAAGCTAAGTGCTGAAACCAAGAGTGAACGTGCAAGTGTGATTTTCATGCATGCAAGCCTTCTGTGTATCTGTGTGTCTAAGCTGTTTTACATAAGCTGTTCCCTTAAGTCTTGTAAACACAGTGAGTGCTTCTTAGTGAGTGTATTCATTGTATACTAGTTTGAGTTTGTCTTAGACTAGTGAACATACTGTTGTATCTGTCATCTCAGCTTGAACTATTCCGCATTCAAGCTTGTTTGTAATTAACAAATTGTTGATAATACATGCAAACATTGAGAAAATAGTGTGTAGTTTTTAAATAGCTGTATTCACCCACCCTCTACAGCTTAAAGCTATATACTTTGGGAACCTCTCGGGACCTACACTTACTAGCTGCGTTGTATTTTTTTTTTTTTTTGACTGATGCTAACAAACATTCATTCATAGAAAAATTTGTACATAAAGCAAGAAAAGCGATTGGCAAACCTAAAAGATTGGAAATGGGATGAAGTTATTGATGTTAGTTGAGACGAAGAAGAAGTTGAAGAGGACGCATATCAGGGTTTTGTTCAACAAATAGCAAATGAGGTATTGATTTTTCATAGAACAATTATGTAAATAAATTTTAGTTGTTCCATCATTTACACCTTAAAAACATAGATTGCAGAAGATGATATTATTCAGAGGCAGATTACAAACTTTTTCAATACGGACTCGAGTTATCTGACAGATTTATTATTGCCAAACAATGAAGATGAGATTGCATATGTTGCATAGGATCATGAATGAAATAAGAACGGAAATGTAGCAAGCATGGTTCATAACAAACATGTTTTTTATTTGTTTAGTGTGTATTTCAGAGAATTTTAATATGTTTGAGTAGTTTCAGTTTATAGTTGTACATATCAATCGGTTGAATAAATAAATTTGTGTTATGTTCGTTTCTATTTGTGGTTTCAATTTACAGTTGATCAACAGTTCAGTTTGATTTTTAAAATGATTTAGTTCTTGTACCATTGAATAAATGTATATATGGGTTTCAATTATCGTGCTTATGTCAGACGTGATAATAAAATCCTTGGACACAATTAACTGTGTCCAATTTAAAAAAAAAGTAAGTTGATGGATACGTTATTTGTTATTGAGAACTAAACAAATATTCCAATCAAAACATCATGCAACTTAAAACAAATCACATGCAACGTGTATTGTTATAATCCTGGATGATGAATATTGTGTAGACAATATTAAAAAGTGATGTTTTCAGCACATATAAATGTTAATTCGAGTAGATTTTGTACAATTGAAAAAAAAATTACGTAAGTTGATACATTATTTTTTATTCAAAAATGAACAAATATGCAATTCAACATATAATGCAAGTTGATACAAATCAAATGCAACATGTATTGATATAATCCTAGATGATGAATACTGTGTAGACAATATTAAAAAGTGACGTTTTCTGCACATATAAATGTTATATACAAACCGTTTTTATTATGTTTTACGTTTATTATTCTATGAGTTGGTACGTCACAGGGTTGAATGTTTTCAAAGTAAAGTGGATTACGTTCTTACATTGTATTTCATTTGGTTAGAAATATATTTATTTTCGTTGTACTGCATTTGTTGGATTAATGTAGTTGTTGAATATATTATGTTTTAATTTTGGTAGGGCCATAAAATATTATATTATAAAATGAAAATTACAAACGCAACGTGTGAAAGACATTGTCTTACCAATAATTATTAAGCATAAGAAGTAAATAGTAACAGTTAAAATACAAAACCACAATTTCATAGTAACATGCAGTTATTAGCTAGCACACGAACCCACTAACACATCATGTTTCCTACTAAATAGGGAGCATGACCTTGCAACCTACTACATGCCCACTATCTATAAGCTAAATTACCCTTATACCCACAATCCCAATGAAACCGTCACATGCAACGTCTTCTTAGAGGGTAATAATGGAAATACAGAACCTATTAGTAACTGTAATTTTTGTTTATATATTACAATCCCTCATATATAAATTGATCATTTTATCAATCTGAGTTACAAAACCCGTATGGAGAAGAAGTCGAGTGATATTGAACCAGAAGCCAACGTTTATCCCCCCCACCCCCACAACCGATACCTATAATCCAGAACCCTCTTCTACGAATATTCAAACACCTCCAACAATTTCCGTTAATGTAAGTTCACTTGATATGACCTTCGTATGAATGTTTTTTCAGGTATCGTGCATGACATAAACAACTCACCTAATTTTATGTTTTAACCTTTATCTCATACTTCAGCGAGAAAGCCCATCACCGACCACAAGTGCAGTACTTGAGTTTATTGACAATTGTTGCAATTTATTTAGTGATTCAGAAGATGACCAAGTTCCAGAAGCTAACGCAACAGAGGTATTTTTTATATGTTAACCAACATGCATGTATACAGATAAATATTTTTTATACCTTTTATCACATATTAAAAATTATATTGCAGCCGACCGACCAATCAACCAACGAACAACATTGTGCCCGTAATAGTCAGGTAATACTTTATGATCGACTTTAGTTTTTGCACAAATGCACATTATACTTATGTTGTTTGTTTTCGTAGTTACTTGACGACGTTGGAGATACGCTGATGGCAGCCATATTGTATCTTGAAAAACGAAAAAAAAGGATCCTAAACAGTCACAAACTACAGACACTTCATGCATCTGACATAATTATACTATCAAGTGATGACGAGACCGACAACCGTACAGGTAATGAAGGGCAATCAAATGAACTTCCAGAAAATGCAAACATGTCAAAACGACCTAGAGTGACAGTGTTCAATGGGACTAAAGTGTTCCGCCATGAGAATAACACAAACAACAACGACGGAGCAAGTCCACCGTGTGTTTAGCTTGCTAGAGCTATGATTGGTTTTTATGTTTTCGTAACAGTGATCTAAGTTTTTCTTATGAAGTATTTCAGTTTCCCTCCTTCCTTTTTGGTTATATTCTGGGAGTTCAATAAAAGTCTTTAGTTTTGTATATTTTCTCTCGGCTGAATATAAATATTAACTTTCGTGTAATATTGTGTTGCACTTATACTGTTTTTGGGGTTCTCCTTAGTAAAGTAAAACAATAAGCTGCAAGAACATGAACATTACAAACCAGGTTCTGAAACTGACATGCTATGGCGATATAATGCCGATTTTCAAAAAAGATCAATCTATTAATGGCACGCTCAGTTTCGTAAGTCATATCGCCCAACTATGAACCTGGCCGCAAGTCAGATTGTCTGATGATATTGCAACGCCAAGAATGTCCACATATTGTTCAATTGACTCGGACAAAAAAAAATGATATTATTCATCACTGTCTTTTCCACTTTTCAGAAAAGGGGACTTCATTTTACTTCATATTATTCATCAACGACGCATGGATATATGATTACATATTAACTTACGATTCTAGACTAAGTACATACTTCAACTGTTGGAAGAATCCCAATGTAGCTATTTACGATGAAAAATAATGTATTTCATTATAAAATGTATTTATAAATATATTATACTTGGACAAACAAAGTATATTTTTTCATTTATGACTTTTTCGTTTATCACAAAAGGTATGTAACTTTTCTTAATTATTGGTTACATGTATATATTTTGCTTTTTACACCGACCCATGGATATATGATTTCATATAAACTTAGCATGTTCGATTAACTAAATAGTTTAGGTGTTTGTCTCTCTTGAAAAATCCAATGTAGGTTCTTACGATGAAAAACAAAACGTTTTCAATGTTAAAAGTAATTATAAATATCATTATTTACATGTTTATGGATATAGTATAAATTTTATTTAATTAGTTAAGAATTTTGTCATGAAAAAAAAAACTACAAGCAAATGGAGGCTATAAAATCATTTGCTTTAACACGAGTCAGTAAATACCATTGTCTAACCACCTTACATCATGCCCTATTAACTCCTAAAAATTAGGATGCACTACCCACCTCAAATGTGAGATAAACTGCTGCAAAGAACTTATATATAAGGATGGAGTATTCATTTAACAGATTGGCAAGAAATTGAAAACAAAAAACTCTACAAATGGCAGTTAACGTGAATCCAGATAGAGAGATGGGTGACCGGTTGGAGGTAAGAATTAATCATGATCATCTAATTTTATTTGCCAGTTTTTTAACAAGTCATTTCTAAATATTGTTTAGCAAGAATTCAACTCCGGAAATTGGATTAACGTTATCACCGCGGCCTACATGTTCCAACTCGGTGAAGAGTTGTAGTTCTGGGTAATATTTGTTCCTTTCCTATTCATCAGGTGTTATTATGTATCATACTAACATCATTTTTGTTCATACCAGCAAGACCGATGCCTTAAACTACAAAGCGGCTTACGAATTTGATCAACTGGAAATGGGATGAAGTTATAGAACTGAACTCCGATGATGAAGACAATGACATTTCAGCCGCACAAACAGATTCAGAGACTTCAACGGCTAGAAGTGCATAGCCTACTTGAACTATCAAAATTTCTTATATATATATCTATTTAACAAACTCTACAACTTTAAACATGTTGTTGTTCGTACTGACCTACCCTAATCTTTTGTAATGTTTTGACTTTATAAGAATTTATTATGCTATGTTATGTATGCATTTAATTACCGGATGGTATGTTTTAACTATTTGAGACTCTTTTTTGTTTATGTTTTCCATACACATGCATCTTAAATAAGCAATGATGTTACGACATATTAATCATAAATGTAGTCATTTTAATGTTAAATAATTATCAAGACTACATATTATGTATTGGTATACATTTTGTCATAATTGTTGATTTTTAATTAAATTTGTTTCAGTGAAGATACACTAATCAACTTCAGTTCAATGGATTTTTTACAAAATTGGTAAGTCAATCTAATAATATTTTTTAAACATTACACTCATTTGTACTTGTTCAATTATTTGGGTTGTTTCCTTGTTTTAAAAGAATTAGATTGTCTAGATGGATACAACATGTAACCATAAAAATGGTAATTGAAAAAAAATAATGTGTACCCATGTTTACATACACATTTGCTACCTACTAACTGTCAATATTTTACATATGCATTTTTTAATAAACTTAGCGATTCAAATGAAAAAAAAAAGTAGTCAACTCACTTTGGGCAGACGATACACACCCATTAAATCTTTTACACACCACTTTTTTTAAATAATCAGTTGTTCGATTAAAAAAACGTAAATGCTATACCACTAATGTGTTTATAATAACCATTCTCCGGTTCTTAACATTTGTTAGTGGAATTTACAATTTTTATTTACTTGATGTTTTTCTTTTTGTTTTTTTAAGAGCAATCAGTTACGAAATCCACTTACTTTTAACCACCAATAACAATTTACTAACTTTTTAACCTCTATCCACTTGCTTTTAACCACCAATACCCATCCACTACCTTTTTAACCTCTATTAAGCAGGGGATCAGTTACAACAAACAAAAACTGCTACTTACTCTCTACTATAAAACGTTACATCTTCTATCAGTTTTACATTTCTTATCTAAAAGCTCTCAGTTTTACATTTTTTTATCCAGGAGCTCTCAAGTTTTCACTCTTAATATTATATATCACTTACTTTTTATTAGTTGATTCCCCTTGTAACTTATAGAAAGTTTATTCAAGTAAATGATGTGAATACATTGGGTTCTGGTTCAAGGTAATATTTATGTTTCCCCACTATTTATGTCCACATATCTGACCTGTTTTATATAATGTTTCCACATGTACGAACATTTAAACAACTTTCTTTTATCTTTAATTTAGAAAATTACTTGATAGTGATTTATGTTCACTGTCGTTTATTTGCCTTTAATATGTCTGAATATTATATCATACTGTTATTTATCCAAATTCCAGAAAATATCATCATTTCTTAATTAACTTTTGTTTTCATTTTCTGTTTGTTTACTTTACACGCATATGAAAATTGTTATAACACTTTTCAGTTGGATCTTTGTTGATGTGTTTTATTTGATTTTTAAATGTTATTTTGTACTTTGATTTTTAAAACAGAATAGGATACAAAGACAAGACAATACACGCACATATACTTTAAAAAATCGACAACTTCCAAGTACGTTTTCTTATCTTTTAATTTAAAGTCTGCTAAAACGTATGCTATTGTATTAAAGTTGCATGATTTTTTGCCTTGCTTGTATACACATACGTGATTACTTATTATTTATTGATGCTTTTACGTAAGAAATGTCAACAACATATTTTATGCTACTTTGTTTAAAAAAAAGTGTTTATCTATATGTTGTTTTGCTTTCTGTATATCATGTATGTGTGAGATGATCAGTTTAGTTAGCTGCAAATATGGTTACTGCCGAATGAATTGACCTTACCAAACCATGGCCATGAAAAATACGAAAAAGACCAGGATTTTTACACTGTCCAAGCAGTGCGGTCAAGGTCTAACACAATAAAAGTAGTATACCATTATAAATCTAATAGCGAAGAGAGTTTAAGAACTTACCTTGCACCACAAGTCGATGTGGTGTGCTGCCAGGGGGCAGTTGTCTTTTGGACCGATTATGGAAGGAAAAAAAATTATTACAAACAATATGAATGGATACAAGAACTAAACTATATACATGAATGGTTTTTTAAAACACGACCTATCTTGTGCCAATAATCTGCAAAGTAACAGAAAATAAATTAGTTTACATGGTTCATCTATATGTACATGAATTAACAAAGTGAATTAGGAACACTTACGTGTAAAAAGTAGCATATTACTTTATTTACTGATTTTCCATTTTAGCTGCAACTCAAGCCATAATATCTAAAATGTATACCAACTATGAAATCCATAACAAGTGTTTTAATATCAATCATCCACGGCTAGACACTCGATCGAATAATTGATACATGCTACCTTAGTGGTTGCATTAAAAATGTGTCATCATTGTCGTGATATGAATGCTATATGTTTTAATACCGTCACGCCGGCAACATAATAACACTTGATAATTAGCAGTGTTAGTTTGTTATTGCAAGAAATACTTTAAGCTTTCAAAGTTCGTGTACCGAATCAAATATCCAAATGTAATCAACCGTCGTCGTTTTAGAAACTTCACCAGTGCCATATCAACCAACTGACAATACACTAGATTGACGACTGTTAAATGCACCAACACCAACAACGGAAATGCGATGCACCTAACCGATAGATTTGCCCCAAAATAAATGTCAATCGTTACTTAAACATGGTAAATAGAAAACAACAATTAAATCAACGATCGGCGGAGTTCACAAATACACATACATGAACATGCAACGACTAACACCTCGGGTTAATACATCAATCAGGTCGATGTAAATGAGTGTGTAAACACCGTTACTTTGAAGCATCTTTTGCACCACTTTCCACCCGTCGCCGCCGTTAATATGCAACAGCAAGTTCGGTGGCGGTGTTTTACAAAACAAAATGCAGCAGATCTATGGAATCCGTTACAAACGATGCTTGTACGCTCATAGATCCACTCCTTTAAGACCCCCAATCTACGCACCATTACACGTTCATACCCGGCTGGCATAGGAGGGCATCGGTTATGAACATTGATGCATCAACGTCCATGTTACCAACAGATTTATGTAGAAAATCAACATGTTCCTTGCTCGATTTTGCCTAGGGATCTGAGCACTACGGTAATCCCATAGTGTTCAAATTTTCCATCATCGGCGTTATAAGCTATAAGAACGTATCGTTTTTACCAGCCATCAGGCACCAGAAAGGTACCGGTCACGCAGCTGATTGCATCATCATCGTTTAATATGGACGACTTCACCGATGTTGCATAAATCTCCCGTAAACGAGATACCGACGGTCGCTTCAGTGTGGTGCAGGTTGCATCCAACGATATACATCGTCGGCGACCGTGGCTCCTCTCACCGAAGGAGATTAGGGTTTTGAAAATTTGCGTACAAGTAAAGGAAATACACTGTAGAAAGAGAGAGCTGGATATGTAACACACAAATGACTAGGGTTTCTTATGCGTTGATCTTTATAGTAGGCGGGTGGGCTTTTCTTACTTATAACCGTGACCCATCAACAAGCAATGGGGCCCAGATAGTATTGGACCAATATATTGGCGTATAAATGTAACTTGTGAATTTTAATTGGTATGTCAAAGTCCAAACTTTTTTATAACACAATTTAATTTCTTTAATAACCTTTACCTTTTTGTCTTTTACTTTTTGAAATACTTAATTGAAATAACTTATTTGTTCATTTTTTTATAGATTTCTCCATTTTTTGAAAGTATATGCAGAATATTTACGTACCTAACTACTGGGTTGAGGTGCACATATCGCGGAGTGGAACCGATCCATAGCGGGTCTTTTCCCCCGGGGCGATGGTTTTTGGCAAAAGAAAACCCGTTGACACAATAACCGAATTGGATTTTAACCGATTTTGTAGCCAATAGTATGTATCCCCTGTTACCGGTATCGGAAATAAAACAACCGTTCATGACAAATCCGATGTTTTACTTTATATAATTTTTGAGTTTCATTTTGGCTTTCACCATATTTTTTTCCATCTATTTGAAAAATCTTTCATTTGTCCTTTTATTTTTAATAAAATTTGGGTTGTTAAACTATTTTATCAATTATACATTATAATTTATACATTTACATCTTATAAATTTAAAAATTATAACTGTAAGTAATGTGACAAAAGTTCAAGCAATATACTTTTACTCAAAACAAATATGTTTTATATTATATTTTGTTATAAATACATAAAAAAGTTATAATTAAAAAAATAACGTAAAAAATGGGTTTTTACCGTCTTGGAATTCAGTTATTTTATAAGTTAACACCTGGGTTTGGTCTAATCAGTTGCGAATCGAAACTGGATAACTGCATCTTTTGTTTACCTTTGCTTCCGGTTATAACGTTGGGTTATTTTGCGACTATGAAAAAAATGAACATGTTTGTATCAATGTATATTCTACTTTCACTTACTAATATCCAACACATCTATATTTATGTTTTATAATAAACCAAACATAATTCATGCCACATGTTACCTCTACAATACAATAAATTTACTTTTTCCGCCTCTTTTTCAAATATAACACCTTAATTTGTTTACATTAAACATTCATATTGATTTTTTTTGATTAATTACTTGCTAATAAATTACATTTTCTAACATAATACATTAACGTTCACCTAAAATATGTGTATGTTATTATTATCCAAAATAATCATAATTAAATGCAAAAGTTGAATTTTGAATTAGTTGTAGAAAATGTGCATTATTATTTTTATCTATACGTATAAATAAAGAAGAACAGTAGGCGTCACATGACGCTCTCCCCTTTATCCAAAACTTTCTTTTCCCTCCTATTTTTCCATAAATAACTGTATTACGTTTGTAAACTACTTCATATTTGGATAAAACAATTAATTCATTTTCCAAACAAGCTTATATAATTATGTTTACAAAATATAACGCCGTGAATACTCTAAATATTTTTAAAATGTATGGAATGAACTTAATATCATAGTCACGTATTAAAATAGACTGTTTACCTTAATAGACCTATATTTTGTTTTTCAATTCCTTTTATATAATTTACATTTACTTTTCCATTCAATTCATGAAATTTAAATAAAAAAACTTACAATTTAATAGATTAATCATTTGCTATTTTTTCTTGAAAGAACAAAATGATGACCAATTAAGTATAATTACCAGTTTAATAATGTATGTGTGATATAATTAACGAATACGTAAAAGTAAACACAAAATAAAATATAATGTTCTAAATAGTTATCTTAAATAAAACAAGTAGAAAACTATGTGCTCTAAAATTGTGATAAACAATAAGGTACGATAGTTATTTTGAGAAAATTTAGAAATACCAAATAGTCGATGGACTAAATCCGTAATATATTATAATATTGGGAGTATTACCTTTAAAAACGAATACTATCGACTAAATCATTAATTCTCAACAACCCAAAGTGGTGGAATTGTAAGATACAATGATGTCTTCCATATTAAAACTTTAATTCTACAAAATCATTGTTGGAGTTACTCGAGTATATCCATAATTTTGTGAGAAGTCACACGGCTAAACCTTGTGATATACACTATCTTATATGATTGCCCTTGTATATTATTTTATTCCTTTTAGATGTTGGTGAAATATTAAACTCTTCATTTATGACGATATCAATATATCATGTTATATTATTATTGCATGTCCATGTTAATACTTGGTTATTCTTTACATTTTATATTTACATATAAATACTCGATGCTTCAATAGTTATTACAAATATAAATGCTCAGTTTTTCAATTTCTTATTTTATGTACTATTTAAACTATTAATTTTACAAAATGTATTTCAATATTTCTTACATAAAACTATTACTTTTCATTATTCTATGCCACTATCTAATTGTAATTAGTATGTATGTATGAACACTTATTATTCATTTATATTTTAATCTTTTTTATCAATGATAAAGCTTGATTTTAGCAATATGTTTTTTATGTATTACTAACGATCAATAGTTGATTAAAATATCTTAATATATACGAAAATGTTCATGTTACCATTGTATGGTTACGAATATTACAAAAACTTATCATATCAATTTGTACGTTGAGTATTACTTACCTATAAATATTTTTATTCCTTAGATTTTGGTGACTTAACTTTTGTGTGTTGTGACAATTGAGTTATCTTACTTCATGTATTTAACTACATATTGTTAATTTCACCATAAATGTATGTATTCATGTGTTGTAGTTTTTTACAATGGCATGTTGGTCAACTGACAATACATACCCAGCAAATGATGTGACAGTACCATTCAATCAAACTAATACACCTACTTCGTCTACATAAACCCAAAACCCATCTTCTTCAAACATGTTGTGCAACTGTCATGTGACATCATCAATGTTGACCAGTCTGTGCATGAACCTCAAACCTCACTGCCATTTTCTACGCATTGTTCTCCTCCAATAGCGTGTAATGATCAGTATCAAATTGTTTCGTGTTCTATGTTAATCGACATCCAACATGTCTTCATCCACTCATAACCCGCAAATATTGAGTGACATAACAAATAGATCTAATGTTGGGGGACTTCATAATACAATGCCGTGTCCCATGACCGGGCCAATATTTACTTTTGTTTGGGAATCTCATATTAGAAGGCGGCCGGGTCGACCGTGTTTAAGAACACGTTCGGTTAACATCACATTGCATGAATCACGAAATCGTGAACGCCAAACGGTTAGTTTGTCGTCCAGTGGCATGGTCCAGCCGGTACGACGTCCAAGACGACCTCGCCGTTCAGTGAATTCTTCGCTTGATGTGTGCACTGTTGTATCGTGTGTGCATGATTCCTATTCTGCACATACATATCGTTCTGTTATAACAATTGGACATAGCATACGATCATGTTAGATTCCTTATCTTTATAATCTTTTAAATTTGCCTCTTTCATGCAGTGTAATCTTAATGTGTTTTTGTGTCATCAATATATAATCGTAGGTGTGGCTTCTGATATTGTTCGTGCTCCAATACCAACTATGCCACCACCACAATTAATATTGCCATCAAGGACTATTGTGGATGCTAATGGTACCCCAGTTAATCTTACAAGTCCTCATCGTGTTCATACGCCTTCTAATACGTCTGTGCGTTCTACTGGTTCGACTGTTGATGAAACAGTGCAATTGGGATTGGAACATGACGAATTCCATTTGAATAATGGTCATACCAATATGATGACTGCTGCTTGTGGCGTTGAACATGTGCACGAACATCGTAAGATAAATTTCATTATGTTGGCAATTTTTGGTTGCCTTTTGACACTGATCTACTAACTTATGGTTTTTTCTTCGTTACATCGTTTTAGGTCGAACAATTGTTTTTTTGGGATAGTGGGGACACATCGTATACATGTATACATTGTTTTGCTATGTTATGGTATGGTGAGCATACATTAAAAAGTGTTAACCCAAGAAACCCAAAGTTCTCATTATGTTGTAGTGAAGGAAAGGTGCATTTGTCGTATTTGTTTGACGGTCCAACGTTGCTAGAAGAGTTGATGTGTTATCGTGGCGCTCGACGTGCCACGGTATTTCATGCCAACATCAAGGTACTAAATGCAATGTTTGCGTTCACCTCAACAGGTGGAATTATACATAGAGATATCAACGATGGGTGAGGCCCTTATACATTCAGTTAAACGGACATAACCATCATCGGATCGGTTCATTGTTGCCTACGCATCCTGATGGACGGCCTCGCTTTGCTCAGTTGTATATAAATGATACTGAGCATGAGGTAGATAACCGTTTACATGCTTTGAACCAACGACTTTCTTCAAATGCTAGTGATGTTATATTGCGTACGTTGGTTGAGGAACTAATATCGATGCTTAATGGATGTAACATATTTGTTAAGATATTAGGATGGTTAAGGAGAGGTTTGATGATTCAATGTTACATCCAGACTCCCTTCGGTTGCTTGGAACACACGAGACTGATGGTAGACAATATAAACTGTCGATTGCGTCTGAAGTGGCTGCACTGATTCCAGGTGATGGCAACCCTACAGACTAGCGTGATGTAATCGTTGAGGAGCGTAGTGGTGTTGTTAAACGAATTTCAAAATTACACCCAAGCTTCATGCCAATGCAGTATCCGTTACTTTTTCCGTATGGGGAGGTTGAGTTTAGTATTGACATACCTTTAATTGTTCCGCAAACGACGAAGAGAAAATTCGTCAGTTTGAGGGAGTATTATTGTTTTCGATTACAACATAGACTTAACGAAGGAAAAACGCTACATAAAGGTGGTCGATTGTTTCATACGTTCGTAGTTGATGCCTGTGCGGCCGTTCTTGAACATGAATTAGACTGGTATAAGCGCAACCAACACACAATCCGATCTGAGCTTTATAATGGCTTGCATGATCATATTATTAGTGGTGACACTAATTGTTAGTTTGTCGGACGAAGGGTTGTATTGCCATCATCATTCACGGGAGGGCCTAGACATATATGGTGCAACAATATTGTGACACCCTTGCCACATTAACCACCAATTACCATTCACCCAGGATTATTCACCAACAAACAGATATATAATGATCTGATACCTTAATTAAAGTGCGGAAGCAAAATACATAATAAAATAATACAAATGTGTCAAACACCCTATGGTGCTACATAGGTTACACATCTAAGTCTACAAATCCAAATGTATTACATCATCCCCAAAATTATTACAACATTGTTTCCATAGAACAAATACCAAGATAAACAGTGGAAATCTTCAAGTCACTTCAATAAACGTCCTAGCTAGACGGTCCCGCAGCGGATTTCCCTTTTCCTGTAAAAATTCAACAACTGAAGGGGTAAGCTAAAGCTTAGTGAATACCATATGATTTTACACATTCTACAAATCATTATGATGCCACCCAGGGTAACCGCGGTAACACATACCGTATACCCCACACGTACTCCAAGTACGCAAACCCGAGCCGCAGCTCCTTCGAGCTGACACTCGGCATAAGAACAACCAACCATCTGAGGCAGACATTACATCGGGGATGACCTACTGTCTATCCTGACCACAGAGGTGTCAAACTCTTGGTCATATAGCACAGTAACATCAGAGTACAGATGCGACCACGCAGGTCCATCGAAAAGATGCACAACAAATGAACGGACATGCAACAAATATGAATGTGCATCAACATAAACACATGTTAGTAGAATGCCAAACGAACATGAAACAACATGCCTCAGCAGGCAATGCAAACATAATGCAGATGCAGCAATGTTAAAATCAAAGGTACTCACAGTGGGTGCGTTATTAATCTTTTAGCAATATTATTTCTCCTCGGAATTTCAACCGGATCAACCAAGTACCCCACTGTGGGTTAAACAAGACCACAAGGGACCTGTAAGTCATTTGTAACAACACATTGTGTTAATATCTTGTTTAATTCCATAAAACTTAATTTTGATAAGTTTTTACCATTTTTGATCCCAATTTCGGATCCATGTCCGAATTCGGACCCCAACCGAATTCGGACCCCCAGTTCGGTTCTCATATGAACCCTAATTCGGTCCCAATATAAGCCCTATTTCGGACCAAATGCTAGTTCGGACCATATCCGAATTCGGTCTCCAACCGAATTCGGACCCTCATCCGAATTCCAACACAGAAATATTTTCTTTTAGTTTTTATAATTCAACTTTTCAGGACACATCCGAATTCGGGCCATATCCGAATTCGGATTCCTACCGAAGTACAACACTTGTAAATTTTTCTATATTAAATATCCTGAAGTTTGAGCCTCATCCGAATTCGGACCTGATCCGAGTTCATCTCGGATCCGAATTCGGATCCCACTGTGTTCATACTTGTGCAGTTTTGTCAATTTCAGATTAAATTCCATCGTTTTTGGTACTAATTCAATACATGGAATAACTTATACCAACTAAAATACATCTATTTTCAACCCTTTTAACACTAATATTAACACTATTACATATCAAATAAAACCCATTATGCTCATTTTGTTCCATCCGTAGAACACACACACTAAAACACACACAAATCTCTAAAAATCATACTTAGAGGTTGATTCAGAAGTTAAAATTTTATATATAACATCTCAGATACTCGATTTGCATTAATCCATAACAACATTAAACATGCATTAACATCTGAATCCCCAAAATCAAATTTTTCGGTTTATATAAAAACCGAACCAAAAATGCTTAATAATCTGAATTTAAAGGATTTTTACCTCAAATCTTCAATTGCAGTGTTTATAAATCCTTCCAAGCAATCTTAATTCCAATTTTCAGACTTCAAATCCGAGTTTTGATGTTCTTCAATTCGTAGAGAGAGAGCCGAGAGATAGAGTTTGATGAAAATGAAAGACAAAATTGGTCTTTCATCCTTTTTATTCCAAATTTCGTACCAACTTTCATGATTCAACTTAAATTACATTAATTTAAACTTAATAAACTTCAATTATAATAATTTAAAATCCGAGGATGTTACAAATATCAAGATTCAATGGCAATTTACGGCCGGTCCTCCCGATTTGCTTGTGCTGATGACATGTAACACGCAATGGCCAGAAATCAAACGACATGTGGATTCGGAGCGATACACGGCCAACTGACGTCCGATCGACCAGATATCATTGCACGTATGTTTAAGATCAAACTCAATGAATTGATGCGAGATATAAAAAAGAAAAACCATTTTGGTCGGGTCAAGGCATGTATGTGTTTTACGTTGGATATCATAATTTTTATTATATCTTCTGTTAATTATATGACACCTTTTTTTTTGCAGTTATATATACAATTGAGTTTCAGAAATGCGGTTTGTCGCATTGTCATCGTCTTATTTTCTTACAATCGGAGGATAAGATATTGTCCCTTGAGAAAATCGATGAATTCAAATCTGCTGAGTTACCTTCTGAATTAGTTGACCTCATTGCATTTGATGTCGTTAGTACTCACATGATGCATGGGCCATGCGGCATTTTGAATATGTCAAACTCATGTAGGTGTAAGGATCGTTGTACCAAAAATTACCCAAAAGTTTTTTTGTCGTGAAACTATTATTCAATGCGACGGATGGCCACGATACAAACGATCAGATAATGGACGCAATGCTCAAGTTGGTCGCCAAGAAATGCGACTTGATAATTGATGGGTTGTTCCACACAATGTTGATTTTGTTGTGAAATATGGCAGTCACATCAATGTTGAATGGTGTAGCCATGAGACATTGGTAAAATATCTGTTCAACTATCTTAATAAGGGACCTGATCGTGCGACCGTGGTTGTTGAAGGTGAAAATAATAGAACAGCTTTCCAATCACTTGTCCATGCTGATAATGAAATTGAAGCATACCTTAATTGTCGTTACATTTCAGCTTCTGAAGCATGTTGGAAGTTGTTTGGCTTTGAAATGCATTATCGATCGGTTGCTGTTGAGAGGCTTCCTTTTCTTGAAGAGGGTTGTAACAGAGTATACTTTGGTGATGGGGACAACGTACTTGATGTTGTTGAACGAGAGACCTCCGGCAAGTCAAAATTTACAGAATGGATGACGGCAAACCAACTATATCCAGATGCACGAAGTCTTACATATGCAGAGTTTCCTACATACTTTACATGGCATGAAAATGAAAAAGCATGGTTCCCTTGCAAAAGTGGCACTACAATTGGACGCATATACTATGCCAGTCCGTCTATGGGTCAGCGGTACTATTTGCGAATGTTGTTACATGTTGTATGTGGCCCGAAATGCTTTAAATACATACGCACAATCAATGGTGTTGAGTACCCGACCTACATGTCTGCCTGTAAGGCATTTAATTTGTTAGGGGATGATACTGAATGGGTCGAATCAATACGACAGGCTTCATAATGGCAATTAGGGCATCAGCTTCGCGAACTGTTTGTCGCAATATTGTTGTTTTGTGAGGTATCTGATCTTGAGCTAGTCTTTAGGGATACTTTACGTTATTTGTCGGAAGACGTGGTTTATACTCAATGTAGATTGTTACAAAATAATGATGTGTTATTTACGGATGCTGAGATTAAAAATTACACATTGATTGAAACTCAAAAGTTCCTTAATGGTAGCAATAGATCATTGGTAGACTTTCCAGATCTTCCACAAATTCGTCGTGGCTTATTAGGAGTGACAATGAATTCTTTACTTGCATCTGACAGAATATATGACACGGGAGTGGAACAATCTCGCTTCGAGAATTTGTATCGTGGGTTAACTTATCAACAAAAGGAGGTATTTGATCATGTAATGACGTGTATTGAAAAGCCTGACGGTGGAGTTATATTTGTGTATGGTAGTGGTGGTACTGGTAAAACATATCTATGGACGACCCTTATTGCTTGCATTCGGTCGATTGGTAAAATTGTATTGTCAGTTGCTTCATTTGGGATTGCGTCGCTATTGCTGCCTGGAGGTCGTACTGCACACTCACGTCGGTTGATGTTGATAGTGATTCGTGTTGTGGGATTGATGTTGTGTCAGAACTTACTGACTTGAGTAGAGACTCAGATTTGATTATTTGGGATGAGGCCTCGTTGCAACATCGTCATGTGTTTGAAGTCGTTGATAGAACATTACGGGATCTGTGTAAATTTGATCGGCCAGGGGCTGAAAATCAGGTTTTTAGTGGAAAGGTCATCGTCTTAGATGGTGATTTCGACAGGTATTGCCTGTTATACCCAATGCAAGCCGGAGTGAAGTTGTTTCGTCTGTCATAAATAAATCAGCACGAATATGGGATGTCTGTCGAATTTTTGCGTTGTCAATCAACATGTGACTTCGTGATCCGTCACTTTCTACCTTGGATTACGATCATATAATGGGATTTAACAAATGGCTTTTACATCTGGGTGATGGCAAACTTCCTACAATTGCATTACCTGATGAATCTGTTGCTGAATGGATTTCTATTCCAAATGATCTTTTGATACCTATGTCTGATAACCCGATTGATTCAATTGTAACTGCTACGTATCCAGATTTGCTAAATCACATGACTGATTTTGAGTATCTGAAAGAGTGTTGTATACTTTGTCCAACCAATGACTCTGTTGATGAGGTCAACTCACATATTCTTGGGTATATGGTTGGTGACATGCATGTTTTGCTGAGTGCTGATGATATATGTCCAACGACTAGTAATCTGGATGAGATGCATGTTATGTACCCACCTGAATTTCTTAACACACTGAAGTTTTCTGGGATACCAAATCATAGACTTGAGTTAAAGGTTTGGGCACTTGTCATGTTATTGCGTAATATAAACTAGAATCGGGGACTTTGTAATGGCACACACTTGATCATAACACAGATTAGTCGTTTGGTACTTGAAGCATTGATAATCACCGGAAGTCATGTTGGTGAAAAAACTTTATTGGGAGGATTGATATGACGCCCACTGATCCTTGCTGGCCTTTTCGTTTTAAGCGACGACAATTCCCTGTAAAGGTTTGCTTTGCAATGACAATTAATAAGAGTCAGGGGCAAACATTCAATCTGTTTGTGGCTATTTAAAACATCCAGTCTTTAGTCATGGTCAATTGTATGTTGTTGCATCTCGAGTTACATCGCGCAACAGCCTACGTTTTTATATTGATAATGGAGGCAAATGTCCTTCACTTTAACAAAAAATATCGTTTATAAGGAAGTGTTTTATAATCTCCCGCAAGGTATTACTTATGTTAATCTGTATGGTGTTGTGTTTACCATTATAAGGGATATACCATATGAATGTTAACTCCCTTTTTGGTTTATGAATGGTATTATATGTGAAGTTAACATGGAGTGATGACGCGCTCAAGTAGATAGTACATTGCTGACTTGGTTCCATTGGTAACTGACAAGTGGTGTCTGGTTGTCATGGTGTCACGGGTCTGGACTGCGTATAATCCTCGTAATGATCAGAAATTGTCACTAAACATGATCTTAGTTAATGAGCGGGTATGTGATTTGTTTTATTCTACGTTAAACATGCATATCAAATATATTGTTGACTATTAAAAATTTTTGTTTATTGTTTTTAGCGCTTATTGATTCACGGTTTGGTCCCGAAGTATATTATTGACAAGTTTACGGATTCTATCATCGAGGGACGTGTTTACAAGATCTGTCGTGTCAGTGTTGTTAATTACACGTCTAAATATACGCCTCTACATCGTGAGTTTTTAATTCAATTTGCCGCGTGTACGACAGTGTCATTACAGTCGGGTGTCGGTGATGATGTGTTCCAACGCTATGCTTCCGAGTTTGTCCCGTTCGACAATATTAGTACGCGCGTTAATGATGATACGTACTTAACAGGTGTCGTAATTGTTAACCTACATGATGTGTCATTGACTTTGTTTGGAAAGGTTTTATTCCTTAATTCTTATTCTTTTAGATGTTATAGTGGTTGTTCGTAAATGGAACCCTATAGAAAGAAGGGGGGTACTGGTGACTGGACATTCATTTCCATATGAATGTCCAGTCACCAATACCCCCCTAGTGACCGGGAACGATAAGGAGCCCTGCATCTGCTCTTCGTAAAATTGTTATTGCGGATATGAGGTATCAAACACACTTGGTTTATCCACCTACTTATCCATGTAGACATTGTTTCATTTTGTATTTTCAAAATGTTATTTGCTTTCAGTGACACGATGTTGGACGTCTCATTATGGGGTTCGTCAGCCTTGAAATATATTGATGACATGCTTCGCGCAAAACAACATGCCAATGTTGTTGTTGTCATTACGTGTTGCACTGTCCGTTCATATAAACGTATGTTTCTTTAACCATGTTATTTTTCTGTTATTCTTACACGTTAATGTGTACATATTAACGCTAAGATTTTACGGTTTTGTTAAGGGGTTCCACACTTGAGCATGACATCGGCAATTCGTTTATATGTAGACCTCCAAATTCCAGAAGTTATTGGTTATCATAATGGGTGATCTCAGTACCTTAAGGGTTGTTTTTTTAATACACGTTGGTCAACATGTTCATGTTTATAAATTATACAACTATTTTTTATAGCCCTGTCCGACCTATTACATTTGGACCCACCGTACCCATAACAGAGACAATCTCTATGATACCTATTGAAGACATATATATGCTCTTGGATGATGGAGTAAATGAGGTATTATTGTAATATTAGTTAATATAAACGTTATGTATCGGTTAATTTATGTTGTATGTTATTTATTTTAGGGGACAATTTTTACTGTCCCTGGGACGTTGATTGACATCGATTTATCAAATGATTGGAAGTTCATTCAGTGTACACGGTGTTATAAGAAGGCGACACTAAGTGGTCGACGTTATTATTGTGAATCTTGCAAGCAACATGTCATGAACCCTCGCCAAGCGTAAGTTTCATGTTGTTATTGTTCACGATATGACAGACATTTTTTTTATACATCATGTTTCCTATAGTTATAAATTGGTGATTCGGTTGACGGACATGTAATACACATGAGATGAGTTGTGTCCTATTTAACACCGACGCATCGAACATGGTTGGTGTTATTGCAAGTGAGTTGATTCTTAAAAGTCTTAAAGAGGTTAGTTACTCAAAATTCATAATTTTGGTATTCTTTTATGCATTGTTATACTGGTGTTTGCTAATTAACTTTACGTGCATTAGGGCAATGAAGATCCAGATTGGATATATTGGTTCTTTGTTGAGGCGTTGTGTGCGCGTCACGTGGTACTTGATATCAAAGTCGATAAATTCAATTTGCGACCACATTGTATTCGTCGATTTACAGTAACTAGGTATCATGGTGACTATGAATCGGTTGTCTCCGTTCGTGCACCCTAATCATCTTTGTTATCATCGTGTCCATCCACCTCAATACTCGGCTCTAACGAAGAATATACCTCATTCGATGATTCTCAAGTAATACAATGTCCATTACATCATGATCATGCATCAGATTCTTATACATCAATGGGAGTTACTAGAATGCACAACAGTTCAACATCTGCTACATCTGAAACTATTGTCGATGAATCAATGCTACATCATCAGACGACTTTGTCCTCAGACACGTCGTGAAACTGTTGTTCCTATTATTATTTATTTAGCTTTTTAAACGGCATTTACTTATGTATCATGAATTCTTATCTTGTATTTTTCTTAAAGGCTTTTTTAGCAGTTTCAGACTCTTTTTACCCTTGTAAGTTTATATTGTTGTCTATACTATGAATTTTATTGATCATTATGATATCAACTTTTTTTTAGTGTTATATATATTTAGATTAACGTCACACCATCGTGATACATTGTTTGATCGTACATACATGTTATCGTTTCCGTGTCGCATTAACTTCAAGTATAATAATCCTAATTTTACATTTATTCGTTAAACTTATTATTATATTTCTTGCTTTTTTTTGTTACGTATCATCTTTACTTAACATTGCTGGAAACTTATAGTACTACCCGTCAACATTTGCAGCTATCGTTTTTAGTATACATAATGGTTGATATTTGCACGGTAGATGCTTTTTCGTCCCTTAATCATCCCCATGGATGTTGGAATATAACTGCCATTCGAGTTGAGTTTGTTTGGGAAGACGATCAAAATGACAGATTGCTATTAATTTGCATTGATAAAAATGTAAGTGATAACTATTCCATAAATAGTTATGTTAAGTTTATGTTGTAAGACTTTACCTTTATCATCTAAATGCAACACGAATACATTGTATTTCAGAGACAGAAAATGGCAGCTGTTGTCTCATTTAAGTTGATGCATCTACACATGTGGCAGTCCTTCGCGGGTGGTGTATTTAGTTTGCACTGTTTCAACATTGAAGGGACATGTTATCAATATCCTAGATATAGATCGTGTGTTTTTTTACGTTCTGATTGGTATATACTTTTCGGTAAGAAAACAACTATTGTACCTGTTACGATTGCTATCGAGCGTATGGTTCCTTCATATCCATTGGTACCATCAATTAAAACTCTTGTGCAGGAAACGACAAGTTCCCAACTGATGGTTGGTATGCTTGTACTATTTACTATGCTTCATTATATTATTTGTTCTTTGGTCATATAATGCTAAGTAACGTTAGTCTTCTAATTTTTGTATTGTATTATGTTAGCTGTTGTTGGTAAAATCATATATGTTCGTCGATTTAGTGGGTCATATTTAAACTTGAGCTCTACGTTTGAAGTTCTATTGCAGGATGACACGTAAGTCTATTTATTTATTCTGTTCTCGGCATTTCATTTTATACCCAATATTATATTTTATACCCAATATTAATTAACATTTTTTTCCTTTTTATAATAATACAAATTGCACATACAAGGGATATGCAATAAAGATCTAGTTGTTTGACACACCACAGACGGAGCATGTGAAATTCTATCGTGCTATGATCACAAACTCTATAATATATGTTTCGCGTGTTACCCTTATGCATTTCGACTCAGGTAAGTTGTAATATGATTCTTATAACTTCAATTCCATATTAATATATATTATTCAGATTTCAATAGTTGTTATTTATATTTTATGTACTTGTCAGTTAATGTGTTATTCTCGACTAATATAACGAAGACATTGTTCGAACCTGCGATGCCAGCAAAGACCATTAAAAAGGTGTTGCGGGATTGATGATTTATTAACTTTTCGTTGTTGCATGCTTTTCTAATCGTTTGTTATGTTGATGTCTTTTATGTTCGTAATAATTGTTTATTTTTAGCATGTGATTAGACATCTTACGGTATTTGAATGATTATATATGATAAGTTTTTGTACGATAAACTTAGTTTATTGACATACGACGTTTCCCTGTGCACCGCACGGGTATTACACTAGTTATTTTAAGCAGAACTACATATTTGGATAATCTAAATCAGATTATTTATAAACAAGAAACCTTCCATGATATGATGCAGATCATTTGCTATTGTGCATGGAGATATGGCACCACAATATGAGATGTGGAGATAAAAGGGTCGGCCGGGTCGATCAACCATCAACGATGTAAAAAAAGAAGTAATGAGGATTGCAAGGCCTGTTAATAAAATTTAAAAAAAAAACTCTCTTTCATTTTGAGTTTAGACTTAACTCTCAATCTGAAAATTAAAAGGATATTTAAGAGGTAATTACCTCTTGAATCTAAATGTAAACAAATACCCTAAAGCTAGTTTAGATTTTAAGGCCTCAGGAAGCGGGTTCGCGGTACCCACCTGCGTACCAAGCATGACATTGGCAAACACCACCCCCTCAACTTGGCAATGGCATGACATCAATGACATAATGAAATACAAATTCAGAGAGAGAGAGAGAGAGAGAGAGAGAGAGAGAATTTTGTGTGAATGGGTATACAAATGTATATGTATACGTATATACATAGAAATATGGTTCGAGAGAGTACCACTCATTATGCAGCGCACCGGAATGTATCACATTTAAAAATACTTTTTTTAAAAATTTCTTTTCATAAACATGTTTTAATCAACATTATAAAGATCATATGTAAATTTCACATATATTCACATCTCTTAATTCTTTAAAAAAAAACGTCAACGTACACTTACATAAATTTGTATATATGTGTACGTACATTTATGTGATTCATAATTTCATGTACATAGAATGTGTGAATGTGCTTGAAATTTATACATCATCTTCGTAATGTTAACAAAAACGGGTTTACAAAAAAAAAATTTCAAAAAAATTACTTTTATCAGTGGTACCTTCTGGTACCGCGTTATAAGTGGTACTCAATTGAACATATATATATATATATATATATATATATATATATATATATATATATATATATATATATAGAGAGAGAGAGAGGTTCAATGGAAAACTTTTGTGCATCGAGGTACAAAATATATACATATACATATACATATACATAGGGGTGGGTTCAATGGAAAACCACTATGCACCTGAAAACTATGGAAACCTACGCATACCGTCCGATTTGGTGCATTTCATGATAAATGCGTTGGCATGATCGTAAATAAGGTGATGCATCACTCGGGATTTTGATGCATCACGCGGGAAATTTGATGCATCACGCGAGATTTTGATGCATCACGCAAGGAATTTGATGCATTTTTTGTGGTGAAGTGCGGTTTTCAGGTGCATTGTGGTTTTCCATTGAACCCCCCCTATATATATATTCACGATCAATGGGGTACCATGTTATACTGGGGTACCGGGGAACCATTTATAGTCAATCAATCATCATTAAATTCATTGAACTGTAATATAAATTTTGCTTAAATTTTTTTCCCAAATTAATTAATGTTAGGGGTAAAAATGGTATAAAAAAGTTTAAATTAGAATTAAAGATTCTGTGTATCTCATGAAAATCTCTATTTCAGTTAATATCATTCGTTACACCAACATGTGCAATGATGAGAATCCATAAACCACCATGTTCAATACCGTCAATATTGGTTTATCACCAAAACGGTTAACAGCTACTAAAAATACAATAACCCCGATTGCACATGTTTAATCACGTGTAAGAGAAATTGAACATTCAAGAACGGTTTGAATAAAATAATAAATACTTTTATTTGACACCTCCGGTTGAACATTTTCACTAAACTCCATTGTCGAATCCAATTGAGCATGTTAATTAGATACCATTGTCGAATCCGGTTGAAAATGTTCACTAAAACCCATTGTCGAATCCAATTGGACATGTTCATTAAAACTCATTTTGAAAATTATTATAGATATGTTATGAAAGTAAATTCCTATGATTAAGGGATCTATTAATTTATTAGTTGTCATCTATTATTTAAGATAAACATAATTGACTATATTACATTTTTAAACTTATAACCAAACATAGATGGACTCTGGTTCCCACTCTAACATGGTACCCCATTGATCTCGACCCCCCCCCCCCACACACATATATATATATATTTATATATATATATATAATATTAATTTGAATTAAAACAAGAAAAAATAAAAGTAGTCAATTATTCCATACTTTTCTCACTTACCAAACTACATACACACCCTCACTCTGTAGATTCAATACACCACTATGGTTCACAATACCATCGATGATTCACACCGTTGTTATGGTTCACCACATCACCGGTGATTTGCGACATCGTTTTGGTTCACGACACCACCAACGATTCACAATCGACACAATGCTATGATCTATGACTCAAATATGTGTGATTTCACGACATTGATGATTCACAATTAATACAAACATGTGGTTCTCGACTAATGGTTTACAAAATCTACAATCATGGTTCATAATAAATATTGATCGAATCACATTCGTGTGTGATTTTTCATCCGTTTAAGAGAGAGAGAGAGAGAGAGAGAGAGAGAGAGAGAGAGAGGAGAAAGAGAATTGTTTGGAGGAGAGAGAATGATTGATTTTAAATGATTGGAACCTTCCTTATTGGTTAACTTTTAAATGCATTTAATTAATTTTAAATTAATTAAAACGGATGACATGTCAAATTATTATTGGTTCTTACCGTCTTCATTTTAAGAACGGTCCTCATTTGATCCACTCCCTATATATATATATATATATATATATATATATATATATATATATATATATATATATAGGGGTGGGTTCAATGGAAAACCTATATGCATCGTAAAACCCGGGAACCACTTTATAGCCATTGGATCATGTGATGCATCACGCAGAAAGTCGATGCATCACGCGGGAATTTGATGCATCACGCAGGGAATTTGGTGCATCACGCGGAGAATTTGGTGCATCACGCGTGAATTGTGATGCATTTGTGGTGGTGCATGGAGGTTTTCCAAAGTTTTCCGATGCATGTTGGTTTTCCATTGAACCTCCCTCTATATATATATATATATATATATATATATATATATATATATATATATATATATATATATATATATATATATATATATATATATATATGTTAGGCACAAAAAGGCCTCAGTCAAACCTGCTCTACATCTTAGGGGGAGATTTCTAATCAAACCTGTTTGATTCACTTGAAGGTATAATTTAAGGTCTGTTTATGCCTTATTGAAACCTGAAAAGTGATTTGCAATATCAGCCAAAGCTGTTTACCCTGTTGCATTCGTTGCAACAAAGGCAGATTGTCGAAGTTGTTCTGTCTGCTGAGCAGGCTGGACATAAACTGTCTACGCTGCTCTGTTCTGTTGAGCAGCTTGGACAGATTCTATGTGTTCTGTTCTTTGTGAACGGAACCTGTTCTTTGTGAACAGGCTAAACACTTTACGGAATTTGTTTCCAAGTCCTCATGTATTGTATTTGGCTACAAGATCAGTTTACAAGTCGAAGACAAAGTGGAAAAACAGAAACTGCAAAAGTCTACCTACGCTGTTCTGTTACATGAAGACAAACGGATATCTGAAAAGGGTGACAGACCTTTTCTTATATCAAAATGGCCTTAACAAAAGAAGAAGATGCAAAGTTGACATTCCTCTATTGGTTAAAGCCCTATGCAACAGTGACAAAAAGAAAAAGACAAAGATTCTGCCACATGAAGACAAGTCTGCTTTATCAGAATGTGCAGAAAAGTTGTTTTGTCTTTTTGGAAAGACATCTCACTATCTCACTGTCCAATGAAGAAGCTTCACTAAGATTCTCAGTGAGAGTATAAAAGGAAGCTTCTAAGGATTGTGAGATATCCAAGAGTGTGGAATAAGATCGTGCATTAAAGTGTGTTATTCATGCATGCAAGTCTGCTTGAATATAACAGTACGTGTGTCTAAGTTGTTCATACTCAAGCTGTCCATCTGTGTCTTGTAAAATCAGTGAGTTCATCTAAGTGAGTGTATTCATTGTATCTAGTCTAAGTGTGTCTTAGATTAGTTGAAACATCTGTTGTATCTGTCATCTCAGCTTGAACCTTTCCGCAGTCAAGCTTGTTTGTAATTAAAACTTGTTAATAGTATACACAAACATTGAGATACTAGTGTTGAATTTTAATTTGCTGTATTCCCCCCCCCCCCCCCAACAGCTTAGAACAATACTCTAGGAAAACCTTTGGGACCTACAACTGGTATCAGAGCCAGGTTGAGTGTGTGTCAACTCTAGATCTCTCATTCTCCCTACTTTCCCACGGACAATAGTGCTGCAAGTTCATCCTCTTACTATGACTATGGTTCAATGGCCAAACCCCCCCAAATTCAATCATCAAAACTTCTCTGGTTGGAAGTGCAGAATGATGCTCTACTTAGAGAATCTGGATGTACAACTGCCAGAGATAGTAATGGAAGGTCCCTATGTGCCAACTTCTGTTACTACTATCACTCCTGCTGTTGAAGGAGCTGCCCCTGAGATCAGAACCTTTGAGAAGGCCAAAGCTCAATGGTCTGATGAACACAAAAGGCTGGTTGCTCTTGATGCAAAAGCCAGGAATAACCTGGTCATTTCTCTTCCTGATGATGTGTTCAAACAGGTTGAGAAAATGAAGACTGCAGAGGAGATGTGGGATACTTTGTGTACCGTCTATGATGGTCCCACAATCACACTGGATAACAAGATCAACAATCTTGTTAGACAATATGAACTCTTCTTTGCAAAACCAAAGGAGTCACTCACAGAAACCTACATCAGGTTCACTGCTCTTATCAATGATCTCAAAGCTGTTGGCATCACAAAGGACAGCTTAACTCTGGTGAACAAATTCTTAGACATCCTGCCTGAAAAATGGAACTATTTTTCTACTATCTTGAGAAATTCAGGCACCATCAAAGGTATGGATCTTGTAAACTTGTATGGATCCCTACTGAATGATGAGCAGTCAAGGAAACAGAAAAGAATTGCCTTGGAAATGTCTAAGAGAGGTGCTGCCTTAGTGGCCAGCGTGAGACAACCTTTTGGTCAGGTATGTGATGTGTTCACACAACCTGATGATGAAAGGGAAGAGATGTCTGAAGAGGAAGACATTGAAGATCTTGTTGAACTTGATGATGAGCAAATGATTGCAATGCTTGTCAAAAAGTTCAACAAGAAAAGGTTTGGAGGAAGAATGCTGCAGAGGAACTCAAATGCTGTCAAAAAGAAGGCATTTGACAAAACTAAGGCTGAGTGGTTTAAATGTGGCAAAACTGGTCACGTAGCTGCTGACTGTGTGTCTAAAGCTGTTGGCCGGTCATCCAAACCATTCAAGACAAACAGGGACGATGGCTATAGGGTTAAGTACCTTATGGCCATGGCTAAGCTGAAAAAGTTGGAAAACTCAGTGGCTTCCAACAAGCAAAAGGGACTCATGGCTGAGACATGTGATTGGGAGGAATCTGACTCATCTTCAGATGAGGAAGATAACAACTGTCTGATGGCCAACACTGATGTCCCATCAACCAGCAACTTCAAACAGGACCTGGCTGAAGCTAAAGCCTTCAGCAGCTTAGAGAACTGGAATCCACAATGATGTACAAGGTACAAAACTTTATGGCTTACAATTCTGATGAAAAAGTAAAAATGTTTGAATACATGCTTGTTGATTTAAAGCTGCTGTTGAGAAGCACAATGTTTTTCTGTCTGAAATCTCTAAGCTTAAAACTGATCTTAACATAAAATCTAGCCAACTGGACAGTTTCCATAAGTTGGAAACTGAGCTTGATGAATTAAAACACATCAACTCCATACTAGATGAAAAGAGAGAGACATACATAAAATATGCAAAGCTTCAAAAGATAGTTGACTCTCGGTGCCAATCTGCACAAAAAGTCAGCCATTGCATTAGTCAACAGATCCCTGCACAAATCCAAGCCTATCTTGGAGGAGATCTTGACAAAGCAGCTTCTATTGTTGAGATAAATAATCTGAAAGATGACTTATCCACTCTTGGTGAGCTTCCTAGCACTTTCATTCAGAAAGTAAATGTTAAGCTAGTCTCAACAAACAGGTTTGTCAGGCCTCAAAATACTGACAACTTATGTGAAAAAGCTCCAAAAGCTGATGATGGAATATTTCTCCATCAAGTCAGCTTGCTAAGTGCTCTGCTGATTCACACAAGCAAAAGAAAGGAAAACAAGCTCAAGCTGCAGCTATGGACTCTAAACCTGTTGACAAAACAGGCTCTGGGTCCAAAGCTGATGGTAAGAGACTTGTTAATCCTTTTGGTGCTAAACATTTTGAGAAAAAGTTTTCAAAAGGTAAGCAGACTGCTTTCAACAGGGGTAAGTCTCATGTGGAAAGCAAATCTGCTGTGGTTTCAAATAAATTTTAAATCATAGTGGAAAACTGGTTATAAATGAAGGTAAGTCTTTCAGAACCAAAAACAGTGATCATGTTGATAGGCAACATCAATCACATCTCAGTAAGGGCAAAGGCAAAGTAATTGCTCAACCTGAGAAATTTGGGAATAAGTTACCCAAACCTTTGGAAGGTCAAGAGCAAATCAAGCTTCCTGTGTTTAATATCTGTCCTACCAAAAAGAGGAAAGAAGAAACAGGCAAAGCTGTTGCTATTGTGCCTTACACCCAAACTGTTGATTCATCTAAAAATAGTAATAAGTTTGCTAAGCATGCTGACAGAATCAACAAAAATAATTCAGAATATGTTTCTGGAGGTTCTTCTTCCAAAAAGACTAAAAGGAGAAAATGCTATAAGTGTGGGAAGAAGACACATATGGCCAAAGACTGTCCTGAAACTGAGGAAAGGAGGCCTGTTGACTCTGCTAGTTCCATCATTGCAAAAACGAGCAGTGTTGGAAGTAACATAGTCAATGAGGATGGTATCCAAACTGATACCATCCAAATAGGAAATATTAGTGTAGGTCTCACTGGTCCATTAACAAATGTTGATGAAGTAGGAGAATTCATCCCCATGATGGATTCCCCTAAAAATAACTGATATTTTCTCATGACACTCTGCAGGACAAACAACCATCCCAGGTTTGGTACTTGGACAGTGGCTGCTCAGGACATATGACAGGTTGCAAGGACCTGCTGAGTGATCTCAGGCCTGGAAAAAGGCCAAAAGTCACATTTGGTGACAATGTACAGGGACCCACAGAAGGATATGGAACTCTTCAAGCTGGTGCTGCAGTATTCAAAAGGGTAGCCTATGTGGTTGGGATGAAACATAATCTTGTAAGCATAAGTCAACTGTGTGATGCTGCCTACAAGGTTAACTTTGATGAGCACCAGGGTTACATATTGGATCCCCAAGGCAAAGTTGTGTTGTGTGCACAACGAAAGAAAGGCGTATATGTTGTGGACATGAAATCTGCTGATCTCACAACTGAAACCTGCTTTATCTCAAGAAGCAATGCAGACCTGAACTGGTTATGACACAAAAGGCTATCACACCTGAACTTCAAGAATATCAACAAACTCTGTAAGAAATATTTGGTAACAGGTTTGCCTTCTATAACTTTTGTTAAGGATAAACTCTGCACAGCTTGTGAGAAAGGCAAGCAGAGAAATCATCTTTTAAATCTAAGCACAATTTCTCTATTGATACTCCTCTCTTCTTAATCCACATGAACTTGTTTGGACCAGTCAGTGTCTCAAGTCTAGGAGGAAGAAGATACACTCTAGTAATGGTTGATGAGTTCTCCAGGTTTACATGGGTGATCTTTCTGAAGAGCAAAGGAGAGGCTGCTAGAGAAATCATTGGGTTTATCAAAAAGATGGAAATGCTGAACTCTGCTCAAGTCAAGCAGCTTAGAAGTGATCATGGTACTGAATTCAGAAACAGTACTCTTGAGGACTTCTGTGAAGAAAGAGGGATCTCACAGAACTCTTCAACAGTAAGAACTCCACAACAAAATGGAGTTGCTGAAGGAAAAACAGAACTCTCATTGAAGCTGCTAGAACCATGCTGTGTGCATCAGGTTTACCTTCATCATCTGGGCTGAAGCTGTCAACACTGCTTGCTTCACCCAAAATAGATCCTTGGTGGTGAAAAGGTTCAACAAGACTCCCTATGAGTTACTCAAAGGGAGGAGGCCAAACATTAGCTACTTCCATGTGTTTGGATGTCCCTGCTTCATTCTGAATCAAAGGGACCAACTGGCAAAGTTTGAACCCAAAGCTGATGAAGGTGTGTTTGTTGGATATTCTGCTATCTCCAAAGCCTACAGAGTATACAACAACAAGAGAAAGGTGGTAGATGAATCTATCAATGTCACCTTTGAAGAGTCTAGGAGTGCCTCCACCAAAGTTGTTCCTGAATCAGTTTTAGGAGAATTCAGCTTTGATGATCTTATGCATTCCATCAATGAAGAGAAGGACTCAAAAGCTTCCACTACATCCAGAGTGGAACCTGCAAATCATGATGGGCATGATGATGATTATGTTAATACACCCTGTGTGAATAAGTGTACTGACATAATTACAACCTCATGTCCTGAACCAATCAATGCTGATTTTCCTGGATCCTCTGTTGATATGTTCAACAATGGAGAGTCATACTCAACAAGTGAACAGGCTCAAGATAACAGTGTGTCTGAAAATCTTGAGAGCTGGTCAACAGGACCTGTTGAAGATACAAATAACTCAGTAGAATCCTCATTGAAACAAGATCCTAAGTGGATCAGGTGTCACCCAAATGATCAGATAATTGGTGACATCAACAAAGGGGTGCAAACAAGATGGGACAGCTTAGGAAACTTTTGTATGTTTTCTAGCTTTGTGTCCCTAATGGAGCCTAAGAAAGTGGATGAAGCACTTAAAGATGCCAATTGATCACTGCCATGCAAGATGAACTCAATCAGTTTGAGAGAAATAAAGTATGGAAGTCGGTCCCTGCTCCTAAAGGAAAAACAATAATTGGTACCAAATGGGTTTTCAGGAACAAGATGGATGAGCATGGTCATGTCATTAGAAATAAGGCAAGACTATTTGCTCAAGGCTACAGACAGGAGGAAGGCATTGACTACGATGAAACATTTGCTCCTGTGGACAGGTTAGAGGCAATTCGTTTGTTTCTAGCTTACGCTGCTCACAAGAGCATGAAGGTATTTCAAATGGATGTGAAGAGTGCATTTTTGAATGGAAAGCTGCAAGAAGAAGTCTATGTCAAGCAACCTCCAGGTTTTGAAAATGAACATCCTCCAGGTTTGTCTATAAGTTGGATAAAACCCTCTATGGTCTAAAACAAGCCCCTAGAGCCTGGTATGACACTCTAACTGATTTCCTTATGAGCAATGGTTATTCCAGAGGTAAAGTGGATACCACACTGTTCATAAAAAAAGTGAAGTCTGATATTATGATTGTTCAAATTTATGTGGATGACATAATATTTGGTTCTACTAATGAGTAGTTATGCAAGATTTTTTCACTACTTATGAAATCAAAACATGAAATGAGTATGATGGGAGAACTTACTTTCCTTTTAGGATTACAGGTTAAACAAACCTCAAATGGAATTTTTATAAATCAAAGAAAGTATACTTTAGATCTTTTGAAAAAGTTTAAAGTTCTCCTATCAAAACCCCAATGGCAACCAATGTAAAGTTGGATGCAGATGCCAGTGGCAATGTTGTTTCAGTAACAGCTTACAGAGGCATGATTGGGAGCTTCCTATATTTAACTGCTAGTAGACCTGATATTATGTTTGCCACCTGTTTATGTGCTAGGTTTCAAGCTGATCCTAAAGAATCACATATAGCTGTTGTTAAAAAAATCTTCAGATACCTTAAGGGTACACCAGGTTTGGGTCTTTGGTATCCCAAAGACTCAAGCCTTGAGCTAACTGGATATTCAGATTTCGATTTGCAGGCTGTAGGCTAGACAGAAAAAGCACAACAGGTGGATGTCAACTTATTGGTGGTAAGTTGATAAGTTGGTGTAGTAAGAAGCAGAACTCAGTCTCTACTTCTACTGCTGAAGCTGAGTATATAGTTGTCGGAAGCTGCTGTGGGCAGATTCTATGGATGCAGCATCAGCTTGAAGACTATGTACTTGTGTATAGGAAAACTCCTATTCTGTGTGATAAAACAAGTGCCATAGCTATCTCCAACAATCCAGTATTTCATTCCAGAATAAAGCATATAGATGTCAGACATCATTTCATCAGGGATCACATTCAGAAAGGTAATGTGGAGATAAGTTTTATTTCCACAGATGAACAGCTTGCAGACATTTTCACCAAGCCTCTTGATGAAACATATCTAGTAAGCAAGTTGGGCATGTTAAATAAAAGTGACTAAGTGTCCTAAATGTTCTAAGTTATTATATGTCTCACACTGCTCAAGTTTCTCAGAACAGCTTAGGCAGAACAGGCTATGCATGTTCTACAGTGACCGGTGACCGACAGCAACTTCAGCAGCGAGATGCGTCGACTATTTTGTTTGTCTCCAATAGCAGCATGCGGCGGCGAGCATCTACGGTGATGAGCGGCCAACAGCAGCGGCGACAGCGGTGGTGAACAATGAAGGAAAGAGGTATCTCTCTGTGTCTTTCGGCGTGATCTCTCTCGCTATTTCTCTCCGTATGTGTGTATGATTTCCCTGACTGCTACCTCTATAAGTATTTGTGGGTTTTTACTTGTTGATTTCATAATTATTTGCCATGGTTTTGATACCTTATTGTAATGGCTACTACTTGCTATTTTTTCACTTCAAGTTAATCAAATTGCACAGGTTATCATTACTAAAAACAAAAGCAACTTTATTCACAATTTGGCAGGTCCAAGATGATCATGGAGGTTGTATGCATTAATAATATGAAACTTTCAAACTGTAAAATAATTTTAGAGTTTAAACTATAACCATTTAAAATCTGGAATAATATATGTAAAATTATATTAGGTTGCCTCTAAGCAGTTATCTTTTTCTTCTTCTAAAGCAAATTCAGTACCCAAATGGTTTTTCCCCTTTGAAAAGTCTAATTAACAAAGTAATTTACAGGTGCGGATTGTTCTGGAGGGCGTTGTTATACTTGGGGGAGGCTGCATTATGACGGTGAATCAATGTTTGATCAGGTATATATGCTAGATTGTTACTTAAGACATACATACAATAATTAGGTATTTAGGTGTGGTTGAGCTGCAACCACGTTGTTACTTTATACATATATACAATCATTTCTAAAGCTTCATAACATGTTCCTTGGCCTATCTTCCCTTCTGTTTTGCTGCTGCATATATATAAATATTATGGGTTGTTGTAGCTGCTGTTATAAATTGAAGGAGGACAACATCCTGGACATGGTTTTTAGTCGTAATACATGTACATAACAACTCCTAAACATGATCCATTAATTCAAAGCATTTCTATCTTCCCTTGATCATCAAATATGAGCATATAACATAAATTTAGTGTGGAAATATTAATTGGACAGCAGCCTTTTTATGGTGTTTTGGTGCTACAATTTGTATCTTTTAGCCTTAGTTCAAATATTAAATGGACTCCTAAACTTAGCATATTAATCCCTAAAAGATTTCCTATTGATCCAACACATATTTATCCATTAAAACACAAATCGTTAATTATACTTGACATAAAGTGATGAAATATGAGCTGTGAATTCTTTGGCAGCAGCAAAATATGGATTAAAAGTGATGATATATACACAATGAACCTCTATATATATAATGAACATATAAGCTTGAAGCAAAAACATACAATAATGTATGTAAAGATTTATAAAGACTAAAGCATACATAATAGTTGGGGCATTCCTTTTGACTACATTATAGGTATCAAGTAGCCGTTTTTTGACAATATTTTCTCATTGTAGGAACAAATGAAGAACTACAAACCTCTAGCAGATGGAAGTGCTTCGATAGAGCCTTTTTCGGTTGTGCTAAACAAGGAGCATGATGGATATCGTAGACTTTATTGTGTTTTGAGATTTTTGTGTGATTGGTAAAGGATTTTGATACCTTTTAATTATTGTAAACATTTTTTGTGTAATGGTAATTGGTGATGCTTATTAATCGTATTGGTGTATGCAAAGGTTGTATTTTTTTTGTAACTAAATATATAAATGTTGCATCTAATAATAAAAAAGTTGCATTTGAATGTAATAAAGGTTGCACTTTAGCATGAAAAATGTTGCATTTTGATATAAAAAAGGTTGCATTTGAGTTTTAAATGTGGTTGTATTTTTATTGTGAAAAGAGTTGCATTTGAGTTTGAAAAAAGTTGCATTAGATGGGAAAAAAAGTTGCATTTGAGAGTGAAAAAAGTTGCATTTGCTTGTAAAAATGTTGCATTTGAGTATAAAAAGGTTGCATTTTTATGTTACATGCAACTCTTTCAAAAAGGTTGCATATTCTGTCAAAAAGGTTACTTTAGACCTAATGCAAGGGGCTATAATGCAACTCTTGGTAAAAGGTTGCTATAGGTATAATGCAACTTTTTTAAGGCTTAATGCAACATTTTTCCAAGGTTGCAATAGACTCATTTTGTTGTAGTGCTTGAACAGCTTGAGCGTATAACAGGTTTGAAAACATCAGCGTTCACCTCAACCCTGGTCTGTTGCTCAAATCTCCAACCTGCTCACTCTCTCAATCTGTCATACAAGACATTGTCTTGTAACCTGGTCAGCTATTGAACACAACATGTTATTTAATAGCTGAACAAGTTGAATGAACAGCTTGAAGAGTGAACAGCTTGTGATGACTCTACTAATCACAGGTTTGACCAACAGCTTAGACCATCAGTTTTTAATTACCTTTCTTCACAATTAAGTTACTTAATTTCTGTTTTTATTTAACTTAATTACTGCGGATAATGTGTGTTACCGTGTGTTAGTGACTAAAAAGGGCTCTAGTGGTCTGACAACCGTTCTGACATGGACAACCGTTTCGTTTTCCGTTAAAGAACTTTTCAAATCAACTGCCCAAACTTTTCTCTCTCATACCCACTCACACACAAACCCTATAAATACCCTTCTACTGTTTCATCTTCGTCTTCCTTACTGCTTCCATAACTACCAAAGAACCCTAACTTCGACTAAGTGTCATGTGCTAATACTTCCACTACTTTCCAAATGGCTCACCAGAACAACCCCTTTCTTCCTGTTTTCGTTGATAACGATGTGCACAAACACTCGTATGTTACCACAATGCTGACATTGAAATACCTTGCAAACCTAACCATCCCAAAAAATTATGTGGGAAAAGGATATGAAGACATGGTGGAGTTTCTGAAGGTTCACCCATTGAACTACGCAATGATTGCATCTCCTGGTGTCCTGTACCAGAAGATGGTATATGAATTTTGGTACACCTGCTCTTATGATCCTTCTATCAAAATCATTACGGGAACCATACTCAATGGGACTCAGACCATTGAGATTACAACAGGTCTGATCAGGGAAGCTCTTCGTCTCCCTGTGGCTGAAACCTATGATCATCCACAGCCTGAATATGACCAGATGAGAAATCTGCTACACTTCTGTGGTGTAGCAGAACCCAAAGTTGGAGCTACACTGTTTAGGAAGGATTTGTCTCCAACCTACAGTTTCTTGTTTTCCTCGGTGGTGATGTTCTTCAGCAGTAAAGTTGGTTCATTCGACCAACTCAGCCGTGATGAGATTCCAATAGTCCTACAGCTTGTGGATGGGACTACAATCAACATGGCAAGATGGATTTTCATGAACTTGAGGAACCTGGTGCAGCAGGAAACACGTCCAGCTGCTGTTCGATATCCCAGGTTTTTAAGCCTCATCTTCAATCACATCTGTGGTGAGCAACTCTATAACTCACAGCCTCTACTACGTACTGCTGCATTCCCTGTAATAGGGAATAGAGTTTTCTACACTCCTGTACTCCCAAATGAACCTCCTCTGTCAACACCAATGAGGAGGTTGCTAGGAATGGTGGAAGGACCCTCTGTTGTGAGGGTGGATCCAGAGACTGCTCCCAAGGGAAAATCCAAATCTAGGGTCAAATTTTTTAAAAGGACCCTGGACACGACTGAAGCTGAGCCTGTCCGCAAGAAGGCTAAAACAGCCAAGTCCAAGTCTGCCCCATCAACCTCTGTGGCTGAGGGGGAGCAGGCTTCTCACCCTGGTTCATCTGTTGAACCTGAAGCCTATATGGCTGGTGCCTTTATGGCACCTGAAACTATGGAACAGGAAAACCCACCTGTTTCTGACCCAGTCTCCACACCAGTCCAAACAGAACCCCTCATCTCTTCTCCACAACATCCATCCTCCACTTCATGTCTCCGCCTATACAGACGCAAAACCTTAGCCAAAAAGAAACCAACCGACCCATCTAGCCCCTCTGATCCCTGTCAACAGGGTTCAGTTGAAAAAGAAGCAACCCCTGCTGCTTCTCCTATTTTGGGAGAAGGTTCAGCACATTTGGAGCAGGCTTCACTCCAACAAGAGTCTACCCTGAGTTAACCTAGGCCCTCTGGTCCCTCCCAACAGTAACCAGTTGTACATATGGAGACTACCTCATCCACTATTCCAGCCTCCCAACAGGCTGAGAATATTGAAAGACAGGAGTTTACTCGACTTCATACTGAGTCCACACAATCTCCACCTTATACTTCTTCACAACCTGAGTCTGCACGAGGTGCCAAACCTACTGGATTAGACCATCCAGTAGATCAGCCTCCAACTTCTGCTCCTCATGATACAGCTGTTGTACACCCCACAGCTGCTAAAGGACCAACACCCCAAGCTGATGAACCTCAGGGAACATACCATCCCTCTGGTGAGGCTGCACCTCATATGCAAACTCCATCAGCAGGTTTCACCGTTGCTGATGTTGAAATGCACATCCCATCTCCCCATGATAAGGCATCTTTAGACCAAGGTGCTGCTGAGGGAACCACCCCAGGCCTTAATGAAGGTGTTGCAACACAAGCAGCATCTGAAAGGCCACCAACTTCTACCCCTTCTCCTGATGAAGCAGCTACATCCACTACTGAGGGACCAATTGACCCTTCCAAGCTGGGCCATATTACTTTTGCCCAGGCTATGGAACTTCTGTCCCGAGTCACCCTTCCCTCTCCATCACGCCCCCAAACGCATGCCTCATCCTCATCTCATTTATCACCCTCTACACAATCCAAACAGTCTACCCATAATCCCCCATCCCCTAAAGATCTTCCTTTGAAGGATCAGCTTTCTTTGCTGACCAACAAAGTTAGCTCTTTGGAAAATTCCATGACTTCCCTACCATCAATAACCTCAGACTCTCTGTCTGCTCAGCTACAATGACTCTTTGATTTGTTCAAGAATTCCTTTCCAGTCACTCCACAACCTGACCAGTCCTCACAGCTGCTTGCACTCACTGCACAACTGCAAAACATCTCCACTTTCCTCTCCTCTATTCTTTCACATCAACAGGACTCTGTGTCCTCCATGACAGCCATATCCCAACAACTGTCAACTCTCCTCACTACTTGCACTACTACCCTTCCTACTACATTGGCCAGCTTAAACTCTCTAATTGTTTCTCTGTCCAATTCTGGGTCAGCAAATCTTGATGATGTGCAGGACTCTCTTGAGTTACATCTTGCACAGCTTCAAAGTTTGCTGTTCACAGCTTCTGACAGAGAATATCTAGTCAAGCTGTCCTCAATTGCTGATTCCCAATCCTCTTCTCTTCAAACCTGCCTTACCCAACTTGCAGAGGTTAAGGGCAATCTGGCTTTCTTGATGCATAGCCTGGTTGGCCCCAAACCTGCTGCCAAAACTGCTGCCAAGCCTGCTGAATTTGTTTCTTCAGGCAGACCAGTTGCTGAATGTGCTGGTCCATCTCCTTCAAAGGGGGAGAAGTTGTCTGCCTCGAAGACTATTTTTAAGGGGGGGAAAACCTCTTCTCCTTCTAAGGAGAAATCAGCATCTGTTGGTCCAGCAGCAGGTGCATCAGAAACAGGTCCAGCTGAAGATGTCTCCCATCACACTGAAGCTGCTCAGCCTACTCAGGTTGGATCTCCAAACCCTGCACAAACTAAGGGGGAGGAATCCATTCCTGGGGACAGGCCAGGCAGAAGGAGACATTTGATTTTGGAAGAAGAAGAAGAAGAAGAGGTTCCTGAAGCTGTTCAAACTACAACAGCCAAAGGAATGGAGAAAGCAGTTTTTGACCCTAATCACCAAAAAGCAGCGCAGCTAAAGTTTGATAAGTCAATGGCTAAGGAAATGGGTGTTCCTTTGGAGAAATACTATGAGTTCAGAGATGAACAACTCCAAGCCCTGGAAAGACTGAGAAAGGAAGAAGCCTCAGCCAAAGCTGCCAGATCCCTTGCATCCAAAGAGGCAAGCAAATTAAAATGCCCTCTTTGGATGTGCAAAGAAAACTGCTTGAAGCTGCTAAAGAGTGGCAAAGAAAACTGCTTGAAGCTGCTAAAGAGTCAGCGGGTGAAAAGGAAGGTGAGAAGGAAAAGGGTGCTCCGGTCTCTGTGACCAAGTCCAAAGAAGCATCCTCTGCAAGAGCCCAGATACACTTTGACAACTTGGCAAGGAAAAAGTTCTTTGATGTTGCTGATAGAAGACTTGCCAAGGAATCTATTGTCAAAGTTGTGCCCATTTCAAGAAAAGGCAAGTAGTGAAAACTACAGATAACCATTAATGGGTGCAACAGGCCCAGAACTAGAATCATATGATTACACTGATGTTGCACAGATGGGGTGCAGAGAATGGGTGGAGTTGGCAGTTGCCCTGTGCCAGTATAAGTCTGAAACGGCTAAGACTATCAGGGCATATGTCAAAAAGTTGATGGAAAGGGTGAAAGATCTTGGCCTGATTTCAGATGAATTAAGTAAGGGTGTCTCAGTGACTTACCCCAAAATAAAGGCCAAGAGGAACAGAAAGGATTCAGAGCTGGAGGAACTCCTGATCTTGATTGAACAAGGTGACTATGCAGTAGAGATCAAAAGAGTTGACCACAACCTGCCCAAAGGAGTAGAATTTGAAGAAGGCAAGCTGATAAGAACCTGAGTTGGGGGCATTTTTTGTAGATCCCCTGACAAAGAAGAAGTGCTTTCAAAGAGCATCAGACCTACACAAAGTTGGTCTCAAACAGCTTGTAGCATTCAGACTTGCAAACTCCTTCAGGCAATCTGGAAAGTAGAGAGCAGCCATCTGGGATCAGCTTAGAGGCTTCTATGAAAGAGGGGAGCTTGAACATCCCAATTTTATGTTCCTCAGAGTTGAAATACAAGATTTGGAGGAAACCAGGGAGGAACTTGAAAAAATGTTTGAAGAATGACTGCCACCACCACTGTCTTGAAGTCCATCTACTATCTGAGTAGGTGAAGAGTGGAAGTTGTCCATCTGTTGGACAAGCTTGCCATTATTTGCTCCCATCATCAACAGTCCAAATTGTTGAATTTCTATGTACATTAGTTGTACTTAGTTGCATTAGTTGTAACTTTTTATTTTTATATCAGTTGTAATATACACTAGTACATCAGTTGTACTTTTGTAAAAACATATGTTGTTTATGTAATCAAAAATCAGTATATATATAAACTGATCTTTTACTTTACTTTAATGATGTAATTTCATTTCAGCAAAATGTATTGTAAAAATATATAGTGATTGTTGATAAAATCAGCTTAGACTGATTATTTTAAATAGGGGAAGATTGTTAGGCACAAAAAGGCCTCAGTCAAACCTGCTCTACATCTTAGGGGGAGATTTCTAATCAAACCTGTTTGATTCACTTGAAGGTATAATTTAAGGCCTGTTTATGCCTTATTGAAACCTGAAAAGTGATTTGCAATATCAGCCAAAGTTGTTTACCCTTTTGCATTCATTGCAACAAAGGCAGATTGTCCAAGCTGTTCTGTCTGCTGAACAGACTGGACATAAACTGTCTACGCTGCTCTGTTCTGTTGAGCAGCTTGGACAGATTCTAAATGTTCTGTTCTTTGTGAACAGAACTTGTTCTTTGTGAACAGGCTAAACACTTTATGGAATATGTTTCCAAGTCCTCATGTATTGTATTTGGCTACAAGATCAGTTTACAAGTCGAAGACAAAGTGGAAAAACAGAAACTGCAAAAGCCTGCCTACGTTGTTCTGTTACATGAAGACAAACAGATATCTGAAAAGGGTGACAGACCTTTTCTTATATCAAATGGCCTTAACAAAAGAAGAAATATGCAAAGTTGACATTCCTCTTTTGGTTAAAGCCTTATGCAACAGTGACAAAAAGAAAAAGACAGATTCTGCCACATGAAGACAAGTCTGGTTTATCAAAATGTGCAGAAAAGTTGTTTTGTCTTTTTGGAAAGACATCCCACTATCTCACTATCCAATGAAGAAGCTTCACTGAGATTCTCAGTGAGAGTATAAAAGGAAGCTTCTAAGGATTGTAAGATATCCAAGAGTGTGAAATCAGATCGTGCATTAAAGTGTGTTTTTCATGCATGCAAGTCTGCTTGAATATAACAGTACGTGTGTCTAAGCTGGTCATATTCAAGCTGTCCATCTGTGTCTTGTAAAATCAGTGAGTTCATCTAAGTGAGTGCATTCATTGTATCTAGTCTAAATGCGTCTTAGATTAGTTGAAACATCTGTTGTATCTGTCAGCTCAGCTTGAACCTTTCCGCAATCAGTTGTTTGTAATTAAGACTTGTTAATTGTATACACAAACATTGAGAAAAGAGTGTTGAATTTTAATTTGCTGTATTCACACCCCCCCCCCCCCCCCCCCCTCTACAGCTTAGAACAATACTCTAGGGAAACCTTTTGGGACCTACAATATAGGGAAAACTAAAGATATGGTAATTAATTTATTTCTAAAAATCATTAAAAGATTATTAGGAGTTACATTTTGAATTAAAATCGCATATTAACTACATTTCTTATTTTCCTCCCTATTTCTCTCTATCTCTCTCTATCTCTCTCTCTCCCTTTCTCTCTAATCGTGTTCTTCATAATTTTCATAGTGATGATGATTTGAAGACGAAGATTAACGATGAACAACGATGATGATGAACATGAACAAGAGATGCAACCGATGATGATTATGAAGAACACGATGCATAGATGGATGATGAACGATGAATAATGATGATGCATAGATGGATGATGAACAATGACGATGCATACATGGATGATGAACGATGAACAACGAAAAATGATGATGCATAAATGGATGATGAACAATGACGATGCATAGATGAATGATGAACAAGTTGAACACGATGCATAGATGAATGATGAACAAGTTGAACACGATGCATAAATGACTTTGTGTATTTTTTTTTGTTAAATGCGTCTTTTTTGAACACGATGCATAGATAAACACGATTAACGATGAAATGCATCGATCTCCATCATCTTTTTTGAATTTGTGTAATTTTTGTTAAATTTTGAAATGTACCAATTGAATTTATTTAACATTTATTATTTGATTATTTGTTGAAATATTAAATTTAATGAGGTATGCACATTCCCAAAATGCCCTTCATTGTTTGTTTCTATATTGCACAAGATGCATAAAATTGTCAACTATTTTACACTTTTGCCATTAAGCTAATCCATACAATTTTGATATAGGTTCTTTTGTACCTCGATGCATAAAAGTTCTCAATTGAACATCTCTCTCTCTCTCTCTCTCTCTCTCTATATATATATATATATATATATATATATATATATATATATATATATATATATATATATATATATATATATATATATATATATATTGAGGTTCAATTGAGAACTTTTATGCATCGGGGTACAAAAGAACTTATACCATCGATTAGATCAAAGAATTGTATGGATTAGAATAAATGACAAAATGGTAAATAGTTGGATAATTTTATGTATCTTGTGCATCACAAATAAGACATGGAAGGGAATTTTGGGGAATGTGCATACCTCATCAAATTTAATAATTAACAAATAACTCGATAATAAATGTTTAAATAAATTCAATTGATACACTTCCTTTTTTAACATAAATTACTCAAAATCAAAAAGGATGATGGAGATATTGATGTATTTCATATTAATTGTTCAATTCGTGATGCATATCGGCATTATTTATACAAAATCTATACAATTCGTGAAGTATCGCTGTTAATCATCATCTTCGTATTCATCGTTCTTCTATGCATCGTGTTCATCATGGTGCATCGCTGTTAATCATCAACATCATGGTGCATCGCTGTTAATCAACATCATTGTTCCAATGGATGCATCAACGTGTTCATCATCTTCGTTCATCGTGTTCTTAATATCTATCGTGTTTCATCGTATCGTTCATAATCGGTTGCATCTCACGTTCATCATCATCGCGGTGGCGGTGGTGGTTGGCGAGGATGAGTGCCGAGAGAGGGGCAGCCGGTGGTGGTGTTGGTTGGCGATGATGATGGCCGAGATAAGGCGACAGTAGTGGTGATGGTTGGCGAGGATGAGGGCCGAGAGAGGGAGAGAGGGGCAGTCGGTGGTGATGACCTGGTGAAGGAGAGAGCGGTGGCCGGTGGTGATGGGGCGACGAGAGAGAGAAAATAGATAGTCATGGTAGAGAAAGAGAGGGGGGGAGAGAGAAAGAGGGAGAGATATATGGAAAGGAATTTAATGTTGATTTATTTTCCATAATTTTCATTTCCACGTATTCAATTTCTATATATTATGTATTTTTTTTAAATGCCCTTTGTGCCTCTTGGTGATTATGCACAATAGTTCTTAAAGGTTCCTCGGTGCATAAAAGTTCTCAATTGAACATCAATACACACACACACACACACACATATATATATATATATATATATATATATATATATATATATATCTATATAGAATATGGTTCGAGAGAGTACCACCCAAATGCAGCGCACCAGAAGGTACCACCTTTAAAAAAACTTTTTAAAATTTTTTTTTTCATAAACATGTTTTAATTAACATTATGAAGATCGTATGTAAATTTCACATACATTCACATCTCCTAGCTCCTAAAAAATGATGTGAACACACACTTACATAATTTTGAAGACATGTGAACATGCATTCATGTGATGTGTGTTTTCATGCACTTAGAGTGTTCGGATTTGCGTGAAATTCACATATGATCTGTGTAATGTTAATTAAAACATGTTCATGAAAAAAAATTTCAAAAAAATTACTTTTAAGGGTGGTACCTTCTGGTGCGCTGCATTAGATGTGGTACTCACTTGAACCTCTATATATATATATATATATATATATATATATATATATATATATATATATATATATATATATATATATATATATATATATATATATATATATATATATATGTATATATCATTAAAAAGTAGATACGACAAAAGTGACATTAACACCATGTGAATGATATCAAAATGACACGGGATGACAAAGTTGACGTGGATGCAATTTTTGTTGGCATTTTTGTCAAGCACTCTCTCATGCCTGATTAAAAGTTCAGAGGTTGTACTTTACAAACAAACAAAGCCTAAAACACCCTTAGCTACCTTAGAACTCACCAATATGGCAAGACAAGCTAAACACATTATAAACACTCATTTAAGTATAATATTACATAAACCTCAATACATAAAATTGTGAAATAGCACCGTAGGAAACCGGATATTACATCGATTCGATACAATCTCAGTTTTCCAGTATTGTATAAACGGGATTCACACTTTTAACTTCAAGGAGCAAACTTCTGAATTTGCAAGCTAGAAGTTTTTCATTTTTTATACTACTAGCTCTAAGACCATTTCTAAACAACAAAATCATACATAAGATAAGGTAAAGCCCACGGAACCTAATAACGTCCCCATGTGGGATTATGTAGCAATACAAGAAACTAGCTTACCATATGTTGATGTCATTGGCAGGATGGTCCATTGGCAGGAACGACGAAGATGGGTTGGAAGACTGGTAAATGATAAGTTTGATCGTTTGATTCTTGGTTGATAAATGTAGATCCATACATTCCTCAAGATCAGCATCACATGCCAACAGTACCCATTCAGAATCATCGTCAATGTACTCGAGTGTCGTATTACCCATGTCATGTATATTAAAACGCCTTGTTATCTCACGCTGCAGGTCTCCAAAACCCCAGTTCTTTGACATTCTGAATCGGATTTTCTCTTTGCCATAAGTAGCTTTTACTCTGAAGAAACCTTCGTCTGATGATATTGGGCTGCTGCTCTTGGGTGGAGGTGCAATAACCTCGGGAGAACAATGATTGTCAACAACTTTATTGTTTTCAGATCTTTGATGTAACTCTGTTTCTTCGTGAAGCAATCCATGAGATTTTTCAGTATGTAAGGCGTTTCCTGTTGAATAACAGAGGCTCGAACTGGATCCATGGCTGCCAGAAGATGAGGAGTTGGATGGTGTTGCTTGAGTTTTTAAATGGTTAACGCGATCGTTAATCTTTGGCTTGGGACTAAGTGTAATTGGGGAGTTTAGTTCGGGGAAGTTTGTATAGAATGATCCGAGTTTAATCATCCCCTCCGCACCTTGGACTGAATCAATAACGAGTTGAAGTTTCTTTAATGAATGGCTTACTTTCTTGATCTTTCGAGAAGGCCATCTCATGATTCCATGTTGTCGGCATATCCTTTTTAATGTCGTAGGGCACACTGAAAACATCAAGCAAAATCATAGAATAATGATTAAAGATCTTCCAGATATTTTATCAGGAAGTAGAGTAAACTACGAAAGCAGAAAGAAATATCTAACCCCCAATGCTCTTAGCAGCGTCTTTAAGACTCCCGGGAAAATATTGCTGGAGAACTTGCAAACTGATGTTCCTTTCTGTCTTCGCCCGACTCTTTTCGCTTGAGCGTTTGGTGACTGGCAATCGACTTCTCGGCTTCGAGCCCCACTCCAGATAAGTTTGCTTTTCAGGATCAGAGAATGTGAATCCATTATAGAGTTCGTTTACCATATTAAAGTCTTCTTCTGGTTCTTCCTTGTGACAGCCCATTGAAATTACGACGTTTTCACCCCTCTGCTGGGCTTCCAGCATATGGGATATCCATGACTCGTCTCGAGTGTTTGTATTTTTGACTGGAAATGAAGATGCCTCCGCTGGTTCTTCATCATTTATCATATGCAAACTCCAAGAAAAACGTTGTGTCATAGCAACTATCGAGCTTTGCAACTGCAATTGTTCTTCATCTGATTTGCAATCACGAGGTAGGAAGAACTCGAGGATGAAATCCATCGGTCCTGTGTATGTACTACGAAGGCGTATTGCTACAGAACCATTCAGTCCAAACATGCTAGCTTCATGAGCTAGAGGATAATCAGCCCTACAAAAATCAGCAATGTCAGTAAAGCAAGGTTGGTTTGTTCCCAACGCTTTACCAGCAATACCTTGGCCTTGTGCCAGCTTCTGCACAGTGCACGCCTCATAAAAGCCCAAAATCTGGGGATCGAACACATATGAAGCAGATTCAATGACAGATATAGAAGCAACAGGCTCTCTGGATCGGGTTTTACATGTACCCCATGTTTGAGCCAATGGCAATTTTAGAGTCTCACATATGGATCTTAAAACATCTCGAATCTCTGCAAGTACCACTTCGTATGGTTCTACGAAATCCTGATTGATAGAAACATACACACAATGTCAGGTATAAGTTACAAACTAAAAAGGAAAGAACTGGTTGGTTAGTTTAGGATTAATTGCATCAAAATGGAATGTAATTTCTGTCAATTTTTACCTCTAGATCATACTTCCAAATCAGTGTTTAAGCTTTAAACCCAATGTTATAAGTTTATAATAAAAAAGGGTTAATTATGAAAAAAAAAAAAAAAAAAAGGCCAACATGTTTTGCAATTTCTGTGTTTTAGTTAATCCATGTTATTTTTCATAATTAACCCTAAAAAAAAACTCATTGATTATAAACCGTAAAAAATTGAAAAACATGTTGGCTTTTTTCGTAGTTAACCCTAAAAAAAACTTTTAATTGTAGAAATTGACTTTTTGTATTTGGTGCTTTTTTATATGACAATCAAGCCTCTCTGATTTGATTATAAACTTATAACATAGGTCCTTAACCATTGATATTCAAAGTACGATCTATAAATTAAAATAAATGAAAGTAAGCTAGCTATATTTTGGTGGAATTCAGCCCCTTAATTTATGAAGGCATGATACCTTTATCTTTGGATGAATCAAGAACTCAGAGCTCCTTAGATCAACAACCTGCAAGTGAAAGTCAATTCAGAACAGTCATTTAATGTTTTTATGTTGTATGTCAAATGTCAATTGATATGGCGTGCACGATGATGTGATCGTGGGGTCCCACTTTCCTAATGCAATGAGAAATAAAGTAAAAAAAGATGTAAATGGATGGAATTTTAACAATTAACACAACCAAACCAGAAACATATCTAGAAAAATAGATAAAAATAGACCTCAAGAGCTCTAGAGATGTTATCGAGTTCATCACGGAAGTTTACATTCTGGGAAGTTGTCACGATCTCGATCACACCCAAGCAATTTCCACCATCAAGGTTGAAGACAGGGATGTTAAGACACCCAAAAAGGTTGAGTTTTTGAGCATAACCAACACGTGGATCATTGCCTTCTGCAACGTATTGGAGATCTGGAATGCAGGAGGGGAACTTCTTCAAGAAAACACGACCAGGTAAACCAATCATCTCGACAGAATCAGACTCGGCAGCAAATTGATAGTTTGTCGAAACCTCTCTATAATTTGGGAGGCTTGCGCTATCTGAGTTAATCATGAATGGCATGTTTTCTGTTGTTAGGACTTGTTTACCATGTCTAATTACAGGCAGCCATAATTGAACAAGAACGTCCACGTCCCTACTGCACTCTTGGTTCAGATATTCAATTGCCTGAACGAATCGATCATCAAAGAATTCACAATGATCATCAAGAGGCTTCATATCTGTTTCGTCTGGACAAGTGTTTGGATCAAAGCATTGTTTGTACACGTCCATGGAAGTAAGGTAAGATGATGAAAAATCCAAAAGGGTCGAAAAAGAAAGATTAGGACTCTCTAACCATCCATCATCATATGACATCTCATTCATATCGACAAAATCTTGACTGTTTTCTTTGATGGATCCAAACATGGTGGTATGATCATCCATAAATAACCCTTTTTCTCTTGTTCAAGTTTAAATTTACACGATTTTAACGGTGGCAAAAGTACCGGTAAAAAAAAAAAAGAGGCTTTACGATTCAGGAACCAGAGCGAAGAAGGTTCACGTAAATGTAAAACAAGAATTGCAACTTCCAGGAATTCTTTTCGTCTTTATTCAAAAACCAGATATGTCCGTGTCGCACAAACATTATTTCTTTTAGTAAAACTGCATAAACAAATTACAAGCTCACTTCAGCATAATTTTCAAGCATCAACATAAAAATTAAAAAACTTGCTCGGTATGACGAATCAAAAACCTCAACTCATAAAGCCCACAATCTGTTCGACGTAATGCCACATATAAACAAGACAAATCGAAAACTCAAACTCATAAAGCCCACAATTTGTTCGAAGTAATACCACAACTAAACAAGACAAATCAAAAACTCAAACTCATAGATACTAAACACTAAACAATACCCGGTATAAATGCCATTTCCCACAACCTATTCCATCTAATGTCACAAAGATTCATAGGACTGCAAGAATCAATTGAATAGCACTAATCAGAAAATCAAAAACGCAACTTACTTGATAATTTGAGGAAGGAAGAAGAACTGGAGGAAGACGAACTGAATCGGGTAAAATTTCAATATCAGAAATTGAAATCAGAGCAACCCACTGAACCTGAAATGTGTAGACATACACAAGTTTCCGCTTCTACCTGTTTTTTTATAGAGGGAGTTGAGAATCTGATAAGTGGGACCACACACAGATGACGTAAGAATGTAAGATTATAAATTATAAAACAATGCAATATACTTTTACAATCAATATAATGTCACACAAGTTGTATAAAAAATTAAAAACTATGCATATTTAGACATATATTTTAGAGTAAATTACTGAAATGGTTCTTGTACTTTGTTCAAAATTACAAAAGATCCTTCAACTTCCTTAGCTGTATTGATTTCATAAATAGTCCTTATTGATATTAATTTTTTTAAAAGGTTAAATATATTATTTTTCACTTTTGGTCCCATATTGTTACAATTGTTTGTCTTTGGTCTCTGTTAACTCTTTGTACTTTATGTTCAATTTTTCATTTTAAACCTTATTTTTATATTATTTTTTTGTTTAATTTTAATTAGTTGATTAATTGATTATGGTTTAGTTAAATATAATTAAAATAAAATTTATAATTCATGATATTAAATAAATATTCTCTATGTATTTATATATTCATTAATTTTTTATGTGGTCTTTTAGTTAACAATAATTCTTGATTTATTTGATAAATTTTATAACATATATGCCAAACTTAGTTACGTGTTTATATATTTGTATTAATTTCTTTCATATGTGTGTGTGAAATAGAAATCGAAAATCCAATTACAAAAACCGCAACCAACCTAAACTCGAAAAGTCACCTGTCTTGATTAGCATCAAAAACTTAAAACTTGATGACATTAAAATCTAACAAAATTAACATAAAAAACTTGTATTTTACTATATTTATTAAAACAAAATGTCGTTAGATTAAAAAATATGTCATGTATATTATTTTTTATATTTTTTTTGGAAATGCATGTTTCATTTTTTCTATTCGAATTAAAGCTATCAAAAAATATTTATTATGAATGTATAGAATTCTAAATATATAACAAAAGATTATAAATTTAGGAAATAATCAAAATTATGACAAAATTAAGTAATTAATAACAAGAAGACAATTATTTATAACACTATTATTATTATTATTATTATTATTATTATTATTATTATTATTATTATTATAAAACTTACGAGAAATGTGAACAAATAAAAATCAATTGCTTAACGCATAAAGTTTTTGGCCTAGCGGTACCAATGTGGTTATGTAAGTGAGAGGTCACGAGTTCGACTCCCGTCGGAAGCAAGTTCAAATTTAGGTGAAGATTGCAAGTCTTGAGGTTAAGGAGTAGTTTAGGAGTAGGAGTAGGTTAGTTTGCCGTTCAAAAAAAAAAAAACTTAATCTTCATCATATAATTCTATTAAATTAAGTTTTAAAAACACCAAAATAACATGTTAGTTAGATTTTATGTTTTTTATTTTGTAACACCCTATAACTACTCTCCAATGCGACATGAATAGCACGTCAACAGGAATATAATATATAAATCCCTAATTGTTCCCAAGGCAAACACTTGGAAACTCCGATAATCTAAAACTTTAATTTACATAATTAGTCACGAAAATCCTTAATCACATTACATATTATCTGAAACATATGTATACAATCCCCAAAATATAACTACCTCTAAGGAAGGCAGCTAATGACTCCTCGTTAGCATATGTAACCTTACTTGGGTCCAGCAGGCCTACTAATACTCTTATCACCTGAGATACACACATTTAAAACACAGGCCAGCTAAAGCTGGTGAGAATCCAAGTGTTAGTTGTACGATTATAAAAACTCAGTAAAAGAAAGTAAACTCAGTAATAAAGCGTCCAGCGATTTCTACTAATAAGTATATAAGATCCCACAATATAGCTCAGAATAGGTACTCAACCTGTGTAAACGAATCCGCTTACCCAAATCCCTAGACCACACAAGGCAGTCGTCAGAAGCTCAAAAGGGAATCGGGAGCGACTCGACCCCTGCCCAGCCGCGCGTTTAGTAACTCGGTAGCTCATGTGTCCCAAATCTCATAATATAAAACTCAGTTCTCAATAAAGCACAGTTACACATGCATGATAAAAACTCAGTAATAAAACTCGTAAGAAAGCTCGTAATAGTCTCATAAAGAAAGCTCAGTGAAAGATCATGCAAGTATAAATAAATAATCATACATGTATCTCAGAAAAACATGCAAACTCACCTGAACCTGAAGTCTCACTCCTCAAGTCTCGGTTCCCTACCCGTACCCTTACCCTATCAACTTGAGACCCTGGATTCACAACATAATGACTCAATATCACAATTCACAGCTCAATAACTCTATACACGACTCCCAGATAACACACACAACCCAGATACCCAAACACAAGACTCACAAAGCCCAATATCTTAACCCTAAACCCTAGCCGGATTGCGGGGAGTCACGATCGCGCTGACCATCGCGATTGCGGTCCACAGATCTCGTCGCGCTCCTCATCGTGGGTGTGCTCATCACAACGCAGCCTGCGCTCAACCCGAACCTCCCACGACCCATCGCGCCCATGGCAACGCGGCCCTGGCTTATCTCAAGAACATCACGGCCCGCGATCCCTTAATCGTGGCCGCACTCACGGACGAATAGAGGCAATAGCCTTTGTTTTCACCACAGACCAGGGGAATCACTCCCCAAACCAATCTCAGCTCAATATAACCCAATGAATCAGTATCGAAATTACTCAGAATACAACTAAACTTAATTCAATTAACTACTAACAACCAACAACAATTAATCCAAGAATTTGAAGATCAATTCACCCTAAACCTTGTAACCACTTGAAGGAAGATGATGATAATAATTTAGTAGCTCAACCACAAGTTAACCCTCGATTGCTTGTTGCAGTTGTTGGAATTCAGATACACACACAACACACTCAATTTTCTGGAATTGGGAATGGCATTAATGAAGCAAGCATCCAAAGAGGAGAAATATATATATATACGTTTTGGTTTAAACTCGGTTCGACACCCAATATCTGATCCCGCTATCATAAAACACAAACTTATATCACCGGGTTCCAAATGAATCAATAATCACCAAGATCATAATTTTTTATAAAACATGATCTCATAACTCGGTTAACCCAAAATCTTGTCACGCGGTAATACCACGTATAACTCAATGATTCGTCCAACTCAATAATAATATTATAATCAATCCAATTGAATAATTCCACGTATCTTTCCCAAAATTGGGATGTTACAATAAATATATACTTTGAATAATGAATGATAAAACACACATTACTCATTTATAACGGGATTGATGATTTATACATCTATTTCATCATTGAAAGAAATTCTAAATGATCATTCACATGAGCAGATTTCACCATTCACATTTGTTAGTATATGGTCTGTAAAGATGACATTACTACTGCATCATGGCTGATTTCATAAAACACTTAAGGGTCACACCGATGAGCACAACTGAGCAGATGCAATTAAACTATTAAATAATATTGGATATTATTTATGACACGAAATGATCATTGAGATTAAATTAATGTATGATTAGTTATATCTCAAAGTACGGGGACTAAAAGTACAATATTAGATATTGTAAGTGATTTAATTGTCATTGGATGATAATTAAATAAATAGTTATCTAGTCTTTTATTTATTATTGGATATTAAATAAAAGATGTATTTATTTGAATTAGTATTATCATCTATTATTAGATAATCGGATGGATAATTATAAACAAATAAATACTGATAATTATAATAATTATCTAGTCATTTATATATTATTTGATAATATATAAAAGATAAATATTATCTAATAGATATATAATTATAGAGATAATTATATATGGTTTAAATAATAAAGATAATTATTAATATATATATTATATTATTAAAATTTAATTAAAAAAAATTCTTAATATATATATATATATATATATATATATATATATATATATATATATATATATATATATATATATATATATTATATTATTAGAATTTAATTAAAAAAAAATTCATAATATATATATATATATATATATATGTATACGGACGCAAATGTGGTGGATTGAGATATACATACAAAACCATATTAGGGTTTGGTGTATGGTGAGAAAACAAGAACTCACGGCCACACACACAAATGGGATTTGTGTGTGGCCATCTCAGGCCGTACCAAACACGCAAATAATTGTGTGTGTTTTTCCCGTTCCTCGTGTGTTTGATTGCATACCTGACGCCGCTCGATCGTGTCATCACCGGTGGATATCGAAAGCATCTTATTCGTGTATTCTTGTCATAGAATACAAAGGTACGTTTTTATATGCTTTCACATTTACTTATCTTATGTTTTACTTGATGATCCGTGTACGGAATTCGTGATTTTAAAAAGCTTCCGTTGTGCGTCAATATGATTAATGTTTTTGTTTTTATAAAAAACCATACGAATTCCCAACAGTGGTATCAGAGCCACCTTAAGTAACATAATGATAGTATTATTCGTGTATTTATGTCCAATGTTATTAAAGTTTCGATTTTTAATAATTAAAAGTGTTTAAACGATCGAAATCAATAACTAAAACGTTTAAGGTTTTGATTTGGCTTGGAGAAAATCGACCAAAGGTTTTGGAAACCCCATGGTGATTCTCGGCCAACCTTGGAGTTTTTTCGGAACTCGGGATTTTGAAACCTTAGTTCGTTTTATTTAGTTGATGTTTGATTGTTTAAAAGTGTTTAATTGATTAAAGTCGAAAATTAAACGTTTCGGTTCGTGAAATCAAACCTAGAGCTTTCGGCCATGGGTTGAGACCCATAACCTCTCGGTTGTGATGTGGTAACCGAGGTGATGGATTATTTGTTTCTGTCATGTCGTTTAATTCACGGTTAAACTCGAACGATTAAATTAAATGCGTTAAAATCGAATTAATAAATCAAAAGTGTTTGGTTATTAATATTTAAACATTGTGACTAAATATGTTTTGGTTTTATAAAATTAAAGTGGGAGACTTTGTTAGTGTTATAAAATTCACAAATCGGTTTAAATATTATTCGATTCGATAATTAAACGATTAATTGGAATATGGAAATCGAAGTAATCAAAGTGAGTTGATTAATGGCTTCGATTAATTTCAGTCGTCAAAGGGTTTAATACCCTACTTGTTTTCGGTTCATATGGGTTATTGAACCCGAGTATGAGTCGGTTAACTAAGTTGGTTCGTTTCGTTTTCCGGTAATTCGTCGTTTAAATTAAATCGGTTTTAACTAAAAATTAAGTTTTAATGTTGAAATTAAAATTAATGGTAATTTTAATTTATAAACTAGATTTAATTTATGCATTTAATATTTAGTTCCATAAAATGCATTATTAAATTAAAGAGAGTTTAATTTAAGGATTCTATTTTCAAATTGATGAAATCGTGACTTTGAGTTTCACGCTCGGTCATGGTTTAATGCTTTTGAGATTTGATCTCGACATTAATGTTTTTGGTAGAAATCGTTTAAAACTATAAAGAAAAGTTTTTGGTATTATTTTGTAACATCCGTCATTTCGACCTGGTACGTGGAATTTTTTTAGTGGATAAATAATTTATTAATATTGGGTTGGTCCAGTTATACCCTGTTTCGTGGATTGATACGTATCGGGATTGGGGCTTGCGTGTCATCGGGATATAATTTTAATGAACGGATTATATTTTTGGGATCGTGAGATTAAATGGGTTAAATGGGCATTAATAGTAAATATGTGATATCAGGTTCGGGTTATGGGTTCGGGACCCATACGGACGGTGAGTCGCGAAAGGGATCGCGCGGGTTGACTGTCCCTAACAGTCCTTGGGGCGTATATATACGGCAGGGCCTGTAGCCGGGTCGCTCCTGTGCTACAGGGTGATTGCCGCTCACTGCTGTGTGCGGTGTGTCGGCCGGGGAAGGGTCCCCACAGGGCCTGGGTGTCATTCCGATCTCATACTTGTATTTATGTACCTGAGATGTGTGTTGGGCAATCGGGACAGGGACAGGGTTTGCGTGCTATGTGCTATGTGTTCTGTGCAGTGTCAACCCTCGCGTGCTCACGGGCTTTATAGCTCACGTTATCGAGTCTAACATGTTCAGGGAATCAGAAGGGACAGTAGTCGCAGAGATAGATCCGGGATTGGCTTGAAGATTGTTGTTTGTTCATGTAATATTGTATGGGACAGTTATTTTGGGGATGGGGTATCTGATAGTTAGGGTTAATGTGTTAGTTTAATATGGGATTGCGGATGTATTGTATAATGTATTAACTTATGTGTTTAAAGTTTTAATTTGCCGTAATCTGCATTATCCTATGACACGTGTATTATAGATCCGTTGCGTAATTGCCACCTATGATATTGGGTTGACGTGGCATTTCCGGGATCGGGAGGGGTGTTACAGCATGTTATCAGAGCTTGTGGTTTGAAGCTTGAGTATCATTAGTGGATGCTTAACTTAGACCTTGTTACGGTCCATGGGGGATCGTTTTGCGATTATATAGTGGATTAACCGACCTGGCTTAGTGTATAACGCTGGGTGATTTATCCATTGTGCTTAATCGTTTTGTTTTGTGCAGACTACTATGGCAGATCAGGGAGAGGGTTCGGGCGCGGGTAAGCCGCCCAGTGATGAGTATATCCGGAAATCAGAGCTGCTAGAGGTTCTTGTCGAGTTAGACCGACAGCAAAAAGAGCAAGAGCGCGAACAGGGTCAAAGTTTGGGGCCAGTTGTTCAGTGTACCGAGACTGGGTCAGGGGGTGGAGCATCGTCATCTTCTCAGAGGGGCGGGTCTCTCAAAGATTTCATGACAGGGGCTCCGCCACAGTTTCGGGGTGACGGTGAGCCGGGGGCGGCCATCGCATGGGAGCGAGAGATTGAGGCCGCGTTCCGAGTGGCCCATGTGGATCCCAGGGATATGGTTGGTTACGCTGCATATCAGTTACGAGGTGGAGCTACACATTGGTGGAAATCGATTGAGTCTTCGATGACTGAGTCCGCCGCTTACGCCATGACTTGGGAGCAGTTTAGGGCTATGTTTGAGCTCCAGTATATTTCGCGGGATGAAAGACGAGAGATGGAGCGCCGATTCCTCCATTTGCAGCAGGGTAATATGACGGTGCAGCAGTATGTCGATCGGTTTAATGAGTATTCACAGTTTGCGCCTCAGCATGTTGACACCGAGACCCGTAAGGCTGATGCATTTATCGATGGGCTCCGATCTGATATCTGTGAGTTTGTGGGGCTGCACGACACTCCGACATTTGCCAGAGCCCTTGAGATGGCCCGCATGAGGGAGCGGGAGATCCTCAAGCAGAGGGAGCAGCCCTCTTCCCAGAGGCAGCGTACTGGGACTTCAGACCAGCCGGTTAGTGTATGGAGATCCTCCGGGGACGCCCCTAGTGACCAGCGTCCAGATCAGTGGCAGTTTTCAAGTCAGGGTTCTGGGCAGACTTCAGGGCAAGGGTCAGGACAGCGACGTGATAGGGACCGGGGTAGAGATCGTCGATCGAGACGTCAGGGTCAGGGCCAGGGATCTGGAGCACAGAGCCAGAGCAGTGTGGGAAAGGGGTCCCAGGCTTCCGGTAGCCGCGTTGAGAGCTCATATGGGGATTGGGAGTGCCCGAAATGTCACCGGCGCCATTCGGGTCAGTGTTTATCGGAGCAGCCGCGTTGCTTCAGCGGGGTCACGCCGCATCAGTTTGTACAGTACCGGAGCCGTTGTGTTTCAGATGTGGGAGACCAGGGCATCGTGTCAGAGATTGTCCAGAGCCGGGGCCGGCAGTACAGGGAGCTAGCTCGAGTGGAGCCAGGGCCGAGTCGTCGTCATCCAGCCGCCGTGAGTCAGTTCCGAGAGGCCGGGGACGAGTGTTTCAGGCGACTGCAGAGGAGGCACGGGATGCCACGGATGTAGTTTTGGGTACGTACATCCTTAACGGACTTCGAGCTCGTGCATTGTTTGATTCCGTGGCCGATCGCTCCTATGTGTCTGTTATATTTTGTGCATATTTTAGTGTGTCTCCTTCTCCTTTGTCTGTACCTTTGGTCGTCGAGAGGGTCGATGGGAGTTCGATGTTAGTGAGTCGGGTTTATCGGGGCTGTGTGTTAAAGATAGATTCTCATCAGTTTGCGATCGATTTGCTGCCGATTGAGATCAGTAGCTTCGATGTGATTGTGGGTATGGACTGGTTGACTGCCAGACGGGCTGATATTCTGTGTGCTAAGAAGATCATCCGTGTACCCATTTCTGACAGTGAGAGTGTTATTGTATATGGGGAGCGTCGCAAGGGAGATATCGGGATCGTGTCTATGACCAGGGCTCAGAGATATGTCTCTAAGGGGTGCGAGACCTTCCTAGCTTATGTGGTTGACGCGAGGAAGGAAAAGAAGACCTTAGAGGATATTCCAGTGATTCGTGAGTTCCCTGAGGTATTCCCAGAGGAGTTGCCTGGGTTACCGCCAGATCGCCCGGTAGAGTTCCGTATAGATCTTGTTCCCGGTGCGGTGCCGATTGCGAAGACGCCTTATAGGCTGGCACCGACAGAGATGCGAGAGCTGATGTCTCAGTTGCAGGAGCTTCTGGATCGTGGATTCATCCGTCCTAGTTCGTCGCCGTGGGGTGCGCCAGTGTTATTCGTGAAAAAGAAGGACGGTAGCATGAGGATGTGTATCGACTACAGGGAGTTGAATAAAGTGACCGTGAAGAATCGTTATCCGCTTCCACGTATCGATGATTTGTTCGATCAGCTCCAGGGCTCGAGTTTCTTCTCCAAGATCGACTTGCGGTCTGGTTATCATCAGTTGAGGGTCAGGGATGAAGATGTGCCGAAGACAGCATTTCGGACTCGCTATGGGCACTACGAGTTCCTGGTGATGCCTTTCGGTTTGACTAACGCACCCGCCGCTTTCATGGATTTAATGAATCGGGTGTGTAGAGCGATGTTGGATAGATTCGTGATCGTGTTCGCGGAGTGCCGAGGACCACGAGCAGCACCTCCGAGAGGTTTTATCTGTGCTGCGCAGGGAGAGACTGTACGCGAAGTTCTCAAAGTGCGAGTTTTGGCTTCGGGAAGTGCAGTTTTTGGGTCATGTGGTCAGTGCCGAGGGTATAAAAGTGGATCCGGCCAAGATTGAGGCAGTAATGAGTTGGGAGCCTCCGAGATCGGTGCCTGAGATTCGCAGTTTCCTGGGTCTCGCCGGGTATTATAGGCGCTTCATCCAGGATTTCTCAAGGATTTCCTTGCCGTTGACGAGATTGACACGGCAGTCCGTTCCGTTTGAGTGGTCCGAGGATCAGGAGCGTGCGTTCAGAGAGCTGAAGACCCGGTTATGTCAGGCTCAAGTGTTAGCTTTGCCGGAGGGTACCGATGATTTGGTTGTGTACTGTGATGCTTCAGGGTCGGGCTTGGGTTGTGTTCTGATGCAGCGAGGGAAAGTGATCGCCTACGCTTCACGTCAGCTGAAGACTTACGAGGAGAACCATACTGTGCATGATTTAGAGTTAGACGCCATCGTGTTCGCATTGAAGATTTGGCGCCATTATCTGTATGGGTCTCGGTTTATTGTGTATACCGACCATAAGAGTCTTCAGTACCTGTTCAACCAGAAGGATCTAAATATGCGTCAGCGCCGTAGTCTTGAGTTGCTTAAGGACTACGATTGCGAGATTCAGTACCACCCGGGGCGGGCTAATGTGGTAGCTGATGCGCTGAGCCGTAGGGCATGCGGCCAGACTATGATATCCAGGGCTTCGAGGCTTGAGATTACCTCGACATTGACCGATAGTCTGAGATTAGCGCAGCAGGAGGGCCTGCGAGGTGATAATGTGAAGCGAGAGCGTCTGACCGGGCAGCTTGAGTCGTTGATCAGGGACGATCGCGGACTATATGTGTTTCATGATAGGGTCTGGGTCCCGAGAGTTGGGAATTTGCGGCAGTTGATTCTTGATGAGTCGCATCGGTCGAGGCTATCTGTGCATCCGGGGAGCACTAAGATGTACCGTGATCTCCGTGACTTCTACTGGTGGCCGGGAATGAAAAGGGATGTGGGCCGGTATGTCGAGCAGTGTATGACGTGTCTGAAGGTCAAAGCTGAGCATCAGAAGCCGCACGGGCATCTACAGCCATTAGAGATCCCCGAGTGGAAGTGGTATCATATCACGATGGATTTCATTGTGAGGCTTCCACGCACGGTCCGCGGGAACGGCACGATCTGGGTTATAGTGGATCGACTAAACAGAGTGCGCACTTCTTAGCCGTCCGGGGTACTATCACCATGGATCAGTTAGCGGGGCTGTACATCAACGAGGTGGTATCGCGGCATGGGATTCCGATGTCGATTACTTCGGACAGGGATACGCGGTTTACGTCTCGTTTCTGGCAGAGTTTCCAGCGGGAATTAGGCACCAGGGTTCAGCTAAGCACGGCGTATAGACCGCAGACTGACGGGCAGACCGAGCGCACCAATCAGACCCTCGAGGATATGTTGCGAGCGTGTGCTATCGACTTCAGCGGCAATTGGGATGTGCATTTACCGTTGGTCGAGTTTGCGTATAATAACAGTTATCACGCCACGATTAAAATGGCTCCGTTTGAGGCACTATATGGGCGTAAGTGCCTGACCCCAGTGTGTTGGGGCGAGGTCGGTGAGCGACCTATTAGTGGGCCAGAGTTACTCCAGGAGACTAGTGATAAAGTGGCCGTGATTCGGGAGCATATGAGGGTCGCCCAGAGCCGTCAGAAGAGCTATGTCGATCGTCGTTTGAAAGAGCTAGAATTCAGTGTCGGGGACCGCGTCTTGCTAAAGGTGTCGCCGTGGAAAGGAGCTATCCGGTTCAGACATCGTGGGAAGCTGAGTCCGCGGTATATTGGGCCGTTCGAGATTGTGGAGAGAGTCCGGGATCAGGCCTATCGACTGCGGTTGCCTTCGGAGTTGGCCGGTGTGCACGATACGTTTCATGTGAGTCATCTCCGGAAGTGTCTGGCTACAGATGATCAGTATGTGCCTTATCCGGGATTACAGTCGATGATCAGCTGCGATATGTGGAGCGGCCCGAGGCCATTACCGACCGAAAGATCAAGAAGCTGAGGAATAAAGAGATTGCCTTGGTACTCGTTCAGTGGAGACACCATAAGGGTACCAAGGCTACCTGGGAGCCCGAGTTGGAGATGCGATCGAGATATCCTCACCTATTCCAGAGTTCGAGTTAGAGTCCGGGACGGAATCTTGTTAAGAGGGGAGGATTTGTAACATCCGTCATTTCGACCTGGTACGTGGAATTATTTTAGTGGATAAATGATTTATTAATATTGGGTTGGTCCAGTTATATCCTGTTTCGTGGATTGATACGTATCGGGATTGGGGCTTGCGTGTCATCGGGATATAATTTTAATGAACGGATTATATTTTTGGGATCGTGGGATTAAATGGGTTAAATGGGCATTAATAGTACATATGTGATATCGGGTTCGGGTTATGGGTTCGGGACCGGCCTAAATGAGAAACCTATATGTGTTGCGTTCTTTTCTTTCTCCCTTATCCAAATTGAGAACCCTAAAGTGTATGTGTGTGTTTTATGTGAGCTCCAGCAGAGAAAAGCCATAGCCAAGCTCCAAATTTGTGTGTGGAATCTGAGAATTAGCTTTGCTTCATCAGCTTCTTCTCCATCTTTGTGTGTTTTGAGCTCAATCAAGGTAAGGGATTTCAAATTAGTGGCTTTAAATTGAGTTGTGTGTTATGAGAATGGTTCAAATCAGTTTCTGAATTGTAAGGGTTGTTATGTACTGATTATATGTGTTTAATTGAGGTAGAAATCGAATTGAAAGGAGTTAATACTCCTGGGCAACCATAGAAATCGCAGGTCAGGAGTTCAGGTTTTCGTGGGGTCGCGGCGCGACCACCAGGGTCTCCGCGGCGCGACCAAGGGCCTGCAATGAAAATATGAATTTAATCTTCTGAAAGGGGTTTTGGGTCGAATTGCGTTGGGTTCCTTCGGGATTGCTTGAGTCGTGTTTTGTTTGGGTTTGGGGTCTCGTTTTGGGTTGCTTGAGTCGAGTTTGAGTCGAGTTCGGATATGCATCGAGTTCGGTTCCGTGGGATCGTAGGGTTCAAATTGAGTTCGGGTCAATGCGGTTGTGTGATATGTGTTATTCATGGATTGTGTTTAATCGTTGGGTTATCCGTGTAACTACAGGGACTAGCGGACATCGGGCCGGATTCGATCAGAGTGCTCAGGCATCGGGGAATCAATCAGGTGAGTACTCGAGTCGTTTCCTAAAACGCGCACCATCTTTTACATTATAGTTGTGTAGCTATATTGTGCGTGTTTATATATGTGAGACAGGGACGTGAACCTCAGGTATAATCCATTCCTTATACGTGTTATGTATGAGATGTGAGATCGATTCCAGGGGTCCGTGATGTGTCCCATACGGACGGTGAGTCGCGAAAGGGATCGCGCGGGTTGACTGTCCCTAACAGTCCTTGGGGCGTATATATACGGCAGGGCCTGTAGCCGGGTCGCTCCTGTGTTACAGGGTGATTGCCGCTCACTGTTGTGTGCGGTGTGTCGGCCGGGGAAGGGTCCCTAGAGGGCCTGGGTGTCATTCCGATCTCATACTTGTATTTATGTACCTGAGATGTGTGTTGGGCAATCGGGACAAGGACAGGGTTTGCGTGCTATGTGCTATGTGTTCTGTGCAGTGTCAACCCTCGCGTGCTCACGGGCTTTATAGCTCACGTTATCGAGTCTAACATGTTCAGGGAATCAGAAGGGACAGCAGTCGCAGAGATAGATCCGGGACTGGCTTGAAGATTGTTGTTTGTTCATGTAATATTGTATGGGACAGCTATTTTGGGGATGGGGTATCTGATAGTTAGGGTTAATGTGTTAGTTTAATATGGGATTGCGGATGTATTGTATAATGTATTAACCTATGTGTTTAAAGTTTTAATTTGTCGTAATCTGCATTATCCTATGACACGTGTATTATAGATCCGTTGCGTAATTGTCACCTATGATATTGGGTTGACGTGGCATATTCCGGGATCGGGAGGGGTGTTACATATTTAAAGATGGTCAATTTTCTTTAAATATTTTAAAAGACATATTTTATTGGTAAAATTGTTTATTTAGAAAATTGACATTTTAAATAAAGTTTATTTATTTCTGGAAAGGTGTTTCTATAGAATAATAGTTAATTGATAATTATTTAAAGGAAGTTTAAATTATTTATCAATATTATTTGAAAATAAAACTTAAAGGTTGTTTAATAAAAAGTTTCTTAAAATAGTAATTTTAAGTTTCAAAGGTGTTTGAATTATTAATTGAATATTTTAAGAAAAGTGTAGTTTTAAATCCAAAGATAATTCAAAGATGGAATTAAATTTGAAATTTTTCAGAAAAAAGTTTCTAATTATGGAAAGTGTTCCTAAATTTGGAGTTTACGAACCGTGTTTAATTTAAGAACGATATTGGACATATTTACTTCAATTAATGGTGGATTAATTGGTTTCGGAATTATTTTCATGTCAAGATGAAAATGAATTCTGGATTATTTACAAGCTTTTCTGCTTTATTTATGTTTGTGACATAGCCGAGCCTTGAGACCCATTGTTTGTGATGGTTGTTTGTTTAATCTAAATATTTGCTATTTTATTACTGGTTATATTTTTGGGAAGGCCTGCGTGCCATTGGAACCCCGGGTTTTATGATGTAATCTGTAATAGGTTAGAAAATAGGCAAATGTATTTAGATTAAAATTATGTAAAAAAATCTTGGCGAAGATGTCCATCAAGAAGAAGGTCATCCATCAAGGACGCTCGGAGACATCATCGGATGCTGAGGCTAGTGGGAGCTGAAAGAGTTCAACATTCTTGCCTTGTGTGTTGATTTTGTCCCTTAGGTTTTGACCTAATTGGTTTGTCCGTATGGCTCTCGGAAACCAATTTAGTTTCGGCAAGGCTATGTCACCATGTGATTGTATGTTTTATTTCTTTATGCTTTATTTATATCTGCGTGGTTGTGGTGACAAAGTAGATAAATAAAAGAAATCAAAACAACAATCATTTTTGATGAAAAATTAAAGTGTTTAAAAGGAAGTTTAAATTGGAAACTTTAATTATTTTGTCAGGTGTTAGATATGACATTTTTATAAAATTAGTTTTTAAAATAAAATGAGATTTATTTTAAAATGTCATATGATCAAAGAGTTGAAATTCTTAAAACTGGTACATTAACTGGATTGTTTACCAGAATAGGTGGTGTGTAGGACAGTCTTGCTCGGGCTGTGGAATTTCCGAAAGGTTTAGAACCGAAAGGATCCTGCCCGCAGACTAACCTGACTGGCCACTAGTTATTGGTAAGAGACTGGTTATAAACCCAAATTAAAAAATCTGACACAGCACACCGTCCATATAGTGGCACTCACGGTGACCGGTCGTCGTAAGTAGGTTCAGCCTTCGTTGGGTGCTTACGCCGCAAACTCGGAGAGCTGTGAGGTAAGCACTGCGGATCCTAAGTGAGACTTGGGCCAGTGACTTGCAGTTGTTATATGGTGTGTGTCAGTGGTGGTTCCTCAGTAAGACTGTTGCCCAAGGTGTGGATGAGATTAAACATGATCAATTTGAGAAATTGAAAATCTCATAAGATCTAAGAGTTGCAAAGGGGTTGTAATTGGTAATAAGTTGCCTGCCTGAGTAGCTTATTCATGTAGGTTCAGCCTCCGTTGGGTGCATGAATAAGTAAATGGTTCTTAGGATTAATAAATCATTTTCTAAATTTTGGGTTATTGATTTATTAATGGTTGATCAAATACTGATTTTTGAAAAATTGTTTAAGATGGTTGAAAAAGACAGAGGTAGAAGCGGTTTAATAATAACAATGACAATAACAGTAATAACAACAATGATAATGTCAATATCCTTTTCCCACTTGAAAATCCTCCCCAAAAGCACATGTTGCTACTTTGAGGTCCATTCGGGATATGGAGAACTCAAAAGAGGCAACTTCCTGAACTGGGAGTAAAATCTGACAAATGTTCTGAGTACAGAGTGAAAGTCGTATATTCTGGAAAGGGCACCAGAACCTGCTTCTGCGATGACTGCTATAGTTGAGGAGAGAAATCTCCACAAGAAGCACTCTGAGGATTCGGTCAATGTTGCCTGTCTAATGCTAGCGACCATGAAATCTGAGCTGTGGACTAGCCTTATGGACGTCTCAGCTTGACAGATGTATCGCCAGCTAAAGGATATGTTCCAGACTCAGGCTCGGACTGAGAAAGATATACGACAAGGGCTCTGAGCTCCTGCAGAACGGCAGAAGGAACAACTGTTAGATCCCATGCGCTGAAGATGAAAGGTTATCTGGATCATCTTAGCAGACTTGGGTTACCCGTGACACAGGACATGACCACGAATCTAAATCTCAATTCCTTATTGAAGGAATTTTAGCAATTTGTAATTTGTTACAATATGCACGGAGAAGATGATTAGTGGGCTGCATCAGATGCTATAGACTGCTGAGAGAGTGATTGAGGAGAGAATATAGGGAAAGAGACGGAAAGGAAAGTAAGTTTCCAAGCCGGTGGGCTAGGAAACTGGGCACTGGGAAAGGAATTGTCCCAAGTACTTGGAAACGGTCAAGGTTGACCGCATTGAGACTTCGTGTATCTGAATCAGTCACTTCTATTGTTCTTGGATATGTGATACCCAATTGAACAAAGTTTCATGCATAATGTCTGCAATGACTAAAATGAAGTGAAAAGAGATGACAGATTCAGTGGGAGCATAGAGAATACTCTGTTGGACACTATTTTCATGTCATCAATAGTTTATCATGGTGTAGTATACAATGATTGAATTTCTTGCAAGTATTTTTGGGATAAATAAAGAATTTTTGGAGTTAAAAATTTGTTGCTTGAAATTCCTATTGTTTAAGATTACTAAACCATGATTATAGACTATTGATTCAAGTGGAACTTGAATAGTAACTTGTCAATGGAGATTGGACAAGCTAGTAGTCATATTCAGATAAAAAGGGTTACCATGTTGTTGTGTAAATTGTTCAAGTGTTCAAATGCAGTTTCATTGAACTTGTTAATTCTTGAAAGTTAGTTCAAGAGATATTATGAGTTGGATAATCATCTGTGATTATATAGAAACTAATAAAATGCAGAATTGAATGTAAAGGAGTTACATGGAGGTTAATTCACTTCACTTGTCAGAAATAATTAGACTTGAGAACTCAGAATTGTTTAGACAAGAAGTAATCGCATTTTAGTGAAATGTATACAACTTGTGTGATGGTTAATCAAGTAATAGCCTTTGACTGGTTTAAACACTCGTCGGCAAACTTGACGGAACACTACAACAAAATGTTGTCGATAACCAGGTTCTGGTGGTTATGGATACATATCACAAATTTTGAACACAATGTTATTAAAGATATCTTGTTAAGATATAGATAAACCGCATACTGTCATATTCAAGACTAAACATCTAAACGTATCACTAGTAGCAATTAATCTGAATTGCTAGAGCTCCTAAATTTTAATCCTGGTGTCTTTATGAGTGATTTACCAGTTCCTCTAAAGATAATGGATATAAATTTGTATGGAGATTCAGATTGGATCTGAATAATATTACAAAAAGTTGTAATAAAGAACTAGTTTAATTTTTCAAAGATAAACGGTAATGGAAGTTAAGTCAGTTAACTAGAGAACACTCCCACTATGATCATGTCTGAAATTAATTTTTCGATAGATCGTGTTACTGTTACATTTGATAAAGGAACAGTAGCATTAAATTGATGGAAGTCATGTTGTGTTTATTGAGATAAAGGAGATCAACATGATATCTTTAATGTCGTTCTATTTTGCATGTTTTAGAAATCCAAGAATAAATTTGAAGTTATTCTAAAATTGTTCCATAGCTGCTTGTTGTCGTGGGAACCACAACGAGAATTAAAAGGCTACTGTGGTTTTTGGTTGATATTCATGGGTGATGAATATAGCAAAGGTTGGACCAAATTCACAGGTATTTGTTGCGAACAAATATTGGACTGACCCACCGATTGAGACCACTTTGTGGATCATAGTCATGAGTCGTCTCAAAAAGGTAATCCTTAGTACCTGAGATGTCTACGTACTTTAGTGCGGGTGCTGCTGTACATTTGGCCTAACCTAACGTCATCCGTAACTGGGTGATCATAACGGTTTGAGGCTGGTTGCAGTGGGAGTCGTGTTGGAGGCCTAGATAGTCAATATGGGATTTGCACCTTCTTTTAACTAAGAAGAGATATTTCTGGGCCCCTCGGCGATCGATACTGACAGAAATGCATGGCCATGCTCGGACAGAACTGATGTGTTCTAATCTGTCTGTTTCAGTTTAGTATGAGATCAGGGAGTCGAGAAACATAATCGTGTTTGCTACGGTTGATCTAATCCATGCCTAGCTTTCACATTGAAATATCGCGATGCATGGGATATAACCTAAGTTTCTTTTTGGAAGACTGTTTCAACAAGAATGCCCGAATGCGAGTCAGAGTTTTTATGACCTTGGTTGCCTAAAGTGTCTAGCCATGACCTCCTTTAGGCGCATGTTGCAGGACAGTATGTCGTCTTACACAAGTGGGAGTATGTTAGTATATGGTGTGTAAAGATGACATTACTACTGCATCATGGCTGATTTCATAAAACACTTAAGGGTCACACCGATGAGCACAACTGAGCAGATGCAATTAAACTATTGAATAAATAATATTGGATATTATTTATGACACGAAATGATCATTGAGATTAAATTAATGTATGATTAGTTATATCTCAAAGTACGGGGACTAAAAGTACAATATTAGATATTGTAAGTGATTTAATTGTCATTGGATGATAATTAAATAAATAGTTATCTAGTCTTTTATTTATTATTGGATATTAAATAAAAGATGTATTTATTTGAATTAGTATTATCATCTATTATTAGATAATCGGATGGATAATTATAAACAAATAAATACAGATAATTATAATAATTATCTAGTCATTTATATATTATTTGATAATATATAAAAGATAAATATTATTTAAGAGATAATTATATATGGTTTAAACAATAAAGATAATTATTAATGTATATATATATATTATATTATTAGAATTTAATTAAAAAAAATTCTTAATATATATATATATATATGTATACGGACGCAAATGTGGTGGATTGAGATATACATACAAAACCATATTAGGGTTTTGGTGTATGGTGAGAAAACAAGAACTCACGGCCACACACACAAATGGGATTTGTGTGTGGCCATCTCAGGCCCTACAAAACACGCAAATAATTGTGTGTGTTTTTCTCGTTCCTCGTGTGTTTGATTGCATACCTGACGCCGCTCGATCGTGTCATCACCGGTGGATACCGAAAGCATCTTATTCGTGTATTCTTGTCATAGAATACAAAGGTACGTTTTTATATGCTTTCACATTTACTTATCTTATGTTTTACTTGATGATCCGTGTACGGAATTCGTGATTTTAAAAAGCTTCCGTTGTGCGTTAATATGATTAATGTTTTTGTTTTTATAAAAAAACCATACTTTTCCCAACAACATTGAACACGTATGTTTATTTTTTTTAACAAGTAGCTGCATACACAAAAGTATCATTGATTATTCATAACAAATACATTGTAAAATTATGAATATAGATATAGGTTCATACATTGTAAAATCATTATGTAAAAAGAATCCAACTCATTAACCATCATTCTCTGAATGTATCGTACCATTCACAACCTCACTTCTTTATAGAATTTTCACCATAAACGTGTGTGCTTCTAAATCTATATTTTTTTGAATGAGCTCTATATGTTTACTATTTTCTTTCATAGTTTATCTTTCTTTGGACAATTTCTTGAATCATGGTTCAAGAGCTCATTACATATCTTGCATTTTTGTGGTGCTTGTGCATTTTTTGTTATTGTCTTCTCTCGATCGCTTATAAGTCTTTTCGAGGTTCCGCATCCCTTGTTTCTTATTCCTTGTGGTGGATGGATTTTAATCTCATTTGGTTGAGGGACACCCAACAATTGTTCGACGACATCCTTCTTTTTTCCTACCCCTTTACCACGACCAATAATTAATCTCATTTGGTTGAGGAACACCCAACAATTGTTCGACGACATCCTTCTTTTTTCCTACCCCTTTATCACGACCAACAATTAATTCCATTATCAACTCGTGATGTCGATTTTTCGTACTTTCAATACCCTTATCATCACCTCTCAACACTTGTATACAATAGGCAAGATCTGCAAACATATCACGAATGTTTGTCTCAGACTTGGTTGTCTTTTTGATGGTTGTGGTACCGTATGTTATAACTTCGCAAGACTGATGGTGTATATATTCTTCGTCCATCGTAATGGTATGTACTTTTCAGGTATGTCATCCACCTCATAAATCCTGAACACGTAAAATATATGACAGCAAAATATTCCAAACCTTTCAAATGACATACAACTACAAGTTATAGTCAGACAACTCTCGTCGAAGACACCCTGCAATATGTAATTATTACAACTGGATGTGTTATAATAGTTTATGTTATTTCTGAAATGTATCATTTGAATGGTCAAATAGTCAACTCACCTTTCACCATTCACATTAGTTATCAAACAATTCACACAAGTTGAATGGCTATTCACAGTACACTATTTCACTATTAACATGTTTTATTATAAACTGAATAAACTCTTTGGATAATTGTGCGTACCTCTATTGCTTTTTAGTTTGTAGGTCCTTTCTAATCTCTTTCAGCATATATGTCTTACTATCTTCATCGTTTGCACATGCAATTGGAAGCACACTGAATGAACTCTTAATAATTTCTTCTTGTATCATACAGAAGATATTGAAGGTGAACAATTCTGATGCCTTTTTTTATGTTTAGCCCCGTATTCCAAGCCATGTTCTTTGTTCATGAATTATAGTCCAATGTCCTTTGCATGTTTATTTGGGAGTCCAATGCGCTATCGAAACGACTAAAATGGTCGACCAAATTGGATGTGATTTTCAAGTAATGGTTAAAGAATTTGCTTTGTCCCGTGGATAAATACGTTGTTCTCATCATCCTAACATTGGAATCGTACGAAAAAATGTTCTACTCGTCTCTTATGTCATAAAGATCATTGAACCTTTTATGCTTCTCAACTGCAAAATTCAATCATTATCTTTTTCCATTCAACATGAATTCTTTTGCATAAATATTTTGGCCCTCAATCGCTTTGAAAAATGTGAACAATTCGTGCATAATAATAGTACATTTTTGTAAGGAAACATCTCAGTATATGAAAAGGGATAAAGTGTTTGAAGTGAATGATCAAGCAGTATATATGTGAATGGTAATTGTTCACTTAACACTTAAATTGCAAGCTTATCCATTATATACCACATGTAGTATGGATAGACAGTTTTGTACAAAACTAATTTCATTGTCTTTTTCATTAATAGATCTTTGTCTGTTACAACGATATTCGACTCCCGTCCATGTACACTTATAAATACATTGAGTAGCCACATGTACGACTCTGTCCTCTTTACTTAGCAATCCAGTACCAAAGAAAACACACTTTCTATGATTGTTAATACCGTTGAATGGAACAAGAACCATGTCATGCTTGAATATAATCATTTACAATATATATATATCTACACCATTCACCAACTATATTAGCATATACGTCAACTAATCTAAGTGGTTGCTATTTAACCACTCACAGAGGATATTTAAACATTCACATTAACTATTTTAACATTTACATCAAGTAATTCAATTGTAGGTATTTAACCATTCACAAAAGGATATTTAACATTCACATTACCTAAATCATTTGTTAAATTTGATGATTGAGGAAGAATATAAAATAACTAATCATTCAACAAATATATTTTATTTCTCGGAGATTTAAGTGTAATCAAGTTGTTCATAGCAGTTGCAAGTATTGTTTTTCTTAAGTGTTTGTTTTGTATGTTGCATCAAATTAGACTATGTCACCAAAAGCAATATAGTTTGCTACATCTACTTCATCTCCCCAAAACATTGCATGCAAAGCCACCTTGAGTTGTTGAGTGGTGAAAATGAAAATTTTATACATTTTCTGATTTCTTTGTATACTTTTCAACTACCATCTGTGTGTCACTATCCACAACATAGGAGTTTAAGTCTCATTTAAAATTCTTGAAATCCGTCCTTGTTGCTCCAACATAAGGGTAGCCTCCAGATAGCTCTTTGCATAGTTTGTGGATGTTTAAGGTACTCCTTCTTTGAAAAGCAGTATTAAATCTTTTTAGAGTTTTGTTTTGATTTTCAGGTACTAAACACTGCCTTCATTCTTTCCTCACCTTTAACTCCTCTTTCTAGAGTTGATAAACGAGTATCAAATCTAGTAAACTCGGGACTTTTGGATTATTAAGGTTGAGGGACTAATTCGGATAAACTACCAAACCACAAGGGTGAATAATGCCCTTTTATCTACAATAAATAATATTTTAGTTAAGATTCATATTTGTGGAAAAACGTAACATTTTCTTTATTGTTATTTGATTTTGTCAAACATAATAATTTATCTTGTTTTTAGTAAGCGTGGTTGGTCAATAATTGATTGTCAACATCAAAATTACAATAATACAAAGATTTGTCATCAATTAGATCGTAAATAGTTATTATTGATAAAAACATAACACTATCATTAATATTAGACTCATTTTATTATTTGATTCATAATAATAAAAATTTAAATTCTGCTAAATAATTAACAAGTAATTTTCTGACGATAAAAAAATTAAACATATACTAAACACTTTATGTGTAATTATACATTTTATTTCTTATTTTTTTATGATATTTATTAAAACTTTACAAAACGTTTAAAAAACATTTAATATGAAGTTACATGAGGTCTATAAGTGTGTGGGGAGTACCCAAGCTGAAGGGGTAGCGGCTCCGCCACATCAGCCAACCCCGGCGGCTACACCACCCCGGCCCCCCGGCCCCGCGTAAATGGCTCCCCGGCCCGGCTCCCTCTCCCCGCTGCACCTCGCTCTCTTTTTTGTCCCAACGGTCACTAGACCGTTTAAAACTAAAAAAAAAGAAATTATTAATTATTTTTCCCTATAAATATATCTTCACAACACATCCATTTTCACCACTTTCACCACTTTCATCTCTTCCACACTCTTTCATCTCTCAATCTCTATATTTTTTAAAGTCATGGATCGAAACACCGGCAAACAACCCGCCGCAAGTTGAAAACGCGGCAAACAACCGGCTTCTCAATCAAACTCTTCTTACCGCCCACCGCAAAATTTTACGGATAACTCGGCACCATACGTGCCACACTTTTCACCCCCCAATCCACAATATTACCAACCATCCCCACCCAATCAACAATATTACCAACAATCCCCACCCAATCCACAATATTACCAACCATCCCCACCCAATCCACAATATTACCAACCATCCCCACCCAATCCGCAATATTCCTCGCGAGAATTTCACGACGGTTTCAAACCATTTGCTTATCGGGACCCCGCATCTAGAGACGAGGACGACGAGGAGACGGTACCCGAAACTCAACCCGTCGATTCCGACGATTCCGAGGTGGAGACGATTCCGGTAAACACCGCGGCAACCGGGTCTACACGAAATGGTCCATTGAAACCGAAAATGTGGACCTCCATGGAAGAAAAGGCTTTGGCGGAAGCCTGGATCGATATTTCCGAAGATCCAACTACCGGAAATAATAAAAAACGTTCAAATTTTTGGGGACGAATCCTCAAAAATTTTCATAACCGAGTTGGTGGAACTAGCCGCACCACCCACCAACTTAATTCAAAATGGAAAGACATGAACCGCAATTGTACAAAATTTGGCGGCATGTTTAACAACAATACGATGCAGCGACGGAGCGGGGAAAACGATTACGACGTTTTCACCAACACCCAAGAACAATACAAGGCCCTCAATATAGGTAAGCCGTTTCCACACCAATCGGCTTGGGAGGTGCTTCGACGTCATCCAAAGTGGAACCCCGTTCCACAAATGGATGATTTTGTTGAGCCGCAAAGAAAGCGGTCCAAAACTTCCGAATCTAACACGATCGGAACACCGTCTTCTGATGCGGCATTTTTAGGTCTTGACATTGACGAAGATGACGAGGGCGACGGGGATCTTGAGCAGCTTGAACGACCACGCCGCAAGGGGAAAAAACCAGCATCAACATCAGTCGACCCAGAGATGCAATCAAAATTCGAAAGGATTTCATCATGTCACGAGCAAGATCTTGAAGATAAAAGACGTCACCGAGCACGACTTGAAGAATTAAAAAAATCAAAACAAGAAAAAGAATTGGAGTTGAAAGAGAAAAGATATAATGCGTACATTGCGGCACTGAATCAAAAACAACACGATCGTGACTTGGAATTTTTCCTTCGGCCACACGACCATCTACAAGGTGCTGCTTTGGAAACCGCCTTGGCCCACAAAAAAAGCGTTGCGGAGCGTTGGGGATGGCGACTATAGTTTCGTAATTTTTTAGTTATGTAATTTTTTTAGATTATGTACTTTTTTAATTTTTAGTTTCGTAAGTTTTTATTTTTTAGTTTCGTAATTTTATTATGTAATAGTTTTTAAATATTTATGAAATTAATTATTTTATATTTAATAATTGTTTTCTTAATTAAAATGTTAAAAAAATTAAGAAAGATGGAAAGGTTAAGAAATGTGGGTATTTTCTAGTTAGAAAGGTGGGGAAATGTGGAGAGAGAAAAGCTGATGTGGCGCTGACGTGTACAGAAAGGTGGGTTTGGGACAGGTGGGTACTCCCACCACTCTAATCATCATTTTGATCATAATACGAGCCAATGCCCTTAATATAAATTTTCATTTTTCGTTCTTTTTTGTCATAATTGAAAGGGTTTATTATGAAAAACACTAACACGCTTTCACGTTTTTTGCGTTTTCGTCTCTCCATGTTATTTTTTTTCCATAAAAGTTCTCAAGTTAAAATTTTTTTGGTTTAATTAAATTTAGACATTAGGACTCAGTTTTTCAATTTTTAAAAACTCGGTTTACTAATTATAACAGGATTCTAATGTCCAAATTTCAAACAAAAAAAATGAACTTGAAGACTTTTATGAAAAAATAATATCAATGACGAAAACACAAAAAACATGAAATCGTGTTAGTTTTTTTCATAATAAATCCTAATTGAAAAATCAAAATATTTGAAAAGATATTGAAGTTTCTATACTTTTTAGATGCATTTTTTGTTATTATTTATGTGTTATTTTTTTTGTTTGAAACACAATTATCATTAAAATTAGAAAATAACTTGTAATTAAAAATATAACTGCTCCACATGAAGCCCATCTGCAAAGAGCAGCCGAAGGAGACACAACCATACAATGCATGATCCATCACAAACCTTTAGACCTAAAAGATCAAAGCATTGATGCGAAAATTAAAGACGAACGATTGTTAGATTAAACAAAAACCTGAAAGAAATAACCAAAGACTTTCGAGAATCTTCAAGAATAAACAGACTCAACCACAAAAACTATCTTTACAACGAGAAGATATCAATCTAAACGTCCCCTATGCGTACTTATATATAATCATTAGTTAAAGGGAATGTTTGACACAGTTGGCTTTAAGCTGTAACTAGAGCTTTTAACCAGTGGCGTAGCCAGGATTTGATTACTGGGTAGGCCAAATTATTTAGTAGAAATCAATAGGTACCAAAAAACGAAAAAATCAAATTTGATTACAATAAAGATTGATCCTTTAAATAGTCGTAAAATCATTTAAATACATACACGCATGGTAAGAGTGTTACATACATACATGCATACAATACAATTTATGTTTCATTATACCGTCTAAGTCATATTTTAAAGATTAGAAAATGTATTTTTTTTAATATTTAAATTTTATCTTCAATATCTCAACCTAGCTACGATATTAAATTTTGATTAAAAATATAATTTTTCTTTTGTTTGAACATGTATACATAATACTCAATTTAACTCCACAATTAAAAATTAGATTTACAACTATGTTTTTAGTCTAAACATTTATACATAATACTCGAATTAACTCCAAACTTAAAAATTAGAATTGCAATTATGTGTGTGTGTGTGTGTGAAGGACAAAGAAGAAAATGGGGGGTGGCCATGGCCCACCCTCTTACATACATGGCTACGCCATTGCTTTTAACTATATTTTTTTATTAATATACGTGAGTCTGGCAAAGTAGTTAGAGCTGAAGTTGGTATGTGTAAAATGATATAAAAAGGCAAATAATAAAAATGAAAATACTCCACTTTATGGTAGTTTTGTAATTTTTTTCAAACAAAATCTTAAACTAGCTTTTAATTTTGTAGCTTATATTTTTTTAGAAGCTCTTCATAAAATGTCTGCCAAATAAAATTTTTAGCTTGAATTCTAAAAACCATAAGTTCAAACTCTCATAAACTCTTAAAAAACTGTATTTCAAACATAACCAAAATTTTTGCATGTGAAGCTAAATAATTCTATCTCATACTATTCAGTCGTACCAAACGTTCCCTTGTAAACAATAACTTCACATTTGAAGATGGACGATAATACCTACTACCGATTTTACGTCATACTGTTTGTATAAATTATATATTTTCAGATATTTGGGTAAGAATTTCAAATCGAAGACTGGGCTTTCTTGTCTACTACAAGGAAGCATATGCAAGAGGATGCAATTAATATTTTTTTTTAGAATATAAATATTTAATTCGTAAGTTGTATATGGTAAATGTTTGGGTACAATCTATGGGCGAAGTTTGATCAAAGAGATTCCAATTAGTAACAATTAATATTGTAGGAATAAAAAAGTTCCATTTTATGAACTAATAAATGTGTTTGAAATTAAATTATATGATGAAAATAATTATTAATACTAAAATTGATAATTACATGCAGAAAATAAAATATAAGGCTTGTGTTTTCACGAATTTTTATAAATAGATACAAGTTTGTTTTTCAAAATTTAATGGTGAAAGCATATTTACTATTAAAATTGGCCAACTTGCTTGAAACTCTTGTGGGAATTAAAAACCCCCTTTCTATATGTTACAGAGGCATCCATCAAGTCGTTCAGGACATAGTTCCGACGAAGAAACTTAAAATGATTTCATGCATCTACCACGCTCACAGCTTGAGCATCGGTTTCCCTCATTCATTAATTTGGGAGCTGATTCAGTCAAGAAACTGACGCTCACACCTTGAGCATCCGTGAAACTTTTCTGGATTTTCAACGTGGTTAGCAACCGTGTTTGTTGTTTGAACCCGAGTCAAAACAACCACCATCAAAATTAGTGGTGTTATACATGCCTCACATCTAAAATTTCAAAAACTTTGATTATTATTACTTTAAAAGCAAAAGTGAAGAATGATATATACAACTATTCACTTAATAATAAAATTAATGTTTATTGCAATTAATTTTAAAAAATAAAATGAAAATTTGAATCAATCGTTCAATTTAACCATTTTATTATAAAATTATAAACTTTGTAAAAAATTTTTGAGTTTGAAACCAAGTGTATAATTGCTTAACCAAGTGAATATTCTGTTTAATTAAACACTTAACCAAACTTGTTGTAAAATTAAATCAGTCTCGAAAACAAAACTTAACGAAACATGAATAATTATACCACTTGAAAATACAATTGCTTTGTGACAAAATTACTCATTTGAATAAAAACAATATATAATTTTACTTCGAGACAAAACTAATTTAATTAAATCGACAAACAATCACTTTATATTTCTATTTGTTTATAATCGTATCAAGTACTTCTATAGACCTTGTCTCGACAACGTACAAATGAAATTATCTAGATTTAATTTATAATTGTACGAACTTTATCTCTCATGAGTTAAAAAAGTGACCAACAGAAATTAACATACCAATTTATAAAGCATAATTCTAAATCAAGTTTAAAATATTTATTTGGCATATTTAAAGTTTAGGTTTTGTGTTACAAGATGCCATGTGTATATAACTTATGATTTTTAGCTAGTTGTAAATGTGTGTGTATATAGATTTGGGTTCCACATCTTACCAAGCCAAAGCTTGCGTACCCAACGTACCCCTCATTATGCAATGTTATTTTCGTAATAACAACGATCATTTACAACACTTATAAAATGATCATTCACAAAACTTATAAAATGGTTTCCTAAAGCCGTATTGAGTTGTACAAAAAATATGGTTGAGTTTTTAGGTTAAAATGGTAATTTCAGACTAAAATGGACCTACAGGTTTTGACTCGGCGAATCAGGATGTTGACTCGATGACTCAAATGGTTTCTGAAAGTTATTTGATGCAGTTTTGGGTCGACTCGACGAGTCGAACCTTGTTGTTTGCACACCTACACTGTTTTGCTTCGTGATTTTAACTTTGTTTTTAGCGTCATTTTTTATGTCTTCGTATTTTAGTCCTCTATCTAAATATGAAAATATTGCATTAAATTTAAGAGATTAAAATGGGTGGGAAACCCCTTGGTTTAACATTGTTTTCGATGAGGTTTCGTTAAGTTTTTCGTAACGGATTGCTTATAGAGTGACTATATTGCTATGATACAGGTTTTAATGGACATGTTGGAACATAATGAGGCATAAATGAAACTTGAGGATTGTACTTAAGTAATTATATCGGTCGAAATCAAGAATTAGATTGTGGCTTATTGTTGTGAGGACCGTTAATTGCTCATTTATTCATTTAATGACAATGTGCATATATTACTTAAATTGTTGCATTGGTATTTGTTGCGTCATATTTATACTCGCCTAAAATATGTGAAATTGTGGGATTATGTGAATGATTGTGGATTCAAAAGGGACAATGAGCAGATTCTCTCAACTTTTTGATGAGGGTTTCGGGTCGTCTGATTGATGAGATTATGATCACAATTTGATATATGGCCGATGTGAGGTCAAATTATGGATCCGTGTTTGTGTGTGAATGTGTGTTTTGATGTGAATGACTTGAATTGTTGTTGTATTTAGTTGACTTTTGTATTATGCTTTGGCATATATGAGTAATTGAATGGTTAATGAGAACTCACTGAACTCTTGTAGCATACCGTTTAATTTAAAAAGTTTTTCTTGGGATTGGATAAAAGCAAGAAATTTGTGAAGCATCAAAAAAGCGAGTGTTTGAAATTGAAAGAAGGTCAGAGTTTAAGTGGATAACTCCATTTTTTATTGTTGGTAAGTTTGTTGGACTTAAGTTATGATGATGATAGATAGAATTATGTTCTTAAATCTTTATCGCCTATAAATGTAAGAATCACATGATGTGTTTGTAACTTATGGATATTGAAAGGTGGTTAATTTGTAATAGCTTTGATTGTAATGTGATATAATGTATCCCATGATTAATGTGAAGGTGCTTGTGTGTAAATTGAGATTTGTGAAATAATTGTGTAAAGTGTTACACATGTCATTCTTAGGATGAAAGCACATAATGCTCTATTTTCTTATTTTCTACTTTTAATGTTTGTAGTCGTTGTGTGAACGTACTTTTGAGTGTGTTTCATTTCCAGTAAATAAATGTTAAATCTGATAGGAATATTTGTGATCCGAACGATATCGACCCGACCAGGTAAAAAACATTTTGAAGTGCGAAATCGATGTAATAAGCTTTTAAAGTAGGCTTTGGGGAGTGTATTGGTTGCTTGATATGTTATTTTCTATTCATATGTGTATGTATAGGCTTGTATACATAGTTGGGCTAAGCTCATTACTAACTAAGTTATAATTCTTTCTGTCCATGGACATAGATGACATTAAACAATTCATGTAATCATGTGTGTTCTTGCATGTTTGCTTATTCTACCTTTTTATAAAAATATATATTTTGAGCTTGTGAAATTTGTGAAACCACAAGTTATCGATCTATGTAAACCCTTTTACGATATTATCTTGCAGGATTTTCATGAAACCACAAGCTCTTGTAGTATGTAAAGGTACCACTTACTCCATTCACTCTTTGGAGTCTATTGATGGGTTATGTTAAACACGAAACCATTAATAATAAACATTGGTAAACCTTAAGAACACTTTATTTATTTATATCAAGAAATAGAGTTTTTTTTAAGTGTTGGGGTGTTGTTTTAACATGTTGGTATGTGGTTAGGAGACTTTAAATGTGGGATTCTGAACATTAAACATTATTTTTACAGATGTTTAATTCAAGTCGAAGAACAATAAAAACTTAAACATAAAATGCAATGTAATCCATGGAACAGATGGTAGATTGGTGATTGGCATATGAAACCTATAACGGAGGTTTAAGGTTCAAACCTTACACATATCCCTTAACTACATGTTATGTGATTTACCTATTGCATGTTGGTCGTCAGACCAGTCGATTGTGGCCCTAAGAGGATGGGTTATCCTATATTCCGTGGGAACCATGGAATCGTTATGATAGAGGGTTATGTGTTATTGTGTTAGCTAGGGTGGATTGTTAAAGAATGGCCAGATTGCTATATGGCAGTATTGTCTCTACAATGGGTTTTTCGACCTATAATGTAGTGTTCGACTAGTCCTAGGCTAGCATTATATTACACCAAATTCGGCTCTTAACATGAAATTTTTTAGGGGTCTTTGTGGTAGGCTTCGAGGTTTTTTTTTTTTTTTTTTTGCTTAAAATATGTATCACCTGATGAGAACTATTAGGGAATTTGTTTAAGGTACAATTATATGAATGTGTAAGTAGTTGAATAATATGTTTTGATGACCTAGTGTTAGTTTATGTTCAATTTTCTATGTCACAAGACACTACTTTAGGACAATTACTATTATTAGTTCTTCATCTAAGGATAGGCAAGGTCATGTTGATTTACATGACCATGAAATTTTCAAAATGTGCATTTTATACATCCATATAACTGTTTAACACGTTTGATCAGTCTTTTGAAAAGATATATGTATTTATATTTAATTGTTTTATTTAGCAAGTTGTATTTTATAAGTCATTATTGACCTTATGGCTTATTTCCAGGGATCATTGTGACGAAAAACACAGAATACAAACATCTCAAACTTAGACAAACACATTAGTTATGAATAGCTATATTGGATAGAATGAAATAGGTAGCAGTTTAAATTCATCTTTGAAAAATCTAAAAGGTTTAGATATATTGTATACTATGTCTATAGGTAAAGCACTCATCTTTCCTGATTTACTTTGCTTGGCTTACGTTGGTATATCAGTTTAAGATCATTTTACCTTTTGACATTGTACTGTCGGTTAAGTTGTACCTTTGCATACCTCAACAATCGTTTAGTATGGTGCTATTTAAATGCATTATGATTAAGGACCTTTGTTGGAAAAAGTACATATGTTTTAACATGATTTATTTAAATATATTTATGTGGTAGATTGCATTTTACCTTAGCATGTTTATTTAATATTTTGGTGTTAATTATTTATATTATGCACATGAACCCTTTAAGTGTGTTACTATGTGTTAAGTGATATGTTTCTTAGTTTAAGACAACCCTAATGGGGATTCATGCACATATTAGCAACATGTGTTAATTAATTAGGGGGAGACAAACATTAGAGGAGATGGCCAAACACTTTTTGGGTCCATACATATACATTGGAAAAATAGAAATATTTTGGTATAAAATAGTAATGATTATTTTATGAACATAGTTTGAGAAATGATAGCATTCAGGTTGAATTAGATTGATGTAATAGTCTTAACTTTAGTTTCTTTGGTTGTTATATAATTTGATTGTATTGAAATGAGATGACGATGATTGTCATTGTAGACATTTATTTTATTTGTGGATATTTATGTTGAAAATTTTGAATTGTTTCAAATGTTACAGAATCTGATAGTTAATGTTGAGAGTTTGTTTGGATAATATAATGAATAGTTTCTTCTCGTTATGGTACCTTAATGGTTGGGGATTGAAATATATTGTGGATGCCTAAGCATAAAATTCTACACGTGTTTTTAACTATGTATTATGCAATTTAACTTCACTGTGTTGAAGATGGATTGATCATACCAGCGAGTAAGTCATTTTTTTTATGGAATAGCTTCCACTTTTCATAACAGTCATGTTGTTTGAGGTGAGATGTAAACATATGTGAGCACAATTACAAAGGATTCATATGATCCTCTTGTTGCCCTGAATTCAACTTCGATGATGTATAGACAAGAGAGAGTTTTATTTCATAATTTTTTGCTCCTGGTTTTTTTAAGTTGACTAACATTTTGTGCTAATTTCCAGGGGGAGTTTTAGACGCACTCTGACGACGATATATTTTCATAAAGTTGTGTTCATTTAATTACTGAAATATATTTATGTACACAAAGAGATTTAAGAGCTGAAATGAAATTTTTTATTTTGATTCCTTGAAGATATCATTTAGATTAATTATTCTAATCTCTTTGATTTTCATAGTCTCATTGCTTCTGAGATTCTCTTCGTTATTCTCTCATGCATTCTTAATTCTCTCAATCTATTCATATTGAATTTTCTCATATTCCCTACATCCTAATTCTTTTATGAAAATTTGATTAATTCATATTTCATATCAGATTTTCCATTTCATTTTGAATTCTCCCAACTAATCATCCCTCAAATTCGTTCTGAATTTCATCTCCTAATTCATTTGATCTAAAAATGCTAATTAATCTTTGCATTTTAATTTATTTTTATAATTTATAGCAACATTATTTGTTTTTGTCATTAATAACATCATTTTTTTGTATTTTTCATACTTATTAGCATTAACTTTTGTATTTTGTATTATTAATAACATTAACTTTTGGTCCTTTGATAACTTATTTAAAACTTTACGTATGAGGTAGACGACTTCTTCGGTTATTCATTACGTTGCATATCCATTTGTTGTGTGCTTGAGATCATAGGTCTTTGGCCTGACGGTAAGAGGGTGGAGTTGTAAGTGAGAGGTCACGGGTTCGATCCCCGTCGGAGGCAAGTTGAAATTTAGGTGGCATAAGTAAGTCTGGAGGTAAATGAGTAGTTTAGGAGTAGGAGTAGGATAGTCTGCCGTTGAAATATATATATATATATATATATATATATATATATATATATATATATATATATATATATATATATAGGGTCAGGTTCTATGGGGCACCTGTATGTATTGTGCACTTTGGGAACCTGTATGCACCGTTAGATCTTGAATTTTAATGGTTCAGATTGTAGTGGCAAAATGGTAATTAACTTGAAAATCGGTGCACATGTGCATAACTTCTCGCGCGCGGAAGGACAAAATCGGAAGATGCTTGAATTCAGAAAATATTCTATCCAAATCTAAACAAACATGATGCATCTTCATCCAATTTATTGGATTCGTCTTCAAACACGATGCATCTTCATCCAATTCAATTTCAAACATGATGCATTTCGGCCATATTCATCCTCGTCTTTGTTCCATCATTATGCATCACCAAAATCGTGATGCATTTCGACATTTAAACGTGTTAATTTTGTGATGCATCTCTGGAATTTAAATGTGTTCATCACTGTCGTGATGCATTGTTGTTGTGCATCATGTTTGAAACAACAGCGATGGTAGTGCTGGGTCTGACAGTTGTAGTAGTGGTTGTCTTGTGAAAACTGGTTGAGGGAAAGAGAGATGGAGAGAGGCTAGCCATGAAAGAGAAAGGGAAAGAGAGAGAAAAGGGGATAAATTTATGAAAAGGTGGTTAATCATTTTATTTAGTTTCCTAAATAAATGATAAATATTAAATTAAATCTTATAATTTAACAATATATTATTAAGCATTCCCAAAATGCCCTTAATGCACCCTTTGTAAACAAGCAATGCATTTTTGGTTCCTATTTGGTTCCCGATGCATATGGTGCCCCATAGAACCTCAATCTATATATATATATATATATATATATATATATATATATATATATATATATATATATATATATATATATATATATATATATATATATATATATATATATATATATATATAGGTTCAAGATCAATGGAAAATCATTTTTGACTGGAGTACTGGAAAACCATGTTAAATGTACATGTTCATTACGGTAAAATGTTAAATTTAATGCACAACTACAATATACATATGTTCAAATGTGCATTATTATTGACTAGTTCACATCATTTATATATTCATTAGGATAAAATGTTCCATTTCATGCAAAATAACAATATGCACATGTTCAAATGTGTAATATGCATGAACATGTGTATATTATGAAATTTTGCATGAAGTTAAACATTTTGTCTTAATGCACATGCAAATAGTATGAATTAGTGAATCATAATGCAATTTTGAAGATATTTATATTATAATTTTACATGAAATTTAACATTTGATCATAATGAACATGTACATTTGATGTGGTTTTACAGTACTCCAGTCTAATATAGTTTTCCATGGATCTCAACCCTATAAATATATATATATATACACACACACACACACACACACACATAT
>JAANYP010003522.1:0-59133 GCA_020465985.1 Centrapalus pauciflorus | reverse complement strand
ATTCGATCATGGTATAAGCGTCAACCAAAAACTGTTGAAACAACCTTCTAGAATTAAGTATCAATGAAAATTTATTGTGGCGATCTTGTATCCTATAGGCAAAAAATTCTCTCATTGTACATTTTGGACGCTTGCTAGATGCAGCATCCACAACACCTCTATGAAGAATGTCAACCGTATAACCATCATCTCCGTAAGGAAAAAGAAGAGGGTATTGTAATGCAAGATAGGAAGGAGGAAGTTCGTGTATTTGTTGTAACTTTCCTGATTGGGTCTCTATGATGATATCTCTTTTGTCTAAATTGTCAACAATATCACCAACAATCAACGCTGCAACTTTAGAAGCAGTTGGAAGGTTATAAGTCCTTCCATCACGATCTCTTCGTCCAATAAGCCTCAATCTAACATTCTTGTAATCGTTTGCTTTATACCGATCCCAAAACATCCTGTATGATCTCACAAGAATATTCTTGGCATCAAGAAGGTCCTTGAGTTCCATGATTATTTGATGATCCATTGCATCACTTGTAGATTTAGAATCATCTTTCCTAAATTATGATGAAAACAATACAAATAAATATTATAAAGTGAATGTTAAATCAGAAAAGTATGAAGTAATTATAAAATTTTTAAAGACAAGCATACACATACCTGACTGCACCCGATCTGTTTTGAATTTCATTATCTGTGTCGTAGATGTAAAGAAGTGCAAATTTTGCTTGTTGGCCAGTAAGAGGAATTAAACTACAAATATTATGGTAGTTCTGCCCGTGTAGTCTAAAGACGTAAGGTGCTTTTCCTTGATTTATTTTTGAATTAACTTTTCCTCCCAAAGATGTAAATGAAAACATCATATTGAAACGCCTGATATTCTTTTTGGAAGTTCTTGCTTTTGGCATCCTGCTTTATAAAAAGATTCACCAGTAATTCAGGAGTCTTTTCAAAGTTTGGGAGCTCAACCTTGCCATTTTCACAACAGAGATTAAAACATTTGCTTCTTCCGATTCTTTTGCTTCTATTACCTTCAGCACCCCATAATTGTGCATTACAGACTTCACATATGACAGTTTGGTCACCATGGTCGAGATAACCTAAGTTATACATTTTAATTAAAACACAAGAAATAAAATGTGTAACGATCGATGTTTGTTTTTGGGTTAAGAAAGTAAGAATTACATGTGGATATGTCGTGATTAGCGCTCTCTGTATTGTCAACAATAGATGAATCTTCACATATCGTCAAATCAATCACCCGGATATCTGTGGTATTCACATGTCTCCTTCTAAGCTTATGCGTTCCAACAGACAATCTCTTTGAAGAGTAAATGGAATCACAGATAGTTGACTGTGAAGAATTACTATGTTAAATTCGAACAGGAACATCATGCAATGACATTGTTGAAGGAGAGACACCTACCATCAATTTAATAACGTAATAATAGAAAAAATAATATAATTGAAGTTGTTTGTTTTAATTGAAATATTTGTTTGGATCCATAACACGATATTAAATAATGTTACCATTAAATAAACAATGCATTCATAAACGTGAGTGTATTATTGTATCAATGATTATCAACTGCTAGTTGTAATGTGTTACAATGATGACATTACCATATTAGCATAAAGTGGATACGAAATGTTGTTATGTCTAACATTATGACGTTTTTATTTAGTAATTATGAAAAACATATAATGATACAATAAGTTATTGTGTCATTAATACATACACAACTAACTTAGTTTTATAAAATCATATAAATATATTCGACATAAAATTTGATAACTCAAGAAAAAAAAGATATTTAAGTATAAAATTACACACAAAATTAAGTAGTTAAATAAAAATGAATTTAAACTTGGAGATGTTGTCAAACCTGAGATGACATATTTTGAATTGCTTGTAGAAGGTTGATTAGAAATCTTGTAGTTACCTAAAAAGAATAATATGTATATATCGATGCAAGAACCAATGTAATCATAGTAGAAAGGAAGGTATGCATAATGTTTGAAAATTTATTATTATATATGTGACTAAATTTTAATTACCAGTCTCATCATATATTTGAGGAGTGCGAAAAACATTTGATGGATGTAAATTGTCTGCATCAAAATATGTTGTATGGAATTTGTCAGTTATATATAATAAATGCGGATGAATCAGTTTTTGACGACAAATATTTTGTCGACAATATGTAAGAGCTAAAACAATTAATAAAATTAATGAGATAAAAAACATAAATGGTGATTGGAAAGAGAAAAAAAAACAATGTCCAATTGTATTAATTTTAACAATATTATTAATTTGGATAAATATATGTAATACAAATCTGCAAAAAATTTGCTGTAAGAAATTACATTAGATTTATATAAATATGATAAATAATCATAATAGAGCCATTCATACAATAATCATAATAAAGCCAATAATCATAATTGTGAATCCAAAAATAAACATAATGTAAAAGGAAAATGAAGATCAAACGTAATGTTATAATATATTGGTTTAAGATTTAAAAATGATTTTGAAAATAAAACTTACTGTTCGTGATATCTGTCATGGGATTTCTGATAGCGTTAGTATTCAACATTGAAATATCACATGCTAAATGTTGCGATTGTTGAATATCTGTATAAAATTGTTGTGTTCCTGATTTTGAGTTATCATCTTTAAACTTCTTTTTCCTGTTATCTAAATACAACTTCCTCCTTTTTCTTCTTTCTTTTGCATGGATATGATCCATATTACACTGTAAATTTGATCCACATTATTAGGCAAGTAAAATAAAAAACTAAGTAAAACATGTCATGATAATAATTTATCACACATTAGTGAAATGTATATGAAAAAAAATTAATTGCGTGGGACGTGAAATATACAAAAAAAAAAAAAAATTAATAGTTTTAATATTGAATTGTATGTGGGATGACACTTTTTTTTACAAAGAAAATCTGAAGATAATAAAAAATAAACATGATATCAATGAAAAGTGATTTTAAAAAATGATAATATATTCATTATGACATAATCACATTTAAAAGATGTACATCTAAAGTAGTGCAGACACACACACAAACGACACCATGTGCAATGAAGCAACTGAAATAAAATTTCATAAAGCTTGGATTATTTAAATCGTCTCAAAAGCATCACAAAAATTTTCAAATTTTTGAAAAGTAATGAGTATCAAATAACATTTATAAATGTATAGAACACTAAAATAAAGTGTGATGTAACTTATCGAAAGTTCTAACATCAAAGTTTTTTTAAACAACTACATGTTAACAAAGCTTTTTAATAAAAGTTGATTAGCACATAATTTTTTTATAAATAATATTCATCATGTGCGGTTAATCTTGATCACTATTTTTCATATATCATTTTGCTTCACCACAAATTCTATGATATAGTATTAGAGACTAATCTAACTATTTTTCATCATCATCTAATTCAAAATTAATGTACATATTAATTTAGACGTATCAACATACATATTTACATTAAAATAAAAGATTTTGTAGTCATACATCATGTATCAAGTGTGTGTACATACATACATACATACATACATACATACATACATACATACATACATACATACATACATACATACATACATACATACATACATACATACATACATACATACATATATATATATATATATATATATATATATATATATATATATATATATATATATATATATATATATATATATATATATAAAACATAAATAAACTTTCAATGAGTCAAAACTAGAAGTTATCATAATATAAATGGAGGAAAAAAATGAAGACATGAAATAATGAAATATATAAAGACGTCATACCAACGAAAAATTTAAAGTAACGAATGGCTTAATGATCAAAGACACAATTTAGTGATGACTTGAAGATTTGACGATTGGATAACAAGAATGACGGTAGAAGATACGTGATAAATTTCAAATTTTGAAGATATCAGACTACATTTAGGTGAATGAGTAAGAAGTAATTAATGTTAACTTAAAATTCAAATTTAAAATTAAGTAAGGAAAATTGAAAATTTGAATTCAATTTAGATTTATATATAGTAATGATTAATTGTTAAAATAATTTCCAAAATTACTTTAAATAACTTATCATGCATTTATGGACACCTTAGCACGGTTGTTCGAAATTTTCAAAATATTTAAATTTTACACGTTGAATTATTAAAAATTTCATAAATATTTCAATTCAATTCAATATATTGTATAATAAAATGGTTAATAAAACAAAATAATTAGAATTAATTTATTATAATGAAACGAAGAAACATAGATAATAAATTAAATTGAATTCTAACTTTATTGTTCACAAACAAAATGTACACGTTAATGTTTAAAATTTTCATTAGAACATAAACAATAGTGATTATTTCATCGATAAGACGATAATGTTAATTATCAAATTATTATATAAATTGATATTGAAATGATTAGGTAAATGATCTTAGTAATTAAATTAATTCTAATTTTTTTAAGTTCATATAAAATATAATTTGTATACTATTTTATGTTTTAGAATTTTAGATGATTGTTTAAAACTGTTTGTATTCAAATATTTTCTTGTATATTATTATTAAAACAATAACCTCAAAAATTGTTCAAACGTTTTCAAGGTTCAGGGTTTAAAACCGTAAATAAAAATGTCATCATTTTATAAAATTAAATAATTCATGTTATTATACATAACTTTCGTTATGGAATTAAATAAATTATGTTCCTAAACATATATTTCATTATTTTATGAAATTAAATATTTCATGTTCTTAAAAATTGGTTTAACCATAAAACATACATATAACCATGTGTTGATATCGTTTATAAAATATCAACTTTTAAAATTTGTTTTACAACACATAAAACAACCAAAAAAGGGTTAAAAAAAATCTTGCAAATGAATTTCACAGTCTGAGAAAAAAAACAAACAATTATAGTAATTAGATAAGAACGCAACTAACACCTTTATAAAAGTAATTATACGAAACCAAATATCTTTAAAAAGATAACAATTGTGTTTCCTCAAAGCCATACGATTGATATAATACAAAAAAAAAAAAAAAATCAAAAAGTACTATGGATAAAATACCAAGAGACAAACATAAAGTATCTCAAACATATCTCAAAAGTGCTTCATTTTTCTTCTTTTGGAATAAGAAGAGCCATCGTGCACACATCTGCCTTTTTTGAATGATCCTTTGATATGGACATTTGCGCAGTATCGTCATAATCACAAGCATTGTCGGCTTTTCGTTTCCTCGAACTTGGGGTTGACATAGTATCATTCTCACCTGTTACAGAAGCTTCATCCTAAAAAATAAAAAAATACTTTATTTGATAATATCAGATTAAACATTAAACATGAAATATTAATATAATTTGTGACGTAAAATTGATATAAACCTTTGAAATTGTGTTTCCCTCGTATGTAACGTCCAACAGATCAAAATTGAGAGATGCTGATGACATTGACTATATGATGAAATAATTTAACGAAAATATGATATTAGTTAAAATAATGTGAGAGTACAAAATCATAAAAATTTGTATTCAACACATGTAATTTTAAATGCACAATGCAAGAATGATAACAAATAAATAGTAAAATATTGAGTTGTAATATGTTTTATAAATGAAACATAAAACAAAGATTTACTTTGAAACATTTTTATTTTAAATGAAGGTACCTGGTTGATAGTTGATTTCTTCTGTAACTCAACTATGATATCTGCATCTTCTGTGATTCTTGAAACTCCATAAATATGACATTTCTTTCGAAGGTTGTAGTTGTTCACATCAACCTTGAAGGCATATTTCTTTTCTACCATCTAACTTAGCACGATAGTAATCATCACCATGCTGAAATTGTTTTATAATTTCAAAAGTAAGCAATCATACATTATATTAAATGTTTGGTATATTATTTTCATATTTTAATAAAATACCTTCATATATTTTGCCGCAGGTCATACGCAGTTACCTTCAAAACCTTCTCCGCTTCACGATCAAACAACGTCAATGCAACACATCACTGGATCTTAAATCTATGATGAAGTTTAAAATAATAATAAAACAGATATTTTAATGATTGGTAATAGAAATAATGTATTCATCAATGTTGCAATAATTGATTACCTTATAAAGACTTCTGGTTCTTCAATCACACAAGTTACGCATTCATAAATGTGTTTCTCAGGTACTTGATTAGAACCATTGTTGTTTTCTAGAATCACAGTAGTTTTTACCTTGCACTTACACTTACTACACGCGGGGTAATACCAAGCTACATCCTTTGGAATGCATTTAATTGTTGCCACAACAATACATGACTGTACCTATAGAATAATTTCAAAAAACACAACTTACATCTTTGTTATAAGTATATATATATAATAACTTTTAAACGTATTAATTTCATACCTCAGTGATTTCCATTAGTTCAACAATCATTTTCTTCTCTTTTTGCAGAAGAAATTCATCACGAATTGAATACGAATAAGAAGAAGAGACAACCGTAAGACTTTGACTATAGGTATCATCACTGGAGTTTCCTAGCAGACTACATACATAATAATCAAATTAAAACATTAACATAAATTATGTATATTAGACAAACTTTAAAATGGCAAAAACCTGTTTCTGAAAGTATTGATCTCGTCAATATCTGAGTTAATAAATATTTTGCTAACATCGAACGAATTTGAAAGATATGGTGTGCCTGACAAACGATACATCAGTCTATGTTATGTTATATTATTTACAATATAATAAGTAATTTATTGGAAGATAATAAATTTTTATAAGAAAGTACCGCCATAATACTTCACTTTGGCAAACTGAAGAAGGATGATAACACATCTAGAATTATTCGAACTTGAAGCGTACGCAGACAGTTGTTCAACATATTTGTCCTGGAGCGTTAAGTTTAACTTACTACCGCTGGATGTATATAAAAAAAGATTATAAGTTGCATAATATGTCAAAAAAATAACGACTTTAATGTAATAATATTACTCACTTCAAATTCTTGATGACCAATGTGATTTTTAGTTTATTCTTCACATCAACCGAACGATTCAGCATTCCTTCGTCAACAACTCCGATAACATCTATGAGTAATACATAAAATCACAAGTCTTATAGTTACGTTAGACATGTCAATCGTGAAAAAAAAAAAATAATTGAAATAAAAAAAATTATGGACAAACCCATGGTTAATTTGTCTCCAATGTTTTTAGCCAAAATCAAGTTGTAGTCCACGAGCGAAATTATGTTCAATGATCCACTAAAACCGTTACAACTTGATACTCTTGTGTCGCAGTACATGTTAAGCTTGTAACGATGATTAATATGCTTATAGTTGGATAAATTATCTGCGATTCCAAACCTACTGATGAGTACAACATCACCTTCTTTTAAAAGTTTGTCAAATCTTGGAATCCATTTTTTGATCACACCAGCTTCAATCATAGAACCCTGACAATGTAAACAGGTTAATGATATATATATACATATTATAAACCTGCATATTTTTCAAGTGTGTGTGTGCATAAATAAATAAATATATATATATATATATATATATATATATATATATATATATATATATATATATATATATATATATATATATATATATAAATAAAAGGAAATATACGCATATTATTAACCTGACAAAAATATAAAGACTAACTTGATTGTAATAGGAAGGTATCAACATGAGAATTATAAATGTTTCCAATGTGTGACAAAATAACAATTACCAAAGCCCAAACACGATTAAACATGATAATATATTTCAGGACAAACATTGGTCCAGGTTAAAAGTTAAAACATGTCAAGTCAAATATTTCAATTATATTTTTAATGATCAATGGAATGGTTTTTATATTGTTAACTACACTATCATATGCTTAAGGCTTATGCATTTTACAAATCTTGAGAAATTAAAGTTCTTCCATCAGAAACAAAACTATTATGCACGTATCTTTATATCCCATAAAGCGATAATAGACAATAAAAACTGCAACCATATAAACATCACACGTGTTAAGGAATAAGAAACATCAAGAAGAGTAATAAGGTTGAAAGTTTCGATCTTAAGCACAATGATTAATGATAGGAATATTCTGAGATCTCTTTCTACAAATCACATTTTGAATAATGGATTTCTAAAAAAACTTAAACTTGGGATTAAAAATTCTAGTCAACTTATTTTCTTAACAGCAAAAAAAAAATTGCTTACTGCCATTAAAATTCGAAATAGGAATTAAAAGTTCTAGTCAACTTCTTTTCTAAACAGAAAGAAAAATGCTTACGGCCATTAAAAATGGTCACTGAAATTTGGAATACAAAATTCCAAAAGATAAACAAATTTGCATCATTAAGTAACAGATACACACACAGAAATTCTTAAGCACAATTTTGTTTCTTATGTATTAATAGATACACACACAGATTTTCACGTGTCATTCTAGTCAACTTCTATTTTAAACAGATTGAAAAATGCTTAAGAAATAAGAAACATCAAGAAGAATAATAAGGCTGAAATATTCCATCATAAGCAAAATGATTAATGATAGGAATATACTGAGATATTCTTTCTGCATTTTTGTATGTGTGCTTTACTATTCAGTGCATTGTTTCTCAACAAACCACAAATTTAAAATTCTAGTCAATTTTTATTCTAAACAGAAAAAAATGCTTACTGCCTAAAAGATTTAGTCAACTTCTATATTAAACAGAAACAAAATGCTTAAGAAATAAGAAACATCAAGAAGAGTAATAATTATGAAATATTTCATCATAAGCAAATTGATTAATGATAGGAATATACTGAGATCTATTTTCTGCATTTTTGTATGTAGACTTTACTATTCAGTGCACTATTTCTCAACAAACCACCAATTTAAAAATTCTAGTCAACTTTTTTTTTTCCTAAATAGATTAAAAAATGCTTACTGCCAGTAAAATTTCTAGTCAACTTCTGTTTTAAACAGAAACAAAAATGCTTAATTCTTACAAAAAAGTTCTAGTCAACTTCAAAATTGGAATAAATGTTCTAGCCATTAAAAATGCTTACTGAAATTTGGAATCGGAGCTTCGAAAAGATAAACCAATTTGCATCATTAAGTAACAGATACACACACACACAGAGAAATTCAAAAAGATAAACCAATTTGTAAATTCAGCACTGCCAACTTCTTTTCTAGTCAATTTCAGCACTGCCAAAAATGCTTATCAGTGCGTCGTATATATATATATATATACATACATATATATATATATATATATATATATATACATACATACATATATATATATATATATACTAGATACGTAGTATACATACCTACATTAATAGTATATAATAGTACGTAATCTAGTAAGTGTCATCTCTGGACTGAAAATCTAGGTGCGTAGGAAGTCATATATATATATATATATATATATATATATATATATATATATATATATATATATATAGGATATGGATCACGTGAGAAGAGATCTTATCGTGAGAAATGGTGAGAAGGAGGGTTTTGCATTGATATTGAATCATCAAACTATTGATTCATGATTATTGATTGATTTTAGACATTGTTGAATCATATTTGATTATATCAAACCCGGATCACAAAAAAACATGGATAAAACTTTTGGTGCATCATGACCGCAGAAAAATGCATTATTACTGAATCATCATTTTTAGCCCGTAAATGATGATTCAAATCTATATATTTGGTTCAAAAGTATTGATAATGAATCAATAATCATGAATCAATAGTTTGATGATTCAATATCAATGCAAAACTCTCATTCTCACCATTTCTCACGATAAGATCTCTTCTCACGTGATCCATATCCTATATATATATATATATATATATATATATATATATATATATATATATATATATATATATATATATATATATATATATATATATATATATATATATATAGATTATCAAATTTTGGTTGTTGATCTTTAAATGTTTAAGGGCATAGTTTTTTTAAGAAATAATGATAAATACTTATTTATAGGTGACTAAAAAAATGAAAAGAAAATAAAAAAGAAAAGAAAGGTGGTGAAAGAAAATAGTTATAACAAAATGTTGTTTTCATTTCTCATTCCATACAATCTCATTCTTTTTTATCATAAAAACACACAGTCACATACATTCTTGAATCTGAGTTTTTCCTCGAAGTTGGAATTGAAGGCTTGATCAACAAATTTATCATCTCTTGGTTGAAGGTATTCACTAACCCTTTAAGTTTCTATGATTTATTTATCAACAAACGATTATCATGTGAATTGGATGAAGAAATTTTCAAGCTAAGGTGACAGAAAAATTATATTTAATAATATTCGTCTTCTTCACTTTCTTAAAGTGTAAGAAAATCTCCATTAATGGAGTTTCAAGGTTTTGTGTATCATCTAATGTTTCCATCTAAAAAAAATAGAAATGAGTTTAAAAATATTACTGGAATCATATTTAAGATTTATTTTCGGATTTAAACAACACATACGAGATTCCATGATTTTTGGGAAAACTTCAGTTTGAGAAAAAATTTAGAAAATAAAGGGTTGATTAGAGTGATGTTGTGTGTGTTAGTAATGGAATCGACCGGAGAGGGGGGGGGGGTGTTCGGCGGTGAAGTTGCAGCGTGGCCACAGGCCGCCGCCACTTTCCTTTGGCCGGTGGTGCTTGCTATAATTGTTTCCTCTTTCCGTTTTTTGTTGCACCGAAAATAGAATGGAGATGTTTGTAGTGAGAGAGTTGGTCGGCGGCAGAGGCAGCCGGCGCTGCCCTGCTTTATTCCTGTTATCGTCTGCGTTTATTTTCTGTTCAGGATTTCATCGAGGGAGAAGAAAGGGTGAAGGTGGCTGCCAGAATGAAAACCGACCAGAGAGTGGCCGGCCGGCGCCGCCACCGCCTCTGGCCGGCGATCTGGATGAAGGGGGAATGCAGCGAAGGATTGTGTCTGCATTTTTTTTTTTTTTTGTTGTTCAGAATGAGAAAGGGAAGGGTAAGAGGATTAGGGTTATAAGTGTTAGGCTAGGGAATTATGGGCTTAGTTTAGTTATAAACTTTAGGCTTTTAATTAAATTAGTTAATGGGCTGATCATATATAATTGAAATTGGGCTGATAGGTATATTAAAGATTAAAGTTGTGGTTTTGGGTTTTAATTTAGTTGTTGTCTCTTTTTATTTATCATTAACTTTGGGTTTGAGTTAGTTTTAATTTTCTAAGTCCAATACAAATTCATTTTATGTGAAATTGTTATTTAGACTATATGAATATTGTGGGTTTATATAAGGTAGAAAGAGATTAGTAACTTGATGATTAATTTAATAAAGTAGTTTAGATGTAAGAATTTTTATTTGAGTTGAATTTTCACTAAATTGAAATAGGAACTAATAGATAGAATTAAATATTCCATATGTAAAATACTCTAGTTGTTCTAATTAAGTTGGTGCAATTTTAATTAATACTTTTAATCATAGTTGGTGTTATAATTAAAGTTAAATTATTACTTTAATCTATAAAATTGCTTTATTAATGTAACAAAAATAAATCATTTTATGTACAGAAGTACCGATTAATTATTAATGAAGGGGTTTTGTAAACATTAACAAATAAATCGAAATTTACCGACTTAATCCTTGAGATTTTATTAATAGAATTGATAACGGACTTAGTAAAAATATCGAGTTAAGAATATTGACAAATAGGCAATGTGATTTGATACCAGGTCTTTAGTGAATTCGATTGAGGTGTGTGGATTTCGTTAGTGCTTTCAGCTGTTAGCAGGGTATACGCTTGGCGAGTACAGATTGCAGACACTGTGAGTAATTGATTTAATTTCGCAAATGATCATAAATGATATGATTGCACTGGATATCTCTTTCATTTCTATTGCCATGATTATTCTTTAACTACCATGCTTAGACTTGAATGTTGTTATTTATTTCATTGCCTTAAGCTGATATCTGAGAACCCTTTTCCCCAGTATGCATACTGTGTATTATGTGGATTAAACGAGGTTGCTGTGTGCTTCCGAGTTGTATGGCGAGCGAGCCGCATGTTTTGTACGTGTGCTAACCGAGCGAGTCGTACGCCGTGTACTTGTTATCGGGCGAGCCGGTAACAATACCCTATTCGTGTATACTAAATCGAGCGAATCGTAATGCTACACATGTTGAATTTAAGCCGATATTTGTGTTGATCATGTTATATATGCTTGTATGTGCTTTTAAATCTGTTACTCGCTAGGCGACGGCTTACCCCGGTTGTGGGGACAAATTTTCAGGTTTAGCTGATAAGGGAAAGGCACCAGCTTCAGGATCTAGAGTTTGAGCATTTATGGTATCAGAAAGACTTCCGCATTTACTCTGATTTATATTTTGTACTTGGGATGGGTAGATCCCTAGACTTTCAATTTGGTTGTAATAATTAGATGTTATATTTTAGCGCACTCTGAATGTGGTGATTTTAGTTTATTTATGTATTGAAATTGAAGTTTGAGATTAGAACGCTTTATTTTATTACTTCGAGGATTATGTTGTAGATTTTAGTAAAAGCGCCACGTTATTAGAACGGGGCGTTTCACACATATACGTATATACACATATACGTATAATATCTTTCATGCTAATAAACATATACGAGTTTGATTCCTTAAATCACTTGTTAATAACAATTTAATATATAAGTACTTTCATGCTAAAAATTCTTACTGTCAGTTTAAATTCTAGTCAACTTCTAATGTAAAATTTAAACTATAAAAATGCTTAAGAAATAAGAAACATCAAGAAGAAGAATAAGGCTGAAATATTCCATCATAAGCAAAATGATTAATGATAGGAATATACTGAGATCTATTTTCTGCATTTTTGTATGTGTGCTTTACTATTCAGTGCACTGTTTCTCAACAAACCACAAATTTAAAATTCTAGTCAAATTTTTTTCTAAACAGAAACAAAAAGATGCTTACTGCCAGTAAAAGATCTAGTCAACTTCTATACTAAACAGAAACAAAAATGCTTAAGAAATAAGAAACATCAAGAAGAGTAATAATTATGAAACATTTCATCATAAGCAAATTGATTAATGAATATACTGAGATCTGTATTCTGCATCTTTGTATGTGTGCTTTACTATTCAGTTTGACTTGTTGTTCATTTTGTTGTGCCAACAGTTGTTATATCATCTCAAACAGTTGCCGAGGGGTGACATTATCAGGAATTCCTCATTGTCCAGAAATCCTTACTGAAAAATAAAAATTCAAGTGACTTTCAGTTTAATAGACTTAGTGACTATGTACCCTTTTTCCCATCCTAACAGTCTGTACGTCCTATCTCATTTCAAGCCACCTAGCATGATTGACACTTTATGTATTGCTTAAGTTTGAGACCAATTACTACTTACATAATACTTGATTCACTCAAACTATGTCTCTAATACCATCATGTCAGACCGTCCCTTACGGGCAGTCCTCAACGACTAGGTTCCAAGGAGCAATACAACATCAATCACAACTAAGATAGAATTAATAAAGTGCCGAATTAAGTCATTACAGAAATTAGGATTATTTTACAATAAGTTTAAAACAAAAGTATAAAAGTTTAAAACTAAACTATTAAGGGCACAAGGACACTAATCTAGTACATAATCACAACACATAGCACTGATCTACCCAAACCACCACCATAATCATCCATATTTGATACCAATTGCGGATTCAGTAGTGGCCTAATCACTTCCAATTCAAGCTTGCAGATCCTAAGGACTTGGTTTTGCTAGACCTTTTCCTTTGATTAAACATGTAAAAGATTCAACAACAACTGTAAGCGGTGCTTAGTGAGATTATAGATTTAACTGTAAACATGCCATGACAATTTTAAGCAGAGACTTGACTTTGGCTTTTGACTTTAATCTTTGACTTTGACTTTAAGCGCGATTTTGACATGATTGCCGCTATCAGCCAGACATTGTGAGACATAGGACTTAAGATCGGATGATGTTTAATCCCACGCACACACTTTTAATTGTGGGGATCAGCCACATACTGGGCTAGCTACCAGTAAGACAACGTGGGAAAACATCGGAGTAGACTTAATCATAGACTGGCATAGACTTACGCAGACTTGAATTGTGCGGAAGCATATGAAAAGCATTGATATCAAGGCAAATGACTGAAAGCATACAAGTAATGAATCAAGATAGCAATAATAATATATATATATATCCAAGACAAATTCAGACTATAAAAACATGTGTGCAGGATGATATATTAAAAGCTATCATGATCCATAAGGCATCACCGTACCAAGGTGTGCACAGGTCACATTCTAGCTGAGCATATAGACTTTCAAATAAAGCTAGAACAACAATATGTCTCACAGGAAGACAAGCATGTATACAGTTATATTTATAATTCACAGTTACTAGTTTTATTGCATGGCTGTTGACTTTGACTTTCGCAAGCAGATTAAATCCACCACCTGTTTTATCTCAGGATTTAACTTTAGCTTGGTTTTACCGGCCTTGACTTTACTGACTTTAGCTCTGACTTTACTAACTTTGGCTTTGACTTGTTTCTCTGACTTTGACTTGGCTTTATTGACTTTAGCTTGACTTTTCTGGCTTGACTTTATTGACTTTAGCTTTATTACATAGTTCAGATTTAGCTGAACCTGTAAATTGTATGACAAATCACTTTTCATAAGCTTATTGACTTTACACAACATAATTGTGTATTTTAGTTGAATTCTCGGACTTTATGAAGTTTATGTATAGACTTAATTATTTATTGGCTTAACATATCATCTTAGACTTTGTTGTATCACAATTAAGCTTATGACTTGACCTGGCACGATTTAAATGACTTTATGAACGTTCATGTTTTTCAGGGACATGTGTGACCTTATTTTGGTCTTTCTTTGGCTTTCAATTGCACTTTAAAACCCATATGAACGCGTATGATGATATATTATGCATAAACATGGTATACGTGTTACAATTTCGTTTAAATGACTCATATAGTCAATTTATATATTCATGACCATTATGCATAATCAACTTTTTATTAATATGCTTTCTATCGAAGGTTCTTTAAGGGTCACACACATATATTTTATTCCCAACTAAATACCATCAATCTCATTGCATCATAATATATTCTTGAGGATGTACTTAACTTATAATGCCTTCAATCATAATGTTCTTATTTGAACTTTTAGTCAAATATTTATGTCTATTGAACATAATACATGATTTAATGATATAAAATCACACTTAACACCTACTTAATTCATGCATATATGTAAACTACTATTTTTGTTTTGTACCCACAACACAATACACACACCATGCATGTATATATGACACTCACTGCACACACAATGCACACACTACACACAAATTTAACTTATGTGTTTAAAAAGGAAATGAGCTGCTTTTGCTTTCTTTTTGTCAGCCTACATCGACACACACACATACACTTTTGCTGTTTTATATATACTACACACACTTATACTTGAGACTAATATATATATATATATATATATATATATATATATATATATATATATATATATATATATATATATATCTATATAGGGGTGGGTTCAATGGAGAACCGGCATGCACCGAAGAACCTCGAAGAAGCAACGAGAGCCGTCCATGCATCATAAGGGCCGGCCGATGCATCTGAATCACAATCTATGGGCAATTTCGGAATACCATATTATTTGAATATGGTATGCCCTTTTAATTATGGATATTCATTAAATCCAGAATATCCCTTAATTCTCTCCAAAACTTCCGGATTTTATTCTCTGATATACAAGATTAAAAAAAATCATTTATATTTTTATCATTTGAATTATTTTATTTCCTCCATCTACGTTAGATCCTTCAAGCAAGCTGCGGTCGAGTTTCATGCACCACTGTTGTTCATCATCTCCATACTCATAGAACGAACATGGTGCTGCATTTATTCCACCAAATTCACAGAATTCAAATTAGGAACATGGGAACTGGTGCATCAGAACTAAAAATTTATATTAGGGTGCACCAAAACCTTGCACACATCAAGTATCCAAACATCTAGTGGGTCGGTAAAAGTTGTATCCAAACAACACCAAACACATAACTTATCCATACCAGAAACACTGCATCAAATCCACCAAATTCACACAATTCAAATTAGGAGCATGTGTTTTTTTTAGGGTGCACCAACAACACTACCAGAAACACTGCACCAAATCCACCTAATTCCCATAAACCTTGTATCCAAACAACTAGTTCATCAAAACTAAGATTTGACCATAAACCTTGTATCCAAACATACAATAGAGAATAAACTTTGCTTCCAAACTAACAGTGCACAACAAACATTGCATCCATACATTCGATGCATCAAAAACAGGGTCTTCCAAACAACAAATAACACACATAAACAAACACTAATAACATAACAAAATTAATGAATTTTTGTCCTAAATAGAACTAAGAACAGTCACACAAAACCAAAAATCATGCATAATTTAAATTTTTTGACCTTTCTGCCACAAAAAAAAAGATGCATCGATTTTTGGTGCATAAACATACCCTTTCGTTCTGCCATTTCTCTTTGTACATCAGAGGTTTTCAGAGGTGCTCGAAAACGAGGTTTTCAACTGAATACGGCTACTCCTTCGTGTTGGAAGCTTCATTCGTAAAAAAAACATCAATAAACTTAGGGTATAAGTATAATGCATCATTTACAACAATGCATTGTAAGATAAACTATACAAAACTCAAAAAAAAATTCACATGCATACCTGCGGTTCGCATTTGACCTTCTTCCTTGCCGAAACATTTTGCTTTTCCATGACCCTAAACCCTAATATGATGAATCCCCTAACTAACACGAAGATTTTCAAAATTTTGGAAACTATATCTCTTGCAAAATCAGTGCAGGTATGTAGCTAAAAAAGTGGACCAACGGTTTGGAGAAGAAAAGCATCCATCAGGCGGTTTTACCAAATTACCCCTCCGCGTGATCGGTGCATAAAAAACAAGTTGCACCTGAAGTTCGCCATAATTACAATCATGCCACCGCCCAAATTTTTAAAAAGCATCAGATCCGACGGCTATTGTTGCTTCTTCGAGGTTCTTCGGTGCATGATGGTTCTCCATTGAACCCACCCCTGATATATATATATATATATATATATATATATATATATATATATATATATATATATATATATATATATATATATATATATATAATATAGAGGGAGGTTCAATTGAGAACTTTTGTACATCGAGGTACAAAAGTACCTATATCATCCATTAAATCAAAGAATTGTATGGATTAGATTAAATGACAAAAGGGTAAATAATTAGTCAATTTTATGCATCTTGTGCATTACAAAAAAAACATGGAAGGGCATTTTGGGTATTGTGCATACCTCATTAAAATTAATATTTTAACAAATAACTAAATAATAAATGTTAAAATAAATTCAATTGATCACTTCCAAATTTAACAAAAGTCACACAAATTCAAAATGATGGAGATATTGATGCATTTCATATTAATCGTTCAATTCGTGATGCATATGGATTATATCTATACAAAATCTATACAATTCGTGATGCATCACTGTTAATCATCATCTTCATATTCATCGTTCATCATCTTCGTATTTATCGTTTATCATCATCGTTCATCTATGCATAGTGTTCAACATGGTGCATCGTTGTTAATCATCAACATCATTGTTCCAATGGATGCATCAACGTGTTCATCATCATCTTCTTCGTTCATCGTGTTCTTCGTGTTCATCGTGTTTCATCGTATTGTTCATCATCAGTTGCATCTCTTGTTCATCATGTTCATAATCATCACGGTGGCGGCGGCGGTAGTGGTTGGCGGGTTCCTCGATGCATACGGTGGAGAGAGAGAGAGAGAGAGAGAGAGAGAGAGAGAGAGATACGGTGGAGAGGTGGTTACAACAAATGTGATGGTGGTGGTGGTGTGGTGGATACGGTGGGGAGAGAGAAAGAGAAAGAGAGAGAGAGAGAGAGAGAGAGAGAGAAATAAAGAAAGAGAGAGATATGAGGATGTGGTTACTTTTTTTAAATATTTATTCCTTATTTAATTCTAATTTACCTATTATAAATAATTCCATATATTTAATTTTACACATTCAATATTCCAGGAATACCCTTAGTGCACCCTTATTTGATTCTTGGTGCACAAAAGTTCCTAGAGGTGTCTCGGTGAACCCCTCTATTTCGTGAGAACGTAAGAACCACTCTAAAATTTGTGCATCCAATGTATAAAATTGTGCATTTGATACTAAAATTAATACATTTAATAAATTTATATATTTCATGTAAACATTTACACATCTAATGATATATTTATCCGTTTTATGTACGAATTTATCAATTTGACAAAATTTGTGCATTTAATGTTCACATTTGTGCATTTAGTGTATAATTTAATGAATTTAAGTTTAAAAGGTAATTTTAAGGTTAGATTATCATATTTATTAATATTAAATATCAACAATGATTTTAAGTTATAAACTTAGTTTCAAAATTTGTGCATTTGATGTACAAATTTGTGCATTTTGGAGTGGTTCTCACGTTACCGGAACCCAACCCTATATATATATATATATATATATACACACACACACACACACACACGCACAACAGAAATTGGGTTGATCTGTTTCATTTTTTACATATGTACTACGCTGCTGGGTTTCGGCATTGAGGAATCATCGAAACCTTCAAGGTTTCAGTATAGTGTTGTTGTCTTTGTACCATTCGGTAGTCTCATGGTCTCGGTAGTATATGGTTTCGGTTTCTTCATGGTTTCGGTATGATTCCAGCCTGAGTTTCGGTAGCTGTATGTTTCGGTGCTTCTCTGGTGGTTTCCGTAATCCTCATGTTTCGGTAGGCTACATGTACTAAGTGGGTTTCAACATTATTATTGTTGTTTCGGTAGACAGGGAATTACCGAAACCTCATGGTTTTGGTATTAGTTTTGGGGTCTCGGTACCCATGCAAAACACATACACACACTGCACTTTTGTATTTCCTTCTGTTTCCTTTTTAATTCCAGCAAATTCAACAATTAAAAAGGGTCGATAGATGCTTCTATTTCGATGAATAAATCACACACAAACGTAATTAAGCCAATACAAAAAACCATATGGATTTTATGGCCTGTTTTGGTCGAAGAAAAACAGAACCGTAACACTTTGACAGCTCCCATTAATTTCATGATTTGAAGAAGGTTAGAACACACACACACACACACACACACATATATATATATATATATATATATATATATATATATATATATATATATATATATATATATATATATATATCGTGGGTTTCCATTACCCATTCAAGAACAATAAAAATGGTTGATTTACCTTGAATCTTTGTTGCTTGATGTTTTCTTGATGATTTCTTGACTTTAATTTAAAATTTTGTTGCACAATGATGATCTTGATGTTGAAGATGAAGAGCCGTGGGTTTGAGAAAGATTGAGAAAAGCTTGTAATTTCTTCACATTGATGAAAATGTGCAGAACCCATATTTGGGGTATTTATAAAATTACAAGTTTCATTTTTTTTTCATTTTTTTAACATTTGACCCATTACTTTATTTTCTTTCGATTATTTTATCTTGACATAATAAACTTTTTAATTAAAACTTATGAATCAAATATAACTTTTATTAACTTAATAAAGAAAATACATAGCTAATAAATGTCATTAAAATTATATTCAACATATTAATTAACTCTAAACTTGTTAATTAATGCTAATCATGTTTATTATTGCTAATTGTCGTTAATTAAAGTTCGGGTAGTTACATGATAGGGATATTCTGAGATATCTTTCTACAAATCACAGATTGAATAATGGATATCTAAAAAACATAAACATTGGAATTAAAAATTCTAGTCAACTTGTTTTATAAACAGCATAAAAAATGCTTACAGCTAGTAAACATTCGAAAAGATAAACCAATGAAGTTCAAGAAAGCTTACCTGTTCATCCCATAAGGACCAATTCAATAGACCAACTTTCTCGTGGATTCTTGAAGTCCGTTGGCTTCCACTTTCGGATGACACACACCTTAATTGTCCATGAATCTTTAGTAAGATTCAAGTCTTTGATGTAACTAACCGTTTCCATTGAGAGAAAAATAATTTCAAAATTTTGAATGTGAATTGTATGTATTGTAATGAAGACAATAGATAATTGCTCAATTTATAGAATAGCAACATCTCATTTTTTATGGAAATCATAAATTATTACCATATATATAAAACTTTCCTTTTTATATAGAAACATTAACGCATGGAAAGTATGTAATTCTCAATATTTAATTTTTTAAAAATATACATTTCTTAAATAAAGAAATCTAAAAATAAGGCAGAAAATCAACAATTTATAACACAATAAAAGCAAAGTAAGAAAATGTTACTAAAACATTTGTTATCACAAACGAATTTAATTTACTGCTTTTAATATATTAATAAGCATTAAAAAATGACATACAATCTATTAATTAAATAAAGAATTTTGAATATTATTGAAAAACGAAAATTATAATAAACAGAATCAAGGTTGATTCTGTAAATTATAAAAAATGAAAATTATAAAAAAAATGCTACACTTGATCCACATGGACATACCAACCCGAAACATAAAAATAAATCTGACAAATAAAAACACCAATGTATGGATGGGTGATGAACTTTTTAAAGCATTATAAAAATCATAATACAGTATGGTTACACACACATTTGATATAAGATATATATTTCAACATAGAGTTGCCACCACTTACTGCACAATGATTCTGGGTAAACCTTTTAACATCAAAGTTAAGAAAGTACCTCAATAAGCTCAAGACGAAGATATCCTTCTACAAAAACAATGCCCTTTCATTTATAGTTGCTTCAATTTAGATTGTAAAAGTCTATCAATGTCATGGTTTCTCTAAGGTTAAAAACATCAAAGTTATGCAATCATCAAGATATAATAATCACATACAAAAACTAAACATGTCAACAGAATCACATGGTTCAATACTCATGTACATGGGGGATCGTACAGGGGGTTCTAACTTTTGAAAACATTCAAACTAATATCATGTTCAGTGGTCATTCTGAGATACTCTTGTTTTTTTTTTGCTTTAATGAGGTTGCTTAGGTTTTGGTGTTCTGCTTTCATGTATACAGAGAAGTGGTCCTAAGGTCAAAGAACTTAAAATCATATGAATTGGTGTTCATATTATATGTTAGTCGTGGTATTGGTTAGCAAAAATTCCTAGACGATATGATGATACGAAGAATATATAGAAGGATTACTTTTAAAACAAAAAAGCCATTTAGCATGGACCAGAAAGTTAACAATCTTAAATGTCAATCAAATGCAAATGAAGAATAATTCACGGTCTAATATTTCTTAATTTAACAATAATCCACTATGTCCCAAAAATTGGTAATCAATTTGGGAGAGAAGTAAAACCAAACCTGGTATTCCCATTCCGCTGCAATAGCTTTAGCAAGAGGGAGATGTTTTTTTATATCTATTTACAGAGCCTGATCTCTGCAGAAAGGTTGGTTCTAAAGCTCAAATAAGTATTTCATGAGACTAAAAGAGGATGACATGGGGGATCATACAGGGGGGTCTCACTTTTGAAAACATTCAAACCAATATCATGTTCAGTGGTGATTATGAGATACTCTTCTCTTTTTGCTTTAATGAGGTTGTTTAGTTTTTGGTGTCTGCTTTCTTAAAAATGCATTTTTGAGCATCAGTTATTGTTTATAACTTGTCTGTAATAGGAACAACAAAGTTTCTATCCATATTAATATTTATTATTCTCTAATACATTTCATGTATACTGAGAAGTGGTCCTAAGGTCAAAGAACTTAAAATCATATGAATTGGTGTTCATATTTTATATTATATTTTACGATAAAGGTGGACACCTACATGAGATTACAATGGAACATCCCAAAACATCAACTCTTCAACTACCATATGGTATTCATGTTGATTCGAGAAATAATTTCACAAAATTTTTTTTTGAGATTCCCTTTTTAAAAAACTACTTTTCCCTCTCTTAGACAATGTTTTAGCACGAAAACTATATAGGGGCCAAAAAGGAGTAAATTGGTGTTGCATAAATATGCAATTAACCATTTTCTTCTTAAACATACTACTTACATCAACCTCACTCTCCCATTTGATTATTTTGATCCAAGATAAACAGAAAATCATAACCATAATCATAATCAATTTACCTATACACCACCTACAGAACTCTTAACAAATTTTACTACATCTACGATTACTATTAAAATGATTAACAATCTTAAATGTCAATCGAATGCAAATGAAAAAAAATTCACGATCTAATATTTTTCTTAGTTTAACAATAATCCACTATCTTCCAAAAATTGGTAATCAATTTGGGAGAGAAGTAAAACCAAACCTGGGATTACGATAAAGGTGGACACCCACATGGGATTACAATGGAACATCCCAAAACATCAACTCTTCAACTACCAGATGGTATTCATGTTGATTCGAGAAATAATTTCACAAAAATTTTCTGAGATTTCCTTTTTAAAAAACTACTTTTCCCTCTCTTAGGCAATGTTTTAGCAGGAAAACTATGTAGGGGTAAAAAAGGAGTAAATTGGTGTGGCATAAATATGCAATTAACCATTTTATTCTTAAACATACTACTTACATCAACCTCACCATCCTATTTGATTATTTTGATCCTAGATAAACAGAAAATCATAACCATAATCATAATCAATTTACCTATACACCACCTACAGAACTCTTAACGATTTTTACTACATCTATGATTACTATTAAAATGATTAACAATCTTAAATGTCAATCGAATGCAAATAAAGAATAATTCACGATCTAATATTTCTTAGTTCCACTATGTTCCAAAAATTGGTAATCAATTTGGGAGAGAAGTAAAACCAAACCTGGTATTCCCATTCGGCTGCAATAGCTTTAGCAAGAGGGAGATGTTTTCTTTATACCTATTTTCTAGAGCCTGATCTCTGCAGAAAGGTTGGTTCTTTAGCGGCCTCTTGGAAGGAGTTTTTGTTGTCCTGTTAATATAGAATCACCGACAAATGAAAAAAAATCAAAAAAGCCATTTAGTGGAACAGAAAGTCACCAATCTACGATTACAATTAAAATGATTAACAATCTTAAATGTCAATCGAATGCAAATGAAGAATAATTCACGATCTAATATTGCTTAATTTAAGAAAAATCCACTATGTTAAGAAAATTGGTAATCAATATGGGAAAGAAGTAAAACCAAACCTGGTATTCCCATTCGGCTGCAATAGCTTTAGCAAGATGGAGATGTTTTCTTTATATCTATTTTATGGTTCAATACTCAGGTACATGAGGGATCGTACAGGGGGGTCTAACTTTTGAAAACATTCAAACTAATATCATGTTCAGTGGTCATTATGAGATACTCTTGTCTTTTTGCTTTAATGAGGTTGTTTAGTTTTTGGAGTTCTGCTTTCATGTATACTGAGAAGTGGTCCTGTTAGTATATGGTGTGTAAAGATGACATTACTATTGCATCATGGCTGATTTCATAAAACACTTGAGGGTCACACCGATGAGCACAACTGAGCAGATGCAATTAAACTATTGAATAAATAATATTGGATATTGTTTATGACACGAAATGATCATTGAGATTAAATTAATGGGGGATCAATTATATCTGAAAGTATGGGGACTAAAAGTACAATATTAGATATTGTAGTGATTTAATTGTCATTGGATGATAATTAAATAATAATTGTCTAGTCTTTTATTTATTATTGGATATTAAATAAAAGATGTATTTATTTGAATTAGTATTATCATCTATTATTAGATAATTAGATAATTAGATAATTGGATGGATAATTATAAATATATAAATAGAGATGATTAAAAATAATTATCTAGTCATTTATATATTATTAGATAATATATAAAAGATAAATATTATTTAATAGATATATAATTATAGAGATAATTATATAAGGTTTAAATAATAAAGATAATTATTAAGATATATATTATATTATTATATTAGAGTTTAATTAAAATTAAATTCTTAATATAATATAATATATATATATATATATATATATATATATATATATATATATATATATATATATATATATATATATATATATATATATGATTTAGGTTCAAAAGAGTCCCTCTAGAAATCCAGTGTATCGAAGGTACCCTTTTATAACCATAGATTTATTTGATCCAAGGTTTTAGATTGAAAATGGCATTTTTGAAATTAAACTAAAAAAAACGGACGTGGGGCCGTTTTTTTTTTTAAACTGTAAGGGTATTATTGGTATTGAAATTATATTGGCGCAGTGTCCCTCCGGTACGTGAAGATCATCAGTCGCACGTTCGTTTCCCTCACATTTTAGAAACTGAATTCCTTCTTCTCTCCATCCTCTGCGATTTCTCTTTGTTTAACCTAAAAACTTCTTCGTTTCTCACTCTGCCATGGCTCCAAAGAAGAAGTTTAGTAAGGGTGAAGAAGGTATGGTTTTTTGATTTCATTTCATTCAAGAATTAACCAATGTGTTGTTTAGGGTTTTTGTTTATCATTTAGTGTTTTACGGCTTAGGGTTTTTTTTATTTGGCTTTGTTTTTTTTTGTGTTACAGATTATAGACCCATCAGGCGTTCGATGAGATTATCGGGAAGGCCAAGGAGCAGACCTAACTTACCGCCTGTTCAAATCACTTTAAGCGACGAAGAGGGCAGCTCTCATAACTCTGAGAGCTCTCATCACTCTTCAGGTAAGATATTTTAACGTATTGAAGCTTTATGTTATTGAAATGAGTTATGTGAATGGTCATTAACCTAATGTGAATGGCCATTCACATTAGGTTAATGACCATTCACATTAGTTAAAATCGCATTTATGTTAATGAGTAGCCATTCATAACTTACTAGAACTTAAATGCATCATGTGAATGTTGATTCTGCTAATGTGAATGGTGATTGTTGTGTTAGTTAAATGACCATTCACATGATATATATAATTAGTAACAAATTTACATAATTATTATAATGAAATGAGTTATGTGAATGGCCATTCAACTAATGTGAATGGTCATTCACATTAGGTTAATGACCCTTCACATTAGTTGAGATTGCATTTATGTTAGTTGAGTAGTCATTCACAACTTACTAGAACTTAAATACATCATGTGAATGGTGATTCTGCTAATGTGAATGGTGATTGTTGAGTTAGTTAAATGACCATTCACATGATATATATACATTAGTAACAAATTTACATCAGTATTAATAGAACTGAGTTATGTGAATGGCCATTCACATTAGATGAATTAGCATTCACATTAGTTGAATGGTCATTCACATTAGATGTGAATGGTGAAATGACTAATGTGAATGGCCATTCACATTGGTTAAATGACCATTCACATTATAGATTTATGACCTTTTAGATGATACATTTCATTGTTTACATGTTTTACAAGAAGATGATATTTGTTACATATCTTTCAGGAGCTATGAGAGATGAGCATTCAAGTCATGATGCTTCACATCAATGTGAAAGTAAAAAAACACATTTAGTTGATTACTAGATTTATCATTCACACTAGTTGTTATTTTTTATTCATTTTGAATTGTATCAATTGCAGGTCATTCGGATGTAATGAAAGATGATGATTTTGGGTTGTCAGAGTTTGTTAAAGATGATTTTGTTGAGGCTGGTGATCATTCATTAGCTGAATCTGAAACCTCAGAAGCGAGTGATCGAGGTGCTGCCATAGAGCGACAAAAGAAACGGAGGAGGACGGGTACCGAGGTTGAACCTCCATCATTACGTACAAGGACATCTCCGAAACCATTGTTTCTAGCAATTAAATCCTTGGAAGATGTTCAAAAGGACGCCATCAAGGAGATGGGTTTTGCAAGTTTACTTTGGTTGCGTATTGACGAGATTCCTTCGGCTGTTGCATATTGGGTTGTTAATAATTTAGATACGGATGCTCTTTGTATTCGTACGTCGAGGGGGGAAATTCCAATATCCCGTGAAGTGGTTCATGATATCCTTGGTTTTCCTTTGGGTTCTATCCCCTTGGTCAATGAACAGAAAAGGGTATACAATGATAGTGTTTCCAAACGTTGGAAGCAGCACATCAATCTTCCTGGTGGCAGTATTCGTCCGAGCAGTGTGCTGAAGAAAGATAGTTTTATGTTTAGGATTGATTTTCTTGTTTTGGTTGTGTCGACAATGGTTGGGGGTACGAAGTTTGGGTCTGTGAATCAGAGGTTTCTACCATCGATTACAGACGATTGTGTCGTTAAAGATTTAGATTGGTGTGGTTTTGTTCTTGATGCTGTTAAGACTTGCAAAAATGATTGGGATCCCTCGAATAAAAGTTCATTTTTTATAGGTCCTTTGACTTTTTTGGTGGTATGTTTTAATTCTTAATATTTCATTAGTATATTTGAATTACTTATCGAAGTTTGTTTAATATTATTATGATTATTTTTACATTTTATGCAGTTATTGTATGTCGATGCTGTTTCATGTGAGATTCCACCAATGATACGTACACGACCGGCCATTAGAACGTGGAATTCAGATGAGCTACGCCAACGCGAAATTTTTGAATTAAACAACGGTGGTTTTGGTATGTTGGAGATGCAAGAGGCTTGGCTGTCAACTCAAGAACATGACAGGCTTGTGTATGAACAACTTAATCCAGAGTTGACTCAAAACCTTCACTCCCAAGGTTGTCTTAGCCAGAACTTCGAACAAACTCAGAAAATGGAGGTACAGCTATCATACAACATTAACACTACATGTGTTTTTTAAAAGCCGATAATGTGAATGGTCATTTAACCAATGTGAATGGCCATTCACATTAGGTTAATTACCATTCACATTAGTTATGAAACATTTAATTTAGCTGAATGACCACTGACATAACTGTAATAAAGTAGTAACTAATTCACTATGCTGTGAATGGCCATGTCAATGGCCATTTAAGCAATGTGAATGGCCATTCACATTATAGACCATTTACCATTCACATGGGCTAACTTTCATATTAGGTGAATGACCACAGACCATGCTTATGTTTATTTTGTGAATAATGAATTTACAGGATGAAGTGGACAAGATTGAAAGGTATCTTGATAAGGTTAAAGATACAAAGTCGATTTTGGAGACGCGTATGATGAGCTTGTTATTCGAGTACCCTTCTGACGATAGGGTGTTAAATGTTAAGAAGCGTTGGGATACCTTGTTCTGTCCTAAGGAACATGTTTTTGGTACTCATTTAATGTTTTACAAAATTATTTAATATAAAACCACATTAGGTTTGTTTTATATATTCTTACATTTGTATTTCTTAAACTTTTTATAGACCAAGAAAAAGATGTTGAAGAAAGAGATGTTCAAGAAAGAGATGTTCAAGATAGAGACGTTCAGAGTCAAGAGGATGTTATGCGTGTTGTTTCGGATTTGAGAGATGTACTTGGTACATAGTTAATGTTTTATAAATTATGTAACAGGATTCATGTGATTCATGTTCAATCTTGATGTATTTGTTTTTGTAATAAGGTGATGATAATGTGAATGACGAGGAGATGATTGAGAAATCTCCTGTTAATGTGAATGATGAGGAGATGATTAACAAATTTGCTGTTAATGTGAATGATGAGGAGATGATTCATAAATCTCCTTTTAATGAAGGTATTTTGTTTATTACTTATGCTATGGTTTGTTATAGCATCAACAACAATAATTATGTTTTGTTAATGTATTGGTAGGTGAACCAACTGTTGGTGCTAGTGAGAGTAAAGAAGATGAATCTGTGCAGGAAACACCATCTGAGCTGATAAAGGTTTGTAATGGATTATTGACATTTTTGTTGGGAAATAGTTTAAGTATATTCAAGCTGTTAGTTAGACTTCTCAGACTGTTAGTAGTTTTTAAATGTAAATACAAAGTTCATGCTGCTAGTTGAAGAAACTCGAGCTGCTAGTGTAAAAGTTCAAGCTGCCAGAGCAAAACAACTCAAGCTGCTCTGCTCATGCTGTCAAGAGATTCAAGCTGCTCAACAGTTTCAGAAACAGAAAGTGGTGATTTTCAGGAAACAATATCTACGTGAAGATTCCAGCATATCTACTATCAGAGAAGTCATTATTCATCAAGGAAACATATCAAGAAGCAATATAAATACATAGAATAGGTCTTTCTATCGTATAGGTTTTTCCTGCATATTTTGAGTCTGTAATTGCTTTGTTGATTAAGTTTTCATAAGCCTCTAAGGTTGTAAAACCCTAAGAACAGTCTGTGTTCTTCGTCTAATCAAACAGATTAGAGGTGATTGTAATCGTTGAATTCAGCAATACAAACAGTCTTGATTAATTCTTGTGTGTTTATTCATTATTGATTCTGAAAGTTTTTGATAAAATAATTAAGTGTTATTCCGCAAACTTCTTGATTAAACTTTGATTCAAAGCAAGATTATTGATTTATACTCTGATAAATTCAAATCAGTTAGTCTTGGTAATTCATATTTAGATCCTGACAAGTGGTATCAGAGCCAGGTTTGTCAAACCAGGTTGTTCAAATCAGGTTTTTCAAACCAGGTTACTCTTTGTTTTTCAAAGTCAAAAACTTTCTTTTAAATTTTTAATTGTTTTGCAATGGAATTTGAAAATAGCAGCAGTGGATCTGGGCAAGGACTCAAAGTGCCTATGCTCAAGCCCACTGAGTTTGAGATGTGGAAACTCAGGATTCAACAGCATATTCAATTCATTGATTATGCCATATGGGAAGCTGTTGAATTTCCTCCTGTAGTTGATCCAGAACTTGATGATGAGGGAAAACCAGTCAAAACTCCTCCAAAAACTGAACTTGAAAGGAAGGCTAGAATGAATGAAGTGAAAGCACTTACACTTTTACAAATAGCCATTCCTAATGCTTATCAACATCAGTTTAAAAAGTTTTATACTGCTCATTCTCTTTGGAATGCCTTAGAGAAGAGGTTTGCTGGTAATGCCAGTACCAAGAGAAACCAAAAGGACCTCTTGAAACAGCAGTATGAAAACTTTTCTGGTGGCAAGAATGAAAACCTTACTCAAATCTTTGACAGGTTCAACAAACTGATAAGTGAACTGGAAAGTGCAAAGGTCAATCTGGATCAAGATGAAGTCAACAGAAAGTTTCTCAGATCTCTTGGAGAAGAATGGACAGTCTATGCTGCACAATGGAGAACAAAAGACACTCTTGATGAGATAGAATTGGATGATCTGTATAACAGTTTAAGAGTGTTTGAGACTGAGATTGATGCTAAAAAGAAATCCTTTTCTTATAATCACAATACTGCTCTTCTGTCTTCTGAAAAATCTAATAACTCTGATTCTTTCTCAGGTGGTGATGGCAACTCTGCTGAAACTCACTATGAGGCTTTTGTTGCCAATGATGGATTATTTGCTCTAAATGTTGAAGACTTGGAACAAATTCATCCAGATGATCTTGAAGAGATGGATTTAAAGTGGCAGCATGCAATGTTGACCATGAGGGCCAAAAGATTTCTGAAAAAAACTGGTAGGACCAACTTTCAAGCCAAGACAGAAGGCAAACCATCTTTTGATAAATCAAAAGTGGAATGCTATATATGCCATAAGCTTGGTCACTTTGCCAGAGAATGTAGATCTCAAGGTCAACAACCATCAAGGACTTCACAACCCATTCTAACATCATCATCAACAGCACTTGTCTCTCAAGAAGACAATGTGTTTGACTGGAGTGATCAGACAGAGGAAGAATTTCAAAATCAAGCACTTATGGCAGAAACATCAAATGTCTCCTCCACTGAACTGCCTTCTCAGGTAAATTCTAAACTCTGCTCTCAATCATGCAAAAATATGGTTAAAAAGTACAGAGATCATAATGAGAGCATGTGCAAAACTCTAGCTAAGATGGAAGAAAGGAGATATGAATACATGCAAGCCATAGAAGATCTGGAAAAACAGATCAATGATTATAAGGATAATGATTTTCAAATGGGGTATGATAGAACCTATCATGAGTGGGAGAAAAAGGAGCTAAATAAGAAAATAGAATCTCTGAATAAAAAGGTAGAAGAGACTGAACAAAAGGTGTTTGAGGCTAATAAGAAACTAGAATCTGTTAACATAGATCTAGGAAACTTCAAGTTAGCAAATCAAAAGCTGGAACACCTAATGGAAGTCCAATTTAAAGATAGAGTGAAATCTCAGGTCAATCCCAAAGAAGGAATAGGATACAGAGCTACTCCACCTCCATACAATAACAAGTACATTCATCCAATGAGTGAGGTTGCTGATAGACTTGTCAATGAACCACTAGATGAGTCTATGACTATTGTAGATCCTATCCTTGATAACAGTCCTGAATTAAAGGAAGATAAGAGTCAAAATAGAGACTGTGACACAATGAGTGCACCCATAGAGGTCCAAGCCCCCAGTAAGAAAGGAAAAGAGAAGATGAGTGTATGCAATGCTACTCCACAAGTTTCTGTACATTCTAACTGTAACACTGCATCTTCATCAAAAGGAAATAAAAGAGGTAAAACTGTTTCTGTCTGCACATGCCAAAAGCATGGTGTTCAAAAGTTTCCTAAACAACAGCAGGTAAGAGGAAATCAGAGAAACAAGAACCAGAAATTGGCAGAAAAGTCTGGTTTTCCAATTCAAACTGTCAAAAGATGTTTTCACTGTGGAAGGAAGAATCACTTAGCCAAAGATTGTTTTTACAAACCAGCTGTTGCAAAACAGACTGTGCATCACACAAAATCAAATCTTATTCAGGCAAAGCACTCAAAAGTGAAACCTTCCACAGCAGTTCCAAAGAAAACAGTTGATCACAGGTTTTCCAAAGTTAATAAAAAACAGTCCACACATCAAAAACAAGTTTTGGCAAAGCCTAAATCAAGTTTTAAACAAATATGGTGTGTCAAGGACAAATCTGATGCTCAAACTGCTAATGCAAAAGATCAGACTGCTAAGTCAAAATCTGATGCTGTTAGTGCAAAAACTGAAACTGTTAGCACTACAAACACAGCTCAAACTGCTGAGCATCAATCTGGAGCTGCTAGTGAACCATCTGAGACTGTTAGAAGAAAAGATGATCAAAATAGTTGGATACCTCATATAATCACCAAATACTCTCCAAAGACTCCATCAGTAGATCTCACTAAATATAAGAAGTCAAAAACAGTATTTAGTTATGTCAATGTACAAGGCCAACCCAAAACCAATTTGGTTTGGGTTTACTCCACTACTAACTAAGCTGTTATTTGTGCAGGGCAACCACAGGTCTCCTCATAGAACAAGATGGCATCTGGACAGTGGATGCTCTAGGCACATGACAGGCAACTCTGAATGCTTGTCAAATTTCAAAGGTTTTGATGGAGGTTTTGTTGCATTTGGAGGCAACTCAAAAGGAGGTAAGGTTACAGGTAAAGGTACTGTTAATGCAGGCAACATGACATTCCATGATGTTTTGTATGTTGAACAGCTTAAGTACAATTTATTAAGTGTCTCTCAAATCTGTGACAAACAAAACATTGTTCTGTTCACAGATTCTGAGTGCATTGTTCTTTCAAAAGATTTCAAAGTTCCTGAAAATCTTGTTTTACTAAGAACACCAAGAAAGGACAATGTTTACTGCCTGGACACAGATCTCTTATCTAAATCAAATACTTTAAGCTGTTTAATATCCAAAGCATCATCAAATGAGTCTGCTCTTTGGCATAGAAGGATGTGTCACATGAACTTCAAGTCCATGAATGCTTTAGTTAAAAAGAATCTGGTAAGAGGCTTACCACAAAAGGAGTTCATTTGTGATGATCATTGTGTAGCATGCCTTAAAGGTAAGCAACACAAAACTTCTCATAAGACCAAAGAAGTAAATTCAATCTCATCTGTCCTTCAGTTGCTACATATGGATCTATTTGGTCCAACATCTGTTTTGAGTTTGAATAAAAGGGCATACTGTTTAGTCATTGTTGATGATTTCACCAGATTTACTTGGGTTTACTTTCTTAGGTCCAAAGATGAAACTGCTGAGCTAGTTAAGTCTTTTATCCTTAAGATAGAAAACCAATCAAATTCCAAAGTTAAGGTGATAAGATCAGACAATGGAACTGAATTTAAAAATCACATTCTAAACAGTTTCTGTGAGTCCAAAGGCATTGCTAGACAATATAGTGCACCAAGAACACCACAACAAAACGGTGTAGCTGAAAGAAAGAACAGAACATTAATTGAGGCTGCTAGAACAATGTTAGCTGATTCAAATCTGCCAATGACTTTCTGGGCAGAAGCTGTTAATACAGCCTGTTATGTTCTAAATAGGGTTCAAGTTGTTCAATCACAAGGGAAAACTCCCTATGAGTTATTCCATAACAGAAGTCCCCTAATTGCTTTCTTCAAGCCTTTTGGATGCCCATGTACTATTCTTCACACTAAGACTCACTTAGGAAAGTTTGAAAGTAAAGCTGAAGAAGGATTCTTTGTAGGATACTCAACTCAAAGCAAAGCCTATAGAGTATACAACAGTGTGTCTAAAACAATTGAAGAAAGTGCCAATGTTGAATTTAATGAAAATACTGCTAATATCAAAGGCACTGGTCCTGATTGGTTGTTTGATTTAGATTCACTAACACATTCTCTGAGCTTTGTTGAGTATACTGCAGAAGCTGATGCATACAGGGTTGAAGCTGCTAACACAAATTCTCATGCTGCCAATACAATTTCTCAAGCTGTTGGCACAAAGTTTCAGACTGCTGCAGATTCAACAAGTTGGGATGATTACACCACTCTACCACTTCTGTCATGTGATCCTCCAGGGGTCCTGAATGCCCAACATGATGCACATCCAGATACTGAAGTGCCACTCCCAAGTCCTGAGAGAACAGCTCCAACACAAAGGGACACAGTCCCAGATTCAAGTCAAGCTGTTCCTGAAGCTGATCCTTTTACTAGTTCTGATGGAGATGATACAAATCTTGGAATTTCTTTTCAAACAGAGAGAGAGCCCACACTAAGGGTTCACAAGTATCACCCTCTCAATCAAATACTGGGTGATCCAAGCACTCCTGTTCAAACAAGGAAAATGGTTCACAATGAGACTGCTGCTGCTGAACAAGCAGTTCCTGAATTCAGTCTAGCTGCTTTTGAACATGCCTGTTTCATGTCAACTAGAACCCAAAAAGGCATCAGAAGCATTAAAAGATTCATCCTGGATTGAAGCTATGCAAGAAGAGCTTTTACAGTTCAAAATTCAGAATGTATGGACTATGGTGGATCTTCCTAAAGGTAAGAGAGCAATTGGTACAAGATGGGTGTTCAGAAACAAGAAGGATGAGAGAGGGATAGTCATCAAGAACAAAGCAAGACTAGTAGCACAAGGGTACACTCAAGAAGAAGGCATTGATTATGATGATGTATTTGCTCCAGTAGCAAGAATTGAAGCCATCAGACTATTTCTAGCCTATGCAAGCTTCAAAGGATTTAAAGTGTATCAAATGGATGTCAAGTCTGCTTTCCTGTATGGGACAATTGAAGAGGAAGTATATGTGTGTCAACCTCCTGGTTTTGAAGACTACAAGTATCCAGACAGGGTGTACAAGCTAGACAAGGCTCTCTATGGTCTTCACCAAGCCCCCAGAGCATGGTATGACACTCTGTCATCATATCTTCTACAGAATGGATTCAAGAGAGGCACTCTGGACAAAACACTTTTCACTAAATCCATCAAAGCTGAGATTTTACTTGTCCAAATCTATGTGGATGATATCATCTTTGGCTCAACAAATGATTGTTTGTGCAAAGAATTTGAGACCCTAATGCACAAAAAGTTTCAAATGAGTTCAATGGGGGAACTCACATTCTTTCTAGGGCTGCAGGTTAAACAGAAGCCTACTGGTCTATTCATAAGTCAATCAAAGTATGTCAAAGACATACTGGAAAAGTTTGGCTATCAAGACACAAAGGTTGCAAGCACTCCAATGGATCCTCATAAACAGCTCCATACAGACAAAGATGGCATAGATGTGGACATTCATCTATACAGATCCCTTATAGGATCTCTCATGTATCTAACATCTTCCAGACCTGATATTATGTTTGCTGTCTGTGTGTGTGCTAGGTTTCAATGCTCTCCAAAGGATTCTCACTTGGTTGCTGTTAAGAGAATCTTTAGATATCTTAAAGGCCAACCACATTTAGGCCTATGGTATCCTAAAGACTCTCCTTTTGAACTAACTGCTTATTCTGACAGTGACTATGGTGGATGCAACATTGACAGGAAATCCACAACTGGTGGATGTCAATACTTAGGAGCAAGACTGGTCTCTTGGCAATGCAAAAAGCAAACAACTGTCTCCACATCATCCACTGAAGCAGAATACGTAGCAGCTGCAAGCTGCTGCTCCCAGGTAATGTGGATTCAAAATCAACTAAGAGACTATGGTATGAATTTCTTATCCACTCCTATTTATATTGACAATTCAAGTGCAATCAGCATTGTGCAAAACCCAGTGAAATTCCCAAAAACCAAGCATATAGAAATCAGATTTCACTTCATCAGAGACTGTAATGAAAAGAAGTTAATCCAAGTTACCAAAATACATACAGATGATCAGTTAGCTGATCTATTTACAAAACCTTTTGATGTGGGAAGGTTCACTTTCCTAGTATCAAATATTGGTATGGTAAACATGGATTAATTGGTTTTCATTATTATCTACTCAGTATGCTTATTTAAGGGGGAGACACTGTTTCATTGAAAAGTTGCCTAATTTTAAACTAACAGCATGAGAATTTTCTCATGCTGCTAGTTCATTTTCTCGGACTGCTAGTTATTTTCACTTGATCTGTCAAAGTGTGCAGGGTATTTGGGTAATTTTTCAAATGTGTGCGCGGGACCCAACCTTTCGAAACCTTTAAAGGTCCCGGTTTCGTTCAGTTGTAACTACCAGTTACATATTCTTCTTCCACGGCCTCTTGCTTTCTCTCTGAACGAATCACACATTCTCCTTTCAAACCCTAAACCGTCGTTTCTTCATCAATGGAGTTCGTAAAAGAACACAACTGCCTCCCATACACCCTAAAACACGCTGAACTTCAACCGTTTCATGCAATGATGGATTTCCTCAGGCACTCCCATATCCATTATGCCCTATCCATTAACCCTACTATATACATCTCCCATATTGAACAGTTTTGGAATCATGCAACTGTTCAAACCATCAATGGAGTACCTACCATAATATCAAAGATTGATGGCACTCCCATCACCATTACTGAGGAATCCATTCGACATCACTTGCATCTTCAAGATGCCACAGGTATAACTGACCTAACTCTTGATGCTTTACATACAGGTCTTTTTAATATAGGTTATAGGGGTCCTGCTGATTCTTTTACTTTCTTAAAAGCCCATTTTTCTCCTAAATGGAAATTTCTTGTACATATTATTCAGCAGTGCATGAGCCCCAAAAGAACTGGTTGGTCTGAATTTTCATCTAACATTGCCACTGCCTTAGTGTGCTTTTCCACAGGCCAACGGTTCAATTTTTCTAATATGATTTTTCAGGGGATGTTAAGGCATCATTCCCTAAAGAGTGGGAAATTTTTGATGTATCCTAGATTTTTGGCAGAAATCATTGCACACACCTGCACAACTTCTCATACACATAAACGGATACATGTTTCCCACAGGCACTCACTATCCTCTATAAAGAGACTTTTGAAACATAGTGCCAATTTTTTGAGTGTTGATGTTCCATTGCCTTCTGCAATGATGAACATCATTCCACAACACAGAGGAGAGGGTCCTGAGCAGGCTCAGCCTATCATTACTGCTACACCCCCAGGACCCCAACCCCCTCCTCATGATACACAAATTCCTTCTGATCCTTTTGTACAGCCAAAACGCCCATTAAGATACTTATATAAAAGAAAAATGGGACCAGGAGCTCCTTCCTCCTCCTCCCATCAACAAGAGCCATATATCCCTGTGCAGGAGGATACTTCTACACAGAATATCCAAAGGGAACCAGTTGAGGAAACTCCCATCCTCTTTCAGGAGGTGAACATCTCTTCAGAGATGGTTCATATGGGTTCTGTGGCTGGCACTACTGATGTCTCTGCACAAGATGCACAGGACAGGGCCAACATAGCTAAGACCACGCTCATGGCAACAGCAAGTGTGCAAACACAAGCTGGAAGTCCCCAGAACCAAGAAAAGAGGAGCCCATAAGTTTCTACTTCTGGTCTTAATGTCAGTGATAGATCACAAGCACCCCAGGTGTTTTCTGATCTTGAGACAAGTCTGCAACTCATGCTTTTGACGGATCCCAAGCTGAAACCTGTTGTAGCCAAGTTGGAATATCAAATGTCCATCATTGCTGCACAGGGGGCTCAAATTTTTGAACTCAAACAGGCAGAGGCTGCTCAGAATAAGCGAATGGATTATCTTCACAAAGGGTTCACCCTCTATGGAAATAAAATTATGAAATTAGAGCAGATGATTCAAACCCAAGGGGCAAAGGTTGTAGGTCCTTCTGACCAAACCAATGCTTCCAAAAAGGGGGAGAATCAGGAGGTTCCCAAGTCAGTTCAAGCAGCTCCAACAACAACAGTCCAAGGAGCATCAACAGTTCCAGTTTCTAGGCTAGCAGTCCCAACAGCTTCTCAAGCTGTTAGCCTAGAAACTCAAGCTGCTCCTTCAAAAGCTACTGGAGTTGTGATCAGGGAAGGCATTCAAGCTCCATCAAGCACAGTCCAAGCTACAACATCTGCTGCAAAAGACAAGGGCAAGGGCATTCTCATTGAGTCTCCAAAGCATAAATTTTCTTCCAAATAAGCCCAAATTGCCTTTGATAATGAAATTGCCAAAAGAATAGCAGAAGAACAGGACAAGGAATTAGATCAGCAAGCCCAAACCCCAATGGATGATGATGAGACTTTAGGTGATTACTTAAAGGGGTTTGTGGTTAAGCAAGGAGCAAAGAAGAGAAAGATGCCAACAGGGCACTCCAAAGCTGAGCACAGAAGATTTTTGATAAATTTTGCATTTGCAGCAGGTATCCCAAAGAAAATGGCTCAGTCCATGCCAACTGAAAGGCTGCAAGAGATTCATGACAAGGAGATGGACAAAAGAAAGAGAACAAAAGTCTCTCCAGAAGCTCAACCATCCCAAGAAGTCCAACCATCAACTCAATCAGTCCAAACTGAAGCTGATGCCAGTGCACCTGCTCCCACTGATCAAGCAGTTGTTTCTATTCCTTCATCTGTTAAGAGGGTGCTCTTTGAGCAACAATTGCAAAAGGCTATGGAGATAGAGAAGCTGATTGATCAGCATGATTTCACAAAGCCTCAAATCAACTACTGGTTTGCTAAGTCACTGGATGACCGTGACTTGAGAATCAAATTTGTAATCAGAAGAGAGTCTGGTCCTGAAGAAGAGTATGATACTTTTTGGCAAATAGTTCAGAAGCTGACCAGAGATGAACTGATAAAGATGTACAACATAGGGTCTGTTACACAAGTGAGATCTGCTCTTCCACAAGTGAAGCAACTCATCAGAGATCTAAGTACAGTGGTTGACCCTGAATTTGCAAGACAAGAGATAGAAGATGCTGAGAAGAAAGGGAAAAAGATCAAGCAAATTGATCTGTTTGTCAAGTCAAAGACATACAGAATCAAATTCACAGATGGGTCTGGTATCTTCTTCAATCTTGAGTTTTACAATTTTTCAAAAGATATGTTGCTGCAAATAAAATCAGCTAGAATATCTTGTGATAAAGAAGAGATGAAGAGAGAATTTTTGAAGGCTATAGATCATAAACTTGCACAGCTGTAAGTTTTGTAAGCCTTGGTTTGTAAATAACAGCTTACTTATTCATTTCCATTTTTTGTATAGAACTTAAAGTCTTGTGTAAAGAATTTAAGTTAGGGGGAGATTGTTGGGAAATAGTTTAAGTATATTCAAGCTGTTAGTTAGACTTCTCAGACTGTTAGTAGTTTTTAAATGTAAATACAAAGTTCATGCTGCTAGTTGAAGAAACTCGAGCTGCTAGTGTAAAAGTTCAAGCTGCCAGAGCAAAACAACTCAAGCTGCTCTGCTCATGCTGTCAAGAGATTCAAGCTGCTCAACAGTTTCAGAAACAGAAAGTGCTGATTTTCAGGAAACGATATCTACGTGAAGATTCCAGCATATCTACTATCAGAGAAGTCATTATTCGTCAAGGAAACATATCAAGAAGCAATATAAATACATAGAATAGGTCTTTCTATCGTATAGGTTTTTCCTGCATATTTTGAGTCTGTAATTGCTTTGTTGATTAAGTTTTCATAAGCCTCTAAGGTTGTAAAACCCTAAGAACAGTCTGTGTTCTTCGTCTAATCAAACAGATTAGAGGTGATTGTAATCGTTGAATTCAGCAATACAAACAGTCTTGATTAATTCTTGTGTGTTTATTCATTATTGATTCTGAAAGTTTTTGATAAAATAATTAAGTGTTATTCCGCAAACTTCTTGATTAAACCTTGATTCAAAGCAAGATTATTTATTTATACTCTGATAAATTCAAATCAGTTAGTCTTGGTAATTCATATTTAGATCCTGACAATTTTGTATAATTGGAAAACATTATTTTATTAATGTGAATGGTGAAATGACTAATGTGAATGGCCATTCACATTAGAAGAATAACCATTCACATAACTCATAAAATGATAATATTGATCTATATTTCAACTAATGCATATATTTCACAACAATCAAGATTCATATTAGCAGACTCACCATTCACGTGATGCAGTTAAGTTAAAGTAAGTTGTGGATGGCTATTTAACTAATGTGAATGCAATTTCAACTAATGTGAATGGTAATTAACCTAATGTGAATGGCCATTCACATTAGTCATTTCACCATTCACATGACACATTTCAAATAATGATGTTTTTTCTATGTTTTAGACGTATGTATCAGAAAACATTCAGGTGAATGATATGGAATCAAGTCAAGCTGGAAATGTTGAGGTCCAAGCTGTTGACCTGAAAGGAAAAGATGTGGCGGTTGAGCCGACAATCCAGGAGGAGAAAAGGTTTCTGACGCGTTGAAGTCTCCTTTTATGAATCGTGTTGTAGACATGAATGTGAAGTTGTCTGCTTTGGAAGAAGCTGTAGTAGACAACATTTTTTCGTTTACTAGAGATGAACAGTGAGTTCCTTTAGTTTTGATTCACTTTTAATCATTTATTATTTTAGCTTTTATGTGTTTATATTCATCGGTCACAACTTATTGATCATCATTCACATTTGCAGTGATGTTATTTGGAACAATGGATCATTGTTCGGTCTTCGCAGTGTTTTTGAGACAATGATACCTGGTGAATATGCATCAATTCATGTATTGGATTGTTGGATATCTATTCTGAATTATCAAGAAAAATTTAGGAATGCCTCTTCTCGAAGACGTTTTTTTGTTCATGCTGGATCGTTGGTTAGTTAAAGATTACAACGATGAACTGAGATTACAAATATGAACTGATTATGTTTTGTTAATTTTCAATTTGTATTACTTTTATTACATGTTCGTGTTAAAATTATTTTCATTTTTGTTGTGGTGTTTTAGGCTTATTCATACGATCTTTCTCTTATACCTGATCGAGCGGATCGGTATGTGCATTTTCGTAGCTGCTTGATGCAGTCTTTCATTGATCGTCCAGATGCAAAGGATTTAAAGAATGTTGATCTGGTAAGAATGCTGTGTTATCATTATTTAATGAATAAGTGTATGTCAATATTTAAATATTTCATGGTTTTTTATTTTGTGTATTTGCAGGTGTTTTCTCAATTAACATACACTCATACATGTGGTGTATTTGTTTTGATTTGAGGCACCCAGCTGTTGAAGTTATCGATAATCAATCAACGGATGTATAGTTTGAAAACAAGTATGGTCTTGTGCCCGCTAAAATTGTAAGTATCATCAGTAACATAATACATACAGTATGTCACAAATGATCATTTTATAACTGCACTTACTGTTTTTATTATTCAATTAATGTGAATGGTCATTCATCTTATGTGAATGGCCATTCACATACATTAAACATACCATTCACAAGACTAATTTCAGAAATAAGCCTAGATCATTCATACATTTAATGTTATTGATATTAATTGTAGACTTGCTGATATGATTCATCCAATGTGAATGCCCTTATAGTGTATGTGAATGGTCATTCACATTAGCAGAATGACCATTCACATTGTTTATTTCAGAAATAATATCCTTATAAAAGTTTACCAGTATTTGTAGATATGATGTTGATATTACATACAATTTTCTTTTGCAGCAAGCAATGTTTGTACAATATTTGCGTGAAGTTTCTCACCCATCAGCCGATAGGATCGAGATGATTGATCCTTTCAGGCTAGAGATGGTATGGCGTTCCTGTTTGAACCATGTTGATTGTTGTATATTTACAATGCGGCATTTGGAAACATATATGGGAGACCCTACCTGGTTATGTGGCTTCAAACTTCATATGAAGTTACAGAAGCCACAGCTAGACCATTTGTGTCGCCGCTATCTTTCTAAAATTCTGCTTCATGACATCAATATGAATGCTGAGGACATGCATAATGAAGCTGTTGAATGGCAGAAGAGGCCTAAGAATGAGAGGATGCGGTTGTTGAAGGAAGCCAACAAAAACAAGGCTCAACGTACGAACAAATGATACAAATTCAGACTGCATATTAGTTTTTTTTCTTATTTTGAATATGTACAAGTGGTTTAACAACAGAACTATAGTTGTTTGTTAGCTATTTTTAAATACAATATATATATATATATATATATATATATATATATATATATATATATATATATATATATATATATATATATATATATATGCAACAGTTTGTGCAACTTATTGTTATGCTTTATATATATATATATATATATATATATATATATATGCAACAGTTTGTGCAACTTATTGTTATGCTTTATAGTAGGATGTGCATTATTTAAACTAGTAGTATAAACGAGATACTAAAAATTAATAACATCAACCAATGTGAATGGTCATTTAACCAATGTGAATGGCCATTCACATTGGCAATTTTACCATTCACATTGGTTGTATGATATCAGAACCTGACATGTAAAAAAAGTATTGTCAACTACTTTTTGTGAATGGTCATTCATCTAATGTGAATGGTCATTCACATTAGCTAAATCTTCATTCACATAAGACTAATTGGACCATTCACATGAGCAGATATTACTTAGATATACATTTTATTTCAGTAACAATATATGTATCGTACTTTTTGTATATAAAATAACTATGTAAATGAATAACAAGTCATTAATCACTATTCATTACATGTATTGTATCACTCACTGTCTATATATTTTATATTTTCTTTTACTGTGCATCTTTTTTTGGACAATTCCTTGAATCATGGTTTGATAGCTCATTACATATTTTGCATTTTCGTGGAGCTCTTGCACTTTTTTTTATTGCCTTCTCTCGGTCACTTGTCAATCTTTTTGCGGTTCCAGATCCTTTGTTTCTTATTCCTTGCGGTGGAAGTATTGTAATATCATTTGGTTGAGGAACACCCAACAATTGCTCTATGACATCTTTCTTTTTGCTAACATGTTTATCACGACCCGCAGTTAATTCCATTATCAACTCATGATGTCTCCTTTTTTGCATTTTCAATAGCCTCCTCATCACCTAGTAACACTTGTATACAATATGCAAGATCCCCATACATATCACGAACGTTTGCCTCAAACTTTGTTGACTTTTTTGATGCTTGTGGTGTTGTATGTTGTAAATTTGCAAGGCTAATTGTGAATACATTCTTTGTCCATCGTAGAGGTATGTACTTTTCAGGTATGTCATCCACCTCATGAATCCTGAAGACATAAAATATATGTCGGCATAGGATGCGGAACCTTTCAAATGCATGCAGCTACAAGTTATATTTACATCTTTCTCATCGAAAACTACCTGTAGATAATTAATATGGTTGCTAACATCAGGTTTCAGTTAATGTGAATGGTCATTCATCTAATGTGAATGGCCATTCACATTGGTTAAATGACCATTCACATTAACTGAAACAATTGAAAAAATAATACTGTAAACACATCTGAACCAATGTGAATGGTTATTCAGTTAATGTGAATGGCCATTCACATTAGTTATATGACCATTCACATGAGGATACAGTGATCATTAATACTGTTTTCACATTTCAACCAATGTTAATGGTAATTCAGCTAATGTGAATGGCCATTCACATTGGTTGAATGACCATTCACATTTCTCATTTCAGAAATAATATAATTATAGCTGTCTCTCAAAACATAAAACATGCAAAGATATCATTAATTTCCGTGTGATGAAGCTTACTTGTACTGCTTTTTTAACTCGTATGTCGCTTCCAACCTCTTTTAGTGTATACGTCTTAGTCTCTTCATCGTTGTCAAATGAAATTGGCAGCACACCAAATGAACTCTTAATGATTTCTTCTTGGATTGTAGCAAAGATCTTGAACGTGAACATTTCCGATGCCTTTTTTTCCATGTTCAGCCCCGTATTCAAATCCAACCTCTTTGTTCTTGATTCGTAATCCAAGGTCCTTTGCATGTTCCTTTGAGAGTCTAATGCGCTATCGAACCGACTAAAAAAGTCAACCAAATTGGAGGTGTTTTTCAAGTAATGGTTGAAGAAGTTGTTTTGTCCCTCCGATAAAGACGTTGTTCTCATCAATCCCGACATTGGAATGTCTCGAAAAAATGCAGGTATCCACTCATCTCTAATGTCATAAAGATCATTGAACCATTTATGATACTGAAGATCAAATTCGACCATTATCTTGTTCCATTCAACCTCGAATTCATCTACATCAATATTTTGGTTCCAGACAACGTCCATCAATCGCTTTGAGAAAGGTGAATCTTTTGTGCATATACTTACTTGTTTGTGCTGTATGTTGCATCGAAGGACACTATGTCACCAAAAGCAACATAGTTTGCCACTTCTACTTCATCTGCCCAAAATATTGCATTGAGGAATCCACCATCTTTTATTGAGTGGTGAAAATGAAAGTCTTAAACATTTTCAGATTTCTTTGTATACTTTTCAACAATCATTTGTGCGTCACTACCTCCAACATAGCAGTTTAAGTCTCTTTTAAAATTCTTGAAATCTGTCCTGGTTGCCCCAACACAAGGGTATCCTCCAGATATCTCTTTGCATAGCTTGTGGATGTTTACAGCACCGATATTTGTGTTTGATGCCTTTTGAATCATTATTTGTTGATCAAAGTTTAGCTTCCTTGATGATCGCATGAGATATGCATCTTCGGATGATACGAGACAGTGATTGTGGGCCTCATTAAATTTGTAAACCTCAAACTTCCCTTCATTTGTTATACGGAATCGTATTTGTGCTTTGCAATCACTTTTAGCTGAAGGTACCACACGCTGTTGTTGCTTCTTTCCTTCTAAGCTGCTGTTTTTTGATTTTTCAGATATTCCTTCTTTGTTACATACTACTGCCCTCATTCTCTCTTCATCTTTAACGCCTCTTTTTAGAGTGGATAAACGTGTATCAAATCCAGCCAAACGTGCACATGTTTTATAAAAATTAATCCCTTCATCCAAAGTATTGAAAATCATTTGTTCTCGTGGCTTGACGTCTTCGGGTAAAACTGGAATCCAATACATATGCCCCCTGGTGTCGTTTGAATTAAAAATGCTTCTTCCTCTTCATCTATATGAAAACAACAATGAATGATGAAACAGTAATATTGGTCATTCATCTAATGCTAAAAGTCAATGTAACAGTAATAACAGCAACCAATGTGAATGGTGAAATTAACTAATGTGAATGGCCATTCACATTAGCTGAATTACCATTCACATTTGTAAAATAATATCAGCTCAGCCCAACATTTGAATCTTAGCATTGTCAACCACTAACAAACAGTGACAAGAATAATGACAAACAGTAATATTGGTCATTCATCTAATGCTAAAATTCATTGTAACAGTAATAACAGCAACCAATGTGAATGGTGAAATTAACTAATGTGAATGGCCATTCACATTAGCTGAATTACCATTCACATTTGTAAAATAATATTAGCTCAGCCCAGCATTTGAATCTTAGCATTGTCAACCACTAACAAACAGTAACAAGAATAATGACAAACAGTAACAATGGTCATTCTTGTAACCATTGTAATTCTCAAATCTATCAAACATTAATAACATCAACCAATGTGAATGGTAAAATTGCCAATGTGAATGGCCATTCACATTGGTTAAATGACCATTCACATTGGTTGAACCATATCAGCACAGCATGTATGCTGTGCATCATCAACTACTAACAAACAGTAACAAGATTAAGGACAAACACATTCAATGGTCATTAATGTAACGCTCAAATTCTCAAATCTATCAAACAGTAATAACATGAACCAATGTGAATGATCATTCAGCTAATGTGAATGGCCATTCACATTAGTTAATTTCACCATTCACATTGGTAAAATAATATCAGCACAGCATGTATGCTGTTCATCGTCAACTACTAACAAACAGTAACAAGATTAAGGACAAACACATTCAATGGTCATTCATGTAACGCTCAAATCCTAAAATCTATCAAGCAGTAATAACATGAACCAATGTGAATGATCCTTCAGCTAATGTGAATGGCCATTCACATTAGGAAAATGATCATTCACATTAGTGAAATAATATCAGCACCTTACATTAGTCCTTTTAATTGTCAATTACGTTTGTGAATGCTCAATCTTTTAATGTGAATGGTCATTCACATTAGGTAAATGTCCATTCACATTTGATGAATGGCGAGAACAGCAATGTTACACTTCATCTTCTTCATACCAACAATGTTAAATGTATTTCATCGATATTGCATACAAAAAAAACAAGGAATTCAATGTGAATGGTCATCCTACATTAGATAATTGCTGTACATTGAACTTACTGTGTTTTCCTTCATCTTCGCTATTAGGGTTTTTGTTTTCAGCAACAACATGTAAAGATTGCCCCTCTATATCAATCGATTCCTCCATGAATGTAGAATTGCTTCCTCCCTGATTTGTTGTATTTAATTGAGAGATTTCAGAGGATTTCGTACATGTGAATGGTGTTTTCGTATAGGAACGTCGATCGTGCCAGCACTGATTTCGTACATGTGAATGGTGATTCCATGAATGTACAACCATTACCTTAATGAAGCAGAAATCTCCTTGTATTGGAAAGTCGATCCTACCCCTCGCGCTTTTTTTTTCAATCCGGTGGTTGATGAATGGTACGCTCAGTACCCTGGTTTTTGGAAGGTACGCTCAGGAACCAAATTCATATATATATATATATATATATATATATATATATATATATATATATATATATATATATATATATATATATATATACACACACACACACACGTGCGGCCTACAAGGTTTGATATACATAACATATATAGAGGCACGGTACACACAGTTGGTTAGTGTGTGTGTTGTGTGCGGATATATATATATATATATATATATATATATATATATATATATATATATATATATATATATATATATATATATATATATATAACATAAACCCACGTTTGTGGGAGGTGGGGTTATCACAAAGCACAACAACAAGTGTGTGTTTGTGTGAGGTGCCGCCGCAAGAAGAAAAAGTCCAAAGGGTTTGGTTTTCCCGTTCTTCGTGTGTTTGATTGCATGTCCGGCGTCGCTCGATCGTGTCATCACCGGTGGATACTGAAAGCGTCTCATTCGTGTATTCTTGTCATAGAATACAAAGGTATGGATTTTTATTGCTTTTTCGTTTACTTATCTTATGTATACTTGATGATTCGTGTAATGAATTCGTAATTTTTAAAAGCTTCCGTTGTGCGTTAATTCGATTAATGTTTATATTTTTATGAAAAACGATACGAATTCCCAGCAGTGGTATCAGAGCCACCTCAAGTAACATAATTATAGTATTATTCGTGTATTTATGTCCAGCGTTATTAAAGTTTCGATTTTTTAATTAAAAGTGTTTAGACGGTCGAAATCAATAATTAAAATGTTTAAGGTTTTGATTTGGCTTGGAGAAAATCGACCAAAGGTTTTGGAAACCTTATGGTGATTCTCGGCCAACCTTGGAGTTCCTCGGAGCTCGGGATTTTGAAACCTTAGTTCGTTTTATTTAGTTGATGTTTGATTGTTTAAAAGTGTTTAATTGATTGAAGTCGAAAATTAAACGTTTCGGTTCACGAAATCAAACCTAGAGATTTCGGCCATGGGTTGAGACCCATGACCTCTCGGTTGTGATGTGGTAACCGAGGTGATGGATTATTTGTTTCCGTCATGTCGTTTAATTCACGGTTAAACTCGAACGATTAAATTAAATGCGTTAAAATCGAATTAATAAATCAAAAGTGTTTGGTTATTAATATTTAGACATTTGTGACAAAATATATGTAAATGTGTTTTCGGTTTTATAAAATTAAAGTGGGAGACTTTGTTAGTTTTTTTTATAAAATTCACAAATCGGTTTAAATATTATTCGATTCGATAGTTAAACGATTAATTGGAATATGGATATCGAAATAATCAAAGTGAGTTGATTAATTGCTTCAATTAACTTCAGTCGTCAAAGGGTTTAATACCCTACTTATTTTTCGGTTCATATGGGTTATTGAACCCGAGTATGAGTCGGTTAATTAAGTTGGTTCATTTCCGTTCTTGGGCAATTCGTCATTTAAATTAAATCAGTTTTAATTAAAAGTTAGGTTTTAATGTTGAAATTAAAATTAATGGTAATTTTAATTTATAAACTAGATTTAGTTTATGCATTTAATATTTAGTTTCATAAATAGCATTATAAAATTAAAGAGAGTTTAATTTAAGGTATCTATTTTCAAATTGATGAAATCGTGACTTTGAGTTTCATGCTCGGTCATGGTTTATTGTTTTGAGATTTGATTTCGACATTAACGTTTTTGGTAGAAATCGTTTAAAACCATAAAGAAAAGTTTTTTGTGTTACTTAAAATATGGTCAATTTTCTTTAAATATTTTAAAAGACATATTTTATTGGTAAAATTGTTTATTTAGAAAATTGACATTTTAAATAAAGTTTTTTTTTTTTTTTGAAAAACGTTTCAATTACATAATAGTTAATTGATAATTATTTAAAGGAAGTTTAAATTATTTATCAATATTATTTCAAAATAATAACTATATTTATTAAAGGTTGTTTAATAAAAGTTTCTTAAAATAGTAAGTTTAAGTTTCAAAGGTGTTTGAATGGTTAATTGAATATTTTAAGAAAAGTATAGTTATGAATCCAAAGATAATGCAAAGATGGAATTAAATTTGAAATATTTCGGGAAAAAGTTTCTAATTATGGAAAGTGTTCCTGAATTTCGAGTTTACAAACCGTATTAAATTTAAGAACGATATTGGACATGCTTACTTCAATTAATGGTAGAATAATTGGTCTTGGATTTATTTTCATGGCAAAATGAAAATGAATTCTGGATTATTAATATGTTTTACTGCTTTATTAATGTTTGTGACATAGCCGAGCCTTGAGACCCTTTTATATGTGATGGTTGTTTATTTAATCTTAATGTTTGCTATTTTATTATTGGTTATATTTTTAGGAAGGCCTGCGTGCCATTGGAATCCCGGGTTTTATGATGTAATCTGTAATAGGTTAGAAAATAGGCAAATGTATTTAGATTAAAATCATGTAAAAATCTTGGCGAAGATGTCCATCAAGAAGGAGGTCATTCATCAAGGATGCTTGGTGACATCATCGGATGCTGAGGTTAGTGGGAGCTGAAAGAGTTCATCCTTCTTGCCTTGTGTGTTGATTTTGTCCCTTAGGTTTTGACCTAATTTCCGTATGGCTCTCGGAAACCAATTTAGTTTCGACAAGGCTATGTAACCGTGTGGTTGTATGTTTTATTTCTTTATGCATTATTTATATCTGCGTGGTTGTGGTGACAAAGTTATTAAATAAAAGAAATCAAAACTACGATCATTTTTGATGAAAAATTAAAGTATTTAAAAGGAAGTTTAAATTGGAAATTTTAATTATTTTGTTAGGTATTAGATATGACATTTTTATGAAATTAGTTTTTCAAATAAAAGAAGCTATTTATTTTTAATGTCATATGATCAAAGAGTTGAAAATTTTAAAGCTGGTAAATTAACTGGATTGTTTACTAGAATAAGTGGTGTCTAGGACAGTCTCGCTTGGGCTGTGGTTGTAGGAATTTCCGAGAGGTTTAGAACTGAAAGGATCCTCCCCGCTGACTAACCTGACTGGCCACTAGTTCTTGGTAAAAGACTGGTTATAGACCCAAATTAAAAATCTGACACAACACACCGTCCATATAGTGGCACTCACGGTGACCGGTCGTCGTAAGTAGGTTCAGCCTTCGTTGGGTGCTTACGCCGCAAACTCGGGAAGCTGTGAGGTAAGCACTGTGGATCCTAAGTGAGACCCAGGCCAGTCACTTGCAGTTGTTATATGGTGTGTGTCAGTGGTGGTTCCTCAGTAAGACTGTTGCCCAAGGTGTGGATGAGATTAAACATAATCAATTTAAGAAATTGAAAATCTCATAAGATCTAAGAGTTGCAAGCGGGTTGTAATTGGCAATAAGTTGCCTGCCTGAGTAGCTTATTCATGTAGGTTCAGCCTCCGTTGAGTGCATGAATAAGTAAATTGGTTCTTAGGAATAATAAATCATTTTCTAAATTTTGGGTTATTGATTTATTAATGGTTAATCAAATACTAATTTTTGAAAATTGTTTTAGATGGTTGGAAGAGGCAGAGGTAGAAGCAGTTTAAACAATAACAACAACAATGACAACAACAATGATAACAATGATAACGTCAATCTCGTTCCTCCACCTCCTCCTATTACTAATCCCTCTCAAATGCACAACACTGCTACTCTGAGATCCATTCTGGACAAAGAAAAACTCAGAGGAAATAATTTCCTGTACAGGGAACGTAATCTGACGATTGTTCTGAGAATGGAGCGAAAGTCGTATGTTCTGCAAAGGGCACTAGAACCATCTCCTGCAGAGACTGCTACTGTTGAGGAGAGAAATCTCCAGAAGAAGTACTCTGAGGATGCGGTTGATGTTGCCTGTCTAATGCTAGCGACCATGACATCTGAGCTGCAAACTAACCTTATGGATGTCACACCTTACCAGATGTATCGCCAGCTAAAGGATATGTTCCAGACTCAGGCTCGGACTGAGAGATATAATACGACTAGGGCTCTGAACTCCTGCAAAATGGCAGAAGGAACAGCTGTCGGACCCCATGTGCTGAAGATGAAGGGTTATCTGGATCATCTTAGCAGACTTGGGTATCCCATGACACAGGAGATGGCCACGGATCTGATTCTCAACTCCTTTTCGAAGGACTTTAAGCAACTTGTAATTAATTACAATATGCATAATATGGAGAGGACGATTAGTGAGGTGCATCAGATGCTCCAGACTGCTGAAGAGAGCATGGGTCTGAAGCCTTCTGAGAAGCCTAAGGATGTGTTGATGGTCAAAGAGGGAAGGATTAAAAAGAGAGGAAAAGGAAAGAGACGGAAGGGAAAGCAAGTTCCCAAGCCGGAGGCCAAAGCTGAAGAGCAGTCGAAGCCTAAGACCAAAGAAGTCAAAGCCAAGATTGACAGATGCTTTGAGTGTCAGGAAAATGGGCACTGGAAGAGGAATTTTCCTAAATACTTGGAAAGGATTAAGGCCGAACGTGCCGGGACTTCAGGTATCTGAATTATTTTCACTTCTTATGATTGTTCTTGGTTATGTGATTTCCAATGAACTAACGTTTTTTGCAAAATGTTTGCAGGAACTAAAGAGAAGTGAAGAGGGATGACGAAAGCAGTGAGAGCATGAAGATCTTTTTGAAGATTACTCTACTTATTGCTAATGTTATCATATCATGGTGTTAGACAATTTATTTACAGTCATTTGAATAATTTGTTTTTGAGATACATGTTTGAAGGTTTTTGAATAAAAGTGTTTATTAAATATTGGCCTGTTCAAATTGTTGGGCCATGATAGACTATTGATCCAAGTTAAGCTTGGATGATAACTGATCAATGTAGATTGATCAGTTAGTAGTCAAAACCAGATAACAGATATTCGTGTTATTAATATGTTGTTGTGTAATACTGTTGAAATTGTTCAAGTGTTCAAATGCAGTTTCATTGAACTTTTTAATTCTTGAAAGTTAGTTCAATAGATTATATGAGTTGGATAGTCATCCATGATTATATAGAAACTAATAAAATGCAGAACTAAAGTAAAGGAGTTACATGGAGGTTAATTCACTTCACTTGTTAGAAATAATTAGACTTGAGAAGTCAGGATTGTTTAGACAAGAAGTAATCACATTTTATAAAATTACATGTGAAATGTATACAACTTGTGTGATGGTTAGTCAAGTAATAGCCTTTGACTTGTTTAAACACTCATCAGCAAACTTGAATACTATAACAAAATGTTGTCGATAACCATGTTCTGGTGGTTATGGATACATATCACAAATGCTGAACACAATGTTATTTAAAAAAATATCTTGTTAAGATATAGATAAACTGCATACTGTCATATTCAAGACTAAACATCTAAACGTATCACTAGTAGCAATTAATCTGAATTGCTAGAGCTCCTAAATTTTAATCCTGGTGTCTTTATGAGTGATTTACCTGTTCCTCTAAAGATAATGGATATAAATTTGTAAGAAGATTCAGAGTGGGTCTGAATAATATTACAAGAAGTTGAATAAAGAACTAGTGTAATTTTTCAAAGATAAACGGTAATGGAAGTTAAGTCAGTTAACTAAAGAACACTCCCACTAAGATCATGTCTGAAATTAATTTTTCGATAGATCGTATTACCGTTACATTTGATAAAGGAACAGTAGCATTAAATTGATGGAAGTCATGTTGTGTTTATTGAGATAAAGGAGATCAACATGATATCTTTAAGGGAAAATGGTGTCAAATAGTTGTGTACTTTTGAGTTTGTACTCATTTATGTAGTGTACTTTTTTTTGTGCACATTTGGTAGTCAAACTTTCAAAAATGTTTTAATTAGGTAGTTGGGTGACTTGGAAACCGGCAACAACCGGTCACCATCCTTACGTGGACGGTTTTTTCAAGAAAAATGGCATCAAATAGCTATGAACCTTTAAGTTTGTACACATTTATATTGTGTACTTTCTTTTGTGCACATTTAGTAGTCAAACTTTTAAAAGTGTTTCAATTTAGTAATTGGGTTACCTAAAAATCGATACCAACCGATTACTTTGCTTATGTGGACATATTTTTTATAATTAAATTTAAAAAAACTTAAGATGATTTATTTTTTCTATAAAACTATAAAAAGATTTATAAACCAAATATGTATCAAATTGATAAAATATGCTTTCATTTTATAACAATATAATAGAGCATTAATTTTCAACTCCTAAACATGATATCTATCAAATGAAAATGATATGTTTTGAATTTGATAAGCATGGTGTTTAAGAGTCATTAATTCTAAGGAAAATTTCATATATATCCTTGTAAACTTCCAAAATTGCGTATATATCCTTACAAACATTCTTATTACATATATATCATTCTAAACCTTTAAATCTGACATATATATCCAAATGCTATTTTAAATTTAGTTACATCATTTAAAAATATTAAATATCATTTTTAATTGAAACATTTTTGAAAGTTTGACTACCAAATGTGCACAAAAAAAAGTACACTACATAAATGAGTACAAACTCAAAAGTACACAACTATTTGACGCCATTTTCCCTATCTTTAATGTTGTTCTATTTTGCATGTTTTAGAAATCCAAGAATAAATTTGAAGTTATTCTATAAGTATTCCATAGCTGCTTGTTGTCGTGGGAACCACAACAAGAATTAAAAGGCTACTGTGGTTTTTGGTTGATATTCATGGGTGATGAATATAGCAAAGGTTGGACCAAATTCACAGGTATTTGTTGCAAACAAATATTGGATTGACCCACCGATTGAGACCACTTTGTGGATCATAGTCATGATTCGTCTCAAAAAGGTAATCCTTAGTACCTGAGATGTCTACGTACTTTAGTGCGGGTGTTGTTGTATATTTGGCCTAACCTAACGTCATCCGTAACGGGGTGATCATAATGGTTCGAGGCTGGTTGCAGTAGGAGTCATGCTGGAGGCCTAGATAGTCAATATGGGATTTGCACCTTCTTTTAACTAAGAAGAGATATTTATGGGCCCCTCGGCGATCGATATATACTGACAGAAATGCATGGCCATGCTCAGACAGAACTGATGTGTTCTACTCTTTCTGTTACGGTTCAGTATGAGATCAGGGAGTCGAGAAACATAATCGTGACTGTTAAGGTTGATCTAATCCATGCCTAGCTTTCACATTGAAATATTGCGATGCATGGGATATAACCTAAGTTTCTTTTTGGAAGGTTGTTTCAACAAGAATGCCCGAATGAGAGTCAGAGTTTTTACGACCTTGGTTGCCTTAAGTGTCTAGCCATGACCTCCTTTAGGTGCATGCTGCAGGACAGTATGTCGTCTTACACAAGTGGGAGTATGTTAGTATATGGTGTGTAAAGATGACATTACTACTGCATCATGGATGATTTCATAAAACACTTGAGGGTCACACCGATGAGCACAACTGAGCAGATGCAATTAAACTATTGAATAAATAATATTGGATATTGTTTATGACATGAAATGATCATTAAGATTAAATTAATGGGTGATCAATTATATCTGAAAGTATGGGGACTAAAAGTACAATATTAGATATTGTAGTGATTTAATTGTCATTGGATGATAATTAAATAATAATTGTCTAGTCTTTTATTTATTATTGGATATTAAATAAAAGATGTATTTATTTGAATTAGTATTATCATCTATTATTAGATAATCGGATAGATAATCATAAACAAATAAATAGAGATAATTATAAATAATTATCTAGTCATTTATATATTATTAGATAATATATAAAAGATAAATATTATTTAATGGATATATAATTATAGAGATAATTATATAAGGTTTAAATAATAAAGATAATTATTAAGATATATATTTATTATATTAGAGTTTAATTAAAATTCTTAACTAATAATATATATATATATATATATATATATATATATATATATATATATATATATATATATATATATATATATATATATATATATATATATATATATATATATATATATATAAAATATGGTTCGTGTGAGTACCTAAAAAATGCAGAGTACCGTGAGTACCTGTGAACACACGGGTTTTAGATGTGAACATGCTCCGAAAAAAAGTTTTTTTTTTAATTTTTTTTTCATATTAATTTAGATACAAATAATATAAGCCTATTCGTAAAAGAATTACACACATTCACACTTTCTAGCCTCTTAAAAGTCATGTGAACGTGAAAAAATTCATGTGAACATGCTTAGCTGTGAACATATATTCACAACAGTGCAGTTCATGTGAACTTGCACGTTTCACATAGTTATAGTGTGTGTTTAGGTGTGATTTTTTGCAAGTAGTCTTATATTATTAATTTAAACATGATTATGAAAAAAAATTTCAAAAAAAATGGTTTTAAGCGAGGTACCTCCGGTACTCCGCAAAACTAGTGGTACTCATTTGAACCTAAATCCATATACATATATATATATATATATATATATATATATATATATATATATATATATATATATATATATATATATATATATATATATATATATATATATACACGTGCGGCCTACAAGGTTTGATATACATAACATGTATAGAGGCACGGTACACACAGTAGGTTGGTGTGTGTGTTGTGTGCGGATATATATATATATATACATATAGAACCTACGGGGTTGGGGTGTGTGACACAAAACAACAAACCCACAAAAAACTCTTGAAGTTTTTTTGGGGGTTCGGCCGCAGAGAAAAAAAAACTTAGGGTTTTGGTTTTCCCATTCTTCGTGTGTTTGATTGAATACCTGGCGCCGCTCGATCGTGTCATCACCGGTGGATACCGAAAGCGTCTCATTCGTGTATTCTTGTCATAGAATACAAAGGTACGGATTTTTATTGCTTTCTCGTTTACCTATCTTATGTTTACTTGATGATCCGTGTATGGAATTCGTGTTTTTAAAAAACTTCCGTTGTGTGTATAATATGCTTAAAAGTTTATAATTTTATGAAAAAGCGATACGAATTTCTAATAGGTCCTAAGGTCAAAGAACTTAAAATCATTTGAATTGGTGTTCATATTATATGTTAGTCGTAATATTGGTTGGAAAAGATTCCTAGACGATATGATGATACGAAGAATATATAGAAGGATTACTTGTAAAACAAAAAAGCCATTTAGCATGGACCAGAAAGTTAACAATCTTAAATGTCAATCGAATACAAATGAAGAATAATTCACGATCTAATATTTCTTAATTTAACAATAATCCACTGTGTCCCAAAAATTAGTAATCAATTTGGGAGAGAAGTAAAACCAAGCCTGGTATTCCTATTCGGCTGCAATAGCTTTAGCAAGAGGGAGATGTTTTCTTTATATCGAGCCTGATATCTGCATAAAGGTTGGTTCTTTAGCGGCCTCTTGGAAGGAGTTTTTGTTGTCCTGTAAATATAGAATCACCGACAAATGAAAAAAAAAAAAAATCAAAAAAGCCATTTAGCATGGACCAGATTGTCACCAATCATATCTTCCACTACATAAAGACCTATATGGAAAAACTTGATTTCGTTCCACATAGTCGTCAATGAACTTCTTTACATCATTCCCTTGCTCAGGACTCAGTTCGTCATTATCCAGCAGCCTCAATATCAACTCTAGCTTCTTTGTATGAGCCTTGTGCCGAGCAATTGATGACTCTAAATGTGTCTATGAAAAAAGTTGTTCAAGGAGAAATAGATGGAGAAGATACCGTCGGCTAGGGTTTGCCGGAGTAGAAACGCAAAGAAAATGGAAGGCGGCGTCTGCTAGGGTTTGTAGGAGAAGAATCTATGTACAACACCAAAAACTGTCGAAGGAAAGAAACACTACAAGGGAATAAGATGGAGAACATACCGTGTGCTAGAGTTTGCTGGAGAAAGAAACGCAAAGAAAGGGGAAGCAGCGTCTGCTAGAGTTTGTAGGAGAAGAAGCGTAAAGCAAGGGAAACTGTCGAGGAAAGAAACACTACAAGGGAAAAAGATGGAGAACATACCGTGTGCTAGAGTTTGCCGGAGAAGAAACGCAAAGAAAGGGGAAGCGGCGTCTGCTAGGGTTTGTAGGAGAAGGAAAACCGTAACGTAAAGATAGAACTGGGCGGGAAAAAGAAAAGGAGATGGGATAGGAGGAGGACACGTAGACATGTAGTGTTCTAGATTATTATAGTATATAGATTAGAATTTATTTGACTAGTGTATTATTTTTCCCAAAATACCCTTATGCATACTAAATACGTGCATCGCATGCACCGATGACCATTTAAGCTAAGGGCTAGGATCGGTTCTTTATTGGTTCTCGATGCATATGGTTTCCCATAAAACCTGACCATATATATATATATATATATATATATATATATATATATATATATATATATATATATATATATATATATATATATATATATATATATATATATATATATATATATATATATGTATGTATATATAGTGGAGTCTTGGATTCTCATACTAAATGTACATGTTCATTACGATAAAATATTATATTTTATGCAAATATGTAGTACACACATCTTCAAAAGTGCATTATTTGGCCATTTCACATAATTTGAAGTTCATTACAATAAAAAAGGTATATTTTATGCAAAATACAATATGCACATGTTAAAAAGTGCATTATCAGTTCATATGTTCATATTGTTTAAATATTGTACTTTTGCATAAAATATAATTTTTTTCCATCATAAACTTCCAATAAAGTAAACTCATCAATTGTAATATACTTTTGAACATGTGTGTATTGTATTTTTGCATTAAATAGAACATTGAACATGTGCGAGACTCCTGGACTCCACTCTAATATGGGACTCCATGTAACTCAACCATATATATATATATATATATATATATATATATATATATATATAGATTGAGGTTCTATGGGGGCACCATATGCATCGGGAACCAAATGGGAACAAAAAATGCATTGCTTGTTTACAAATGATGCAATAAGGGTAATATTGGAATAGTTTATTTAAAAAATTAATTATTCTTTTAATTAATAGATTAGGATTAAAATAGGAAACTAAATCAATCTCATTAACTTTAACCATATATTATTCCTTCTCTCTCTCTCTCTCTCACACACACAATCGACCGACGAGTTTGAGAAGATGATGATGAGATGAAGATGAAAATGATGCATCACGTTGAACTCATGAACCTATGAACGTATACGATGTGAAGAAGACGAATACGAAGATGCACAGTATGAACACGATGATGCATAACCTGGTGCTCTATATGAACACGATGATGCAAACCCGGGAAAGATAAATACGAAGATGCACAGTCAATGAAGATGATGAAGTATCATGTAGGATTTTTGTTCAATTGGAATTTTTTAATTTTAGAAGTGCATTTTATAAATTTATTAGCATTTAATACTTGATTATTGAATTAAATATTCAATCAATATAAATTTAATTTTGAGTTGACTTGATATATTATTTTTTCCGAAAATACCCTTATGCACATCTAATATGTAAATCGTGCATCATAATGCGTTCACAAATTTCATCTTTATTACCCTTTTGCCATTGTAATCTTAGCCATTCATTTTCTAGATCTAACGGTGTATATGGGTTCCTAAGTTGCACGATGCACACAGGTGCCCCATAAAACCTAACCCTATATATATATATATATATATATATATATATATATATATATATATATATATATATATATATGTGTGTGTGTATATATATATATATATATCTATATATATATGTAGGTCCCGAAAGGTTCCCAAAGTATATAGTTTTAAGCTGTAGAGGGGGGGTGAATAAAGCTATTTAAAAAACTACACACTATTTTCTCAATGTTTGTATGTATTATCAACAATTTGTTAATTACAAACAAGCTTGAATGCGGAATAGTTCAAGCTGAGATGACAGATACAACAGTATGTTCACTAGTCTAGACAAACTCAAACTAGTATACAATGAATACCACTCACTTAAGAAGCACTCACTGTGTTTAACAAGACTTAAGGGAACAGCTTATGTAAAACAGCTTAGACACACCAGATACTGATTTAACACCAGAAGAGGCTTGCATGCATTTAAAATCACACTTGGCACGTTCACTCTTGGTTTCAGACTTAGCTTTCTTCACTACCTTTCGTCCTTAGAAGCTTCCTTTTATACTCCTCAGAGGATCTAAGAAAACCATCTTCAGTTGGACGGAATTGAAAAAGGAAAGTCTTGTTGAAAAAGACAACATAACCTTTTCTGCACTTTTCTGAAAAGCAGATTTGTCTTCACATGTGCAGAACTTTTGTCTTTTTACTTTGTCTACTGTTGCATTGCCTTTAACTAATTTAGGAATGTCAACTTTGCGTCTTTCTTCCCTGTAAATGCCTATTTTGATATAAGAAAAAGGTCTGTCACCCTTTTTCAAATATCCTTTTGTCTTCATGTTACAGAACAGCACTTGGGGCAGGCTGGGCAGTTCTGTTTTCCACTATGTCTTCGACTTTGTAAACTGATCTTGTAGCAAAAAACAAACATGAAGACTTGGAAACATATTCCATTAAAGGTTGGAGCCTGTCACAAAAGAACATGTTCTGTTCACAAAGAACAGAAACACTTTAAATGTGACCCAACTGCTCACAGTGTAGAGTTGCAGCGATATAGTGTATGTCCAGCCTGTTCAGCAGACAGAACAGCTTGGACAAACTGTCTTAGTTGCAACATCATGCACACATAGAACAGCTTATGACTAATATTGCAAAATCATTTTCAGGCGTTCAATAAGGCATATAACAGGCCTTTAATTCAAAACCTTCAATGCATCAAACAGGTTGACTTAATCAATCGCCCCCTCAAGATGTAGAACAGGTTGACTTGGCCTTTTTGTGCCTAACAATCTCCCCCTATTTGCAATAACCAGTCTAAGCTGGTCTTATCAAAAATCATTGTATATTTTTACAGTACATTTTGCATAATTGAAATTACAACATTACAGTAAAGTAAAAGATCAGTTTATATATACACTGATTCTTGATTACATACAACAACACATGTTTTTACAAGAGTACAACTAATGTACTAAAGTATTTTACAACTAATGTAAAAGAAAAGATTACAACTTATGTAATAATGTACAACTAATGTACAAGATGTACAACTAATGTACAAGATGTTTGGACTGTTTGAGTTGGGAGCAATTAATGGCAAGCCTGTCCAACTGATGGACAGCTCCCATTCTTCACCTACCCAGATGGCAGGTGGACTTTACTCCATTGGAGGGGGATCCTGGAACATCTTTTCCAGTTCTTCTCTTGTATCCTCAAGTTCCTCAACTTCACTTCTGATGACCATGAACTTGGGATCATTGAGCTCTCCTCTTTCATAGAAGCCTCTGAGCTGATCCCAGACGGCTGCTCTCCATTTGCTAGACTGCCTAAATGAAACTGCAAGTCTGAAGGCGGCAATTTGTCTCAGATCAACTGTTGTTACAGCTCTGAGCTCTTTGGAAGCACTTCGTTTCTGAGTTAGGGGATCT